>PYHW01010828.1:3022328-3035808 GCA_013186435.1 Turdus rufiventris | reverse complement strand
GAATCCTTCCTGGAATCCTTCCTGGAATCCTTCCTTCCTTCCTGGAATCCTTCCTTCCTGGAATCCTTCCTTCCTGGAATCCTTCCTTTCTTGGTGGGTGCTGGCAGCTGTCCTCATCCTGATGGTTCAGCTCTACTAACTGCACAGGCACAGTGCTGGGCAGTGTCTTGGCAATAACATCAAGATCTACCCCAATCCTGGCGCTTTTGCCTTCCTGCTGAAGAAGACAACAGAAAGGAGTGCATCTCCAGGGACATTTCACTAGGAGTGTTCACATCTCCAGGTATCCATGTCTTCTTACAAAAAAAACCAAGAAGGAATGCCTTTCTGGAACTGGCTCACATGATTTCAATGCCACTTAGGAATCTGAGTACACCCATAAATTGAGCATGCCTCAAGATCACTCCTCAGTGCTGAACCCAGCTGTTGCCAAATCCATGTTATCCTCTAGAAGAGGTTGGCTGTACCTAAACCACGTCCTGAAAACAGTCCTAACTTGTCCTGACTCTGAATCTCCTACCAGAGGTTTCCTGAGCAAGCAAAAGCTAGCCCAAGCCAACTGCTGGCTGTGGACCATGCCAGCCATTGACTAACCCAGCGGATTAAGCTGCAGTGCCCAGGAATATTTTGTGGTGCTTTTCAATTTGTTAGGACAGATTTAGGAATTCAGCCCTACCTTTGCTTATCAAATGGGCAACTTGACTGCAGCAAGGAAAATTTCTCTCATTTAAGCTGGTTCTGGATGACTTCAGAGAATTTCCAGGAGAGTGAAGAAATGTGACTACATTGATCTTGAGTTTGTGAGACAAGTACTCCTCTCAAGGGGTTTGATACTGCGCGATGCCAGAGCAGTGAGGATCTGGGAGCCAGGCTGAGAACCTCTGAACCAGGACTAAGTGGTTGAATTTGAAGAGCACTGCTGAAGGGATCTGAGCATGTGCCGATATTTGGGAGAAAGCAGTCTTGTGTCTCATAAAACAGCATATATAGAGCATGATGTTCACAAAGGAGAAGCTGATTGAGTGAAGTTAAACATTTAACATTTAACACACTGCTGATTCCTTCAGCATGAATCATCATTTTTGTGCTGACTGCGCTCCTAACATTTCACGCTTGCTTTTTCCTGGTCTGTCAGAAGGGACCAGTGATTTGGGCAGGCTGAGTGGACAGGGAATGGAGTGGCATGGTGAGACACGGTGAGGAACCTGCATGGAAAGGAGCAGCGGCTGCTGGGGTCTCACTTCTCCTTCCATGTTTTATGTGGGCTCTGCAAGCTGCCGTGGTGCATTTACTTGTGTCCCTCTCAGCAAGCTCTCCCTTTGCTCAGGACGTCAGAGCACATTCCAGACCACTGGAACCTCACAGGCAGCTTCCAGGTCAGAGTGAGGGGCACTGCTGCCTGCAGCGGCTGTGCCCGAGCTCCCTCTCAGCAGGGAGGCAGCAGGTACCACTGAGGGCATCCTCTGCCTTCAGGAGCACTTGGCGCTGCAGCCCCAGCTCTTTCCCTTACCATAGCAGAAGTAATCTCCTTATCTCTGAGACAGGAAAATCCCTTATTTTCTTCCTCATGCTACGCTTCAGTTTTGCTGTCTCTTGCATAAGGTGTCAGCAGCAGGGTGTTTATGTGACAGTAGCTCCCAGCCCAAGGACCATGTAGGAGCACTTTCCTGCACCAAGAGGGAAGGAGGCAGGATTTTGGGCATCCATGGTTGTATGCCTGAGTAGGGATGTGCATAGGAGGATGGATCCCCCCAGACTCTGGACCACCACGGACTCTGGTGGAGTGCTGACCCCTCACCATACCAGCCCCATCTGCCCCCGCTTGAGCAGCTGCTTTCCTTGGTCTGATGTCGATGTTTTCCTGCTCCAATTCAGGAACGTGTGCCTACAGGCAAAGAGATAACAAAGGGCACGTTTTACCGGCAGGAGCCGTCAGCAGAGACCAAGCCTCTGACGATGGAGAACACCTTTGGAGCCACGATAGGAGATTGGTGAGGGAGTGACTGAGAATGAAAGAGGTCCAAAGTGTTGCTCTGGCCTTGGAAGAGCAGTATGTCGTTACTAGGAACAGAAAAAGGATCATGTTTCTGGATTGAAGTCCTCGAGGAAGAAACGTGCTCCTGATAAGAGAAAGTCGCTTTTTCTTCTGAGTCACTACATTCCTGGAAATAGTTGCGCAAGATGTTTTCAGAGACCCCACTTCAGATCTCCATGGTTAGCTCTATCTCCACCTCTGTAGATGCATACAAGCTCCTTGATGGGGAGGGAAGAAGATGTAGAATATGAGCATAATTGCCAGAAAAGCAACATACACTCACGCACTTTATATATATATATGAAAAAACAGTGGTTTGATTATTCTTAAAATAACACTTTTGTATTTTGAAATGGAAAAAAATTTCTTTGATATTATGGATAGGAAGTGATTCTCACCAATGTAAATTCCATCTCACCTGAAATTTTACAAATAACAAAAAAATCTCTAGATCAGGTAAGGATTGGAATTTCCCTAAAACAGAATCAAAAGCTTGAGTAATCTTTGAAAAGACCTCAGTAATTAACTGTTGCACAGCTCTTTATATTACTTCCAACCATCTCCATGGAGAAATTGGCTCATTTTCAAGCTGTGGAAAAAGGAAGAAAAGTCTTGAATACTTATGCCTCTTGTCTCTTTTTTGATTCAGGAGTTTAAATGCTTTTGGAGGCTCAGAAGGCCTCTTGGTGTCCATGTCTTGCCTATGCTGCACTTGAGGTGGCTAAAAACAGAATTGTGACCATAACAATCCTGAGACCCACCTGATTGTGGAGTGCCCTGAATCATGCACTGGCTTTCTGTTTCAGTTCTGCATCAAGAGGTTCTCCAAGGACTTAATTACAGTAAGCCTTTGTTGAAAGCCCTAACTATTGATACCCAGGGAGGGAAGAGACCAAGCAAGTCTTGTAGCCCTAAATAATCTTTCTGTTTGCATGGTCACACCATGGCGTGGAGAAATTAGACCACAAGCAATCTCGGTTTCCAGGGCTGAAATTTTGTCCTGAATGCCAGCAGAGTAAGGGACAGAGCAGTGAGGAGCATCCCTTTCCAAAGAATGCAGGAGATAAGGCAGCTTTTCTCTCTCAAAGGTCTTTGGGTCTACACAAGTTATCTGCAGGACAGGCTGTAACTCTGTGGAAGGCAGCAAGATATGTCAGGGGAACAGGATCTGACTCAAAAGCAAAACTGCACTAGCTTGCGACAGCTGCCAAAAATACCTGGGGGAGTAAGGGAAGAAGAATGCTGAAAGCAGGGAAGTTCCATGTATTCTGTTTGACTTGTTCTCTTCTTTTGAAACAGCACTAAAACAGTGTTTTTTTTCCCCCCAGTCCTGCCTGTTGCATCTGGGTACAGGAGTGCTGAGAGGAGATGTTACATTTGGCATCTTTCTAATTTTCTTCAGTCCTGCTCAAATGCTAGGGATCAGCAGGTTGGAAACGAGCTGTCAGAAATTTAAACTAAAGGAGCCTGGATTTAGACTAGATATAAGGAAGAAATTTTTATAATGAGAGGGGTGAAACACTGGAACATGTTTCCCAGAGAAGGCATGAAGGACATGGATTGCCCAGAGAGGGGTGGATGCCCCTTCTCTGGAAACATTCCAGGCCAGGTTGGACTGGGCTCTGAGCAACCTGATCCATTTGAAGCTGTCCCTGCTCATGGCAGGGCAGAAGGATGCAGGTGAGTTTTAAGGGTCCTTTCTAACCCATACATTAATGTGATTCTATGGAGCACACTTAAGAAAGGTAATGATGAATTTCCCTTAGTTTGAAAAATCGAATCAAAACACCTACCTGGACTGATAGGTTAGATATTACATTAAATAGATAATCTATTATACAGATTACCTTAGATATTATCTTAGCTTAGTTAGTGTTTTAATTAGATGAAATTAGGAGCGATGAGAAAATTATTCATTTTATTTACCAGTGGTTAACTGTCTGGAGTCTAGTGGATGCCACAGATTGGTATCTAGACGTCTGTGTGAACTTGTAATAAGAATCATCCATGAGTTTTCATCCTCTATTTTCCTTTCCCTACTTTGAAGCAGGGGAATCCAGTGGGTGTCATCCCAAAACAGATGATACCTCAATTTAGAAATACAGGGCTTGAAAGGGATTCCCAAGTCTCTAATTCCAGTTTCCTGGCAACAAACTGTTTGTTTTTGTGAATAGTTCAAATTTTTCCTGTTTCTTTGCAAGCAATTCTCTGTTGCCCTCTTTGAAGTTTCACTTCTGAAAGCATCAAAAACTGAGAATGGAAGTGGGGGCACTGCAGAAGATGAGACATTAAATAGAAGAAACTGTCCACCTGAGTCACAGCATGGCAGAACATGCAGGTGAGAAGGAAACAGCCCTTCCTCATCAGCGAGGAGAGCAGGAACATCCTGCTACTCTGGAGCAATGCCCAGAAGGCTGATGAGGCTTCTGGGAGAGTTTGCTCCCATCTGTCCCCAAAGGTTTCTGACACTTCCCTGCCGTGGCTTTCTGGCAGTAACCAGAGCTGTTTTGCTAGGGGGATTCCTAGCCTGCACCTCCTTAGCACCTATACTCAGCTGCATCAGGCCATGCATCCCTTGGCCTCCCACTCCAAGGTGGCCTTGTTCTCTTGCTGAGCTGCTGGGGCAGCTGGACTGCCCTCAACAGACTTGTGTCCTGCTGACTTTTGCTACCATTCACAAGCTGTTTGCTACCTGGAAGGCCTCCAGTGCTGCTTCTTTGGCATCAGTTCAAAGTTTGCTTTCAGCTCTAGCTGCTCTAAACTTCAGCACACAGTTCCATTTCTTGTGTGGGACCGAGGGAAAGTATTTGGTCATGAATTTTGGCTATGACACAGCAGAGCTGTGTCAACAGAATTGTAAGCTCCATGACTGCCTTTTCCACCAACTGCTGATGGAGTAGCAAGCAGAAACCTATGGCCTCACACAGTCCTCTGGAGCCTCTGGATTTCAGTCAGCCTTAGCAAACCCCCTCAGTTTCTGAAGGATGGGCTCTGCCCTCTGTATGATGGCTGGGGTATGTGCTTCCAGCCACTGCTTCATCCACAGATGGAAACAGCCTGGACAGAGGTCACATGTGTGAGAAAGTTGCTAGATGGAGAATATGTCTATAGTTGTTGCTGACTCCTAATGTAATTTTTTTTAATTTTTTTATTTTTTTTAATAAAAGCTTCCTTTCTTCATTCTGCAGATCCAGAGTGCCCAGCTGAGGACACAAAGTACCCCTAAAAGGTACTTCAGGTCAGAGAAAGCAGGCATTTGCTCTAGATGCCATCCAAGTCCTCTAAGGATCTTACTGTTCTTCCTGCGATAGGCTACGACACATATTGTCATCCCTTACCCCGAACTCATAGAGCTTTCTTGAGAAACTGGTATTTGCCTAAAAGTTAATCCAAGAGAAGGAATATCAATTGGTTTGTTATTGTACAGTGATAGGAGCAGGAAAATCTGACAAGAGGAGAGCAGGAGGCTTCCCTCTTGCAACTTTGGGGCCGAACCTTCTGATTTCCTGGATTTTTCTTTTCATCACTCCTTCTCCAGTCCCTGTCAGGCAAGCAAGGTGCAGCAGCTCTGACCTGTTGAGCCCCACCAGTCTGGGTTGGCTTGCTGCTGCAGGACTGCATGGAGCTCTGTGAGAATTGAAAACACCCGTGTGTTGCTCGGGGGCGTCACCACCACCAGCTCACCTCTGACAAACAGAGCTTCTTGTTCAATGTCATAGTTCAGCCACAGGCTGGTTCAGGTGCCTGTAAATATCCACTCAAATAAACAGGATGCCCAGTGTGTTTCTTTTTACACTGCTTTTTGTGCATGAGGAATGTAAAGGAAGAGGGAAGCTTGATGGTTTTCTTGCTTGGGGATAGGAGAGGGGACATATTTGAAATTGGAATGGATATGATTTGCTTGGTTGCTTGATTCTTACACTCAGAAATCTGAGTTTCCAGAGTCAAGAATTTGAGGAGAATTCAGAAAATGAATGTTTGCAAACAGAGAGCAAGAGATCTGGGACGGGTATGTTTAAAATGTGTCAGGTTAGCTTATAAAACTCTAATGAACTTTTTGGAGGAAAAAAACTGTGGACATCAAACAGTTCACCTCAGTGAGGGCAACTCTCTTTCTCAAAAGTCCTACAGGCATTAAAAAACCCCAACCCATGAAACACACTACTGAAAGATTATAGGGACTGTACCAAATGTTGCCATGCCTGGGTTGGTGCCAGGGACAACTGTGTGCCACCACTGCAGTAAGGAGTCCTGGATTCTGACAATCCCGTGTCACCCCAGCACCTGGGCATGGGCAAATGCCAACAAAACTACAGCAAGCAGCACCTCTTAAACCCTCAGATCCTTTGTGACTGATTTACTTATTGATGGTTTTTCATAACTCCGTGGTCATCTTTTCTCTCACTGCTATTAATTATTCCTGGAAGCAAATAAAAGGGCCCACCGATATCTCTCCCTCCCACTCAGCTCAGCCAGCTTTTCCTTAGGGAGAAAAAACTTGTGCTCATTTGCAGTGGGACAATGCCGACTTTTGAACCTCTAACCACTAAACAAACAAACCTTGCGCTCTGCTCCACAATCCAAACAGGGTTTATTGACAGGCGTATCGCAGCAACGCGCAGCAGCTCCGGCAGCAGCCGGGCTGGGATCAATGCTGCGGGGGTGGCCCGGGCGCCAGAGGACATCCTCGAAGGGGCGGCCCCACCCGGGGCTGCTGCCGCCCGAGAGCCCTCGTGTCCCGGGACAGGGCAGAGGGAGGAGCGGGCCAGGGTGCCTGCAAAGCTCTGCCAGCTCCGAGAGCCCTGAGATGGTTTAGGGCTGGCGCTGCACAGCCAAGACCCTCGGTTTGGGTGCTGCTCAGCTCTGGTTGTCCCCAGCAGCTCCTCCAGAATTATCCAAGGACTCTTTAGAATCACAGAAGGATGAATCTGGCTCCTGCCTCCCTCTGATCAGGAACAAACCATGGACGTTGGACCCAGCAGGACGTGCTCTGTGTCAACCCCATGTGCAAGGAGCATGACTGCTTTGGGGCTGCACCCGTGGTTCCAGGACTGCCCCTCTTCAGAGACCACGTATGCTGCAGAAAATCAAGCAGGTTCCTCGCACTGGAGCTGCTGCCTCCCACCACAGTCTTCTCCCAGGCATAGGAGCCCTGGATCAGGTTTGCACAGCCACGTGTCTGATCTCAGACTGCAGCCCCAGGGAGCTGCATGCAGACAAAATGCAGTGCAGAGGCTTTGGGGCTGGTGCTTTCCATTTCCCCAAGTTCCCTTCGGCAGAGACAGCTGCCTTGTCAGTAGGGTCAGTCCCTGACCAGACCATTCTCCCCATGCAGTTCTGCAGGTGCTGATAGCATTTGCTTTGGCTTTCAGCAAAAAGATGAGAAAAGCTTCAACAGGGAAATAAACTAAGTTTCCCAAAGAAAGCAAATGGAATAACTTAAATAAATTTGATGACCAAAACGGAACAGTATGGGGCTAAATCCTAGGGAAGCCAATAATCCACATAACGTGTGGATTTGGGTCTGGACAATGCTCCCATCATCCCTGCTGGGCCCAGGCCCACATGAGCTGGCTCCACACCCAGCCAAGGGCACTGGCTGCAGCGTGGCTGCTCCAGCCTGGCCTCACTTCCCAGTTGGACTTCTCCCATCCCCAAATGAGAAGTACGTATGGCAAACAGCCAGTGTGATTTGGCCAAATCAGCTGGACTTCTCCTGTTTTCACCTCTGACTAAGCGAGTCCTTTGGCCTCTCTACCCTGGTGCCCTCTATCTGGCCAGCATGCGGAAATGGGCCACAGCCTGTGCAAAGTAGGCTCTGATATAGCACAGGGCTCTGACAAGGATTTCTGCTTCTGATAGAGCTGTGATGAAGACTACATAAAGCTGATAAAATCAAGCAAACTTTGGAAAACCAACTGAAACAGCCTGCCTCCCCCCCCGCCCAACAAGATAGAAATTGTTAGGATGTGAGAAATAGCACACAGTTTAACCAAAGGGACAGTGCACATGCAAGCAAGGCTCCTCACTTCAGCATGACAGGACACCTTTTTCAGAAGAGATGAAATTCTTTCAATTTCTCTGCACTGCAGCTAATAAATCTGGATGGATGACTATCTGCATTGGATTTATGGGCTCTTTTACAAGTGTCTAACATTAAGCAATTCACTTCTGAACGTTTAAACAGTGCCTTATCTTGTCTGCTCTGACCCTCGGGGCAGAATGAACATTTTGCATATTCATAGTTGCAAGAAGAAAATAAAATAAAATATAAAAAAAACCAAAAAAACCATGTGCTTTAATTTTTTTTTCCTGCTAAAATTCATCATTAGCCCAACAGCATTGCAAAGGTCTTTTGGACCGATCCCTGAGATATACCGGGGGTTGCCTGGCAGGCAGCGCCCCCACTTTATCTAACAAATTCCAGGGTAAAAAAAGCACCCAGACATAATAATAATAATATTAATAAAGCGATGGACACGCTTCCCCCGGACGACGAGACACATACACTGTACACCTGTACACACGGCCGGCCCCGCGGGGCTGTGTAGTGCATCGGGGGGGCCGCTCCCTCCGTGCCCCCGGCCCGGCCCGATCCTCCGCGTCCTCCAGCAGTCCCTGTGCCGCTGTTCGGCCGCTGTCACTGCGGGGCAGCGGGGCCCAGCCCGGCTCCGGCCGCCCCCGCCGCGGGACCCTGCAAGGAGGCGCTGGGGCTGAGGGGCTCGGCGCCGCCGGGCTGCGCTTGCTGCAGCTTCTTCTTGTTGATCTTCCTCTCCTTCGCCCGCCTGTTCTGGAACCAGATTTTCACCTGCCGGGAGGTGGACAGGGGAGTGAGGGGGACAGCTCGCCGGGGATGTATCCCCCTCTCTGAGGCTTTCACCGAGAGCGCATCCCTGCCCCCGCGCATCCCTGCCCCCGCGCATCCCGGCCACATATGGAGCATCACTTTCGGGACAGACCTGTCTCTCCGACAGCCCCAGGTTGGAGGCCAGCTCCGCTTTTCTCCTGATGGTGATGTAGCGGCTGTAGTGAAACTCCTTCTCCAGCTCCAGCCGCTGGTGGTCGGTGTACACGACGCGGTACTTGTCTTTCGTTCTGGTTTTAACTGCGGAACACAAAGCCAGGGTTGAGAAAGTCAAAGCCAACGGGCAGAGCTGAACGCTGCCATCCTCCCTGCGTTGCAGAGAGATCAGGAGCAGCCCTATTCCCTCCTCTCGGGCTTTCTGCTTTCCTCCCCCTGCCCTGGGCTCTGTTGAGCGCAGCAGAGGAAAGGGGATGTTCCTCAGTTCCCTGGGGACATGGGACATCAATGCCGGGCATGCCGGCATGCCGGCGGGATCCCAATCCCGGTTGCCAGCCCTGGCCCCACCGCACACCCCAGCTTTGCACCGGGACACCTTTACTGTGCACTTGTTGGCTTCTGATTTTGTTTTGCCTTCCCTAGCGACAGCAAACTTTTTATAGAGAAAGAGGAAAACGGAAAGAAAGAAAAAGCCCGTTCAGGGCACGATGATTTCGTTTCTGAACGAGAAACAACCATCTAAAGGCTGAGAATCGGGAGCGGCCGCGGAGCGACCCAGCTCCCCCTTTTCTATTACGGCATGGAGGCTAAAGGGATTTCTTGGAAAGCCTGGAAGTGTGACGTACAACTTCAGAGCTCAAAAAAACCCCCCAAAAAACCCACCCCAAGCCAACAAACCAACAAGGCAAAAAAACCCAAAACCAAACCAAAAACCGAAAACGCAACGGAATCCGAAGGCGAATGCCAGCGAGCAGCCGGTGAGAGTGCATCGCCGCAGCCGGTGACCTCCTTTTTCCCGAGGGTTTCTTGTTTAACTGGTTATGTCCCCGGCCCTCCCGTTCCCCAGGGAGCCGAGGCGGGGAGTCTCTGCCCCCAAGGTGCTTAATGGCTGGCAGGCTGACTTTGTTCAGGTAAACTCTCTGCAAACCACAACAAAAGCACCCTGTAAAGATACAAGCCTGATCAGAGAAAACTCCCCAGAGCCAGTGAATAGGGAACACAATCCCAAACAATGCAGGACAAGCAGATCTTATCAAAGAAAAACCCTTCTCAAAGCCTTAATGACAGCCACATTCTGTTTGAATTACCACTACTGAACAAATGGCGGCAGGCGCTTTCATCCCCCCAGCTTGCACATTAACATAAACACTGGCTCCAAAGGCAGAATTTGAATGGAGACAAGGGACCGGCCACCACCGCACAAGCCCAAACTGTGGGAACACCACGGGCTGCTGTGGGAAGGGCGGTGGGCCTGTAAGAGTTCCGCCGCCAGCGGCAGCCGGGACGGGGCTGTACCAGCGGCCGGCACCGGGGCACCGAGGCTTTTTCCCCGGGGCGCGGCGGCCGCAGGGGTAACCGGGACTCCCGCTCCGCTCCGACCGGGGTATCCCGGGCGGCCCTGCCGTCGGTCACACAAGGCAGGGGATGGGATGAGAGGATGAGAGGGGAATGTCATAAGTCATTATTTACTGCGAAAGTCGTCGTCCTTTTTTTCTTTTTTTTTTTTTTCCAGCCACTATATACAATTTTTTCAAAAATTAAAAAAAAGAAAAAAAAGGAAAAAAAAGAGGATAAAAATGGAAAAGAGGAGTTAGCAGCCGTGGAAAGCGTATATCAAAGCGCGGGACACGTATGTCGCCTGGCAGATGCACGGTGGGAATAAGAGAGAGGGTCTGCGGGGGGATTAACATCGCAAGGGAGAACGGCGCCGGCTACGGCCTGACCCGGGAGGGCACGCCCTCGCACGGCCCGGCACGGCACGGCCCGGCCGGGGCACGACCGGCCCGCAGGGATCGGGCTGGCAAGTGGCCGCCGCTGTCGCTCGGGAGGCCTGGCCGCACGGAGACCTTAATAAAGGGCAGGCGCCCAGTGACTCAGAAACAAATGCGGAGCGACACCGGCCGATGATTTATATGACTATAATTGGTTATAAAAATCTTCTAAGTGGCTATAAGCAGGAGAGCGGAGCGGTGGGGGGAAGAGCGAGCGTTTCCTCGGGATCCGGGCCACTCCAGCCTGCCCGCCGGTGCGCACCCCCGGGCACTGGTCCCGGTGGAGCGCCGCTCCCGCCGCTGCCGGCCCGGCACTCAGCAGCACGGAGGGGATGTCGGCGTAGCCCGGCAGCCCTGTTCTCCCGAGGACTGACCCTCGGGCGCGTTTGTATCGGGGAGCTCCCCTCGATTAAAAGCTTTGCCGTGCTCCCCATCCTACCGGGGAGCCGTCGGCGGGGCACCCCCGCCCGCCTGGCCCCGGCCCGCACTTACCCTGGCTGCTGTGTGGGGGCTGCGCCGGTTTCCTCATCCACTCGCAGAGGCCGCGGCGCTGCCCACCGGGGGACAGCGGCTCGGGGGCGGCGCTGGCGGCGGCGCTGGCGGCGTTGAGGGGCTGCATGACCCCGGCGGCGGAGCAGTGGGGCGCGGGGCCGGCGTGGTGGTGGGCGTGCGGGTGGTGGTGGTGGTGGTAGTCGGCGGGGCTGTAGGCCATGGAGGCGGCGGGGGAGCCCCCGTTGAGGCCGTGGACGGCGCCGGCGGCCGGCGGCGCCCCTTGGCCATAGGTGCCCCAGTCGTCGCGGAGCGGGGCGGCGTAGGGCGCGGGCCAGGTCGGCCCGGGGGACTGGGCGCCGTCGAGGTTCACATGGTACCCGCCGTAGTCCGCGTACTGCGGGGCACCAACGAAGTTCTGCGCCGCCAGGTTAAGCCCCCCCGAGTGCCGCACCGGGCCGGGGTACATGGGCCCGTCCTTCTCCAGGAGGTAGCTCACGTACATGCTGGCGGGGCCCCGGCGGCGGCTCTCCACATGCTGCTCGGGGCTCTCTCCCTGCGCGCCTGCTGCTGCCTGGGGCCGGGCTGCCCGGGGCGGGGAGGGGGCAGGCGGAGGGGCCGCGGCCCCGCGCTGCGCTCCGCGCTCCTCCGCGCTCCCGGTCCGAATCCAATGGCCGGCAGTCCTTACATGATTAACGATTGTTTACAAGGCTCTATTAGTAATGGCCCAGACACACCAAAGGCAGGTGACGTGGAGAGGCGCTGGGTATATAGCTACTACCCCTAAAAGACGATTTGCATTTAAAAAGATAAGGAGAGGGCAGCGACCTGATCACAGCTAAATATTCAAGCCTTTATTGTTTAAGAGCTTCCTCCTTCCATTGCAACCTGGTGCACTTTAACCTCCAATCACAGGTTCAAAGGATGAAATCAAGAGACTTGCAAAAGACAGGGAGGGAGATCTAAGGGCGAGGGTGGGAATATGGGAGCCGTGTATCACGGCCGATCTGTAGGCAGCCCTTTAGCCAGTTCTTCTCTGTGCTTTGGGATTGGGGGTGGGGGGGGGGGGAAGGGGCGGAAGAGGAGGGAGTTTTGATTAAAAATCCACAAAGCCGTTTTGTCCTGGTTGTTTTGAGCAACAAACCCCATCGCGACGGCCTACTGCTTTTTGTAAAATACTTCCCACCCGCTCCCGCTCGGTCATGGGCGATGAAGGCGAGGTAAGAGAAGAAATCACCCCCCCTCCAAGGGCGCTGTCTCCTTCCTCCGCGTGTGCCTGCAGAGCTTCGAGGTCGGGCGCGCCCAGCAGGTCCGGGAAAGGACGGAAACTGGGGGTGTCTTCGTCTAAAACACCCTCTGCCCTCAGACCCACCGCTGGAGCGAGGCCGGATAATCCCGGGTGGGCCTTGGGACCGAGGCAGGGGATGGTTCTCCTCAAGGAGGCAACCACCAACCTCCTCCCGGAGCCTGTCACCTCATTGGGCGATTCCCTCGCTGTAGCGCGCCCGAGCCCGCGGGGGACCCGACGGCTTGTCCCTCAGGCACACTCACTTCTTCCCTCCCCAACTCCTTGGAAACCCTCTGGAAATGCTGGCTCTGGGAGGGCGGCTCCCAGGCAAGCGGCAGCCGGTTCCCTCAACCCAGCCAGTCCCCTTTGAAGAGGCGACCCCCTCTCAGCTTCCCCCCGCCGCTTTCATGCTTTAACTTTTCACCCTGAGCGGGGACAATGCGAGACGACGTTTGCATATTCGCATCTTTTCCCATGACACAGCGAGGAAACCTTTCACCCGCCGAGAAAAAATGGATGGGGACGGGAACGTCCCCCCGTTTTCCCAGCACTTTTCGCCGGAGCGGCGCAGCACCGTCTCAACCATTCTCGCCGGCTTTCCCGGTTGCTTGGGGCGGCTGAGACTCGGTCCTACCGGGGCTCCCCAGACGAGCCCCGCGCTGTCCCGCACCCTCGAGTCCTGGGTATTACATACGGAGATCCACGTGGTCGTGTCCCAAGGGTGGTTTTCATTCCACGTGGGTGGCTGTTCTGCACACCGAGGAGTGTCTCTGGGACGGGGCGTCTTGCAGCTGAGGGCGGATTTCAGCTCTGCAAAGGCAGATATCCCGAGCCCACTCTCTGAAAAATCTCCCTCTCCTTCCCCACATTCTATC
>PYHW01010828.1:3001193-3022210 GCA_013186435.1 Turdus rufiventris | reverse complement strand
TCTCCTCGGGAAGAAGCCACAGAGGGCCCCCTCGGAGTCGATGTGGATACGAGTAACGGGGTATCCCCACCCTGCACACAGTCGGGAATTCTTGTGCCCACCCTTGTTACCAGCCTGTCGCAGGCGGCCGCGGGTGCGACCCTACAGCAGGGATGCAGAGATGCCTGCCAGACGCTTTCTCTGGAGGGAATTTCTCTCTTTGTTGCCTATTTCCACCGTGACACCTTCCTCCGCCCCGACGGTGGGGTAACGAGGAGAGGGGAGCGGGGCTTGGAGCTCCCAGCGCTGTCTGAGCAGGAGACTGATATGTCACCCTGGAGAGGAAACGCTATGTCCCTTCAATGTAATCGCCTCTCCCGATAAGCACCAACAGAGCCGATCTATGCAGATGTGAATTTGATGATGCCATAAACGGAGAAAGGGGGCCATTAAAACGACAAAACTCTGGACATATTGTAATGAAAAGCACTACAACCATGCTCAACCCCGAAAAAGCCCGATTCAGTGTCTATGGCTCCATTAGTGAATCCCTGGCACCAGGTGACAGCTTTTTGGGGTGAGACCCGACGCCAGCCCGAGCTGGCACGGCTGGGGGCCGTCGGCCGCGGGATCGGATGAGAGTCTCGGGTCTCCGGTGGAGGAACAGGATATGGCTTCGAGGCAGCTCCGCGATTACCTGGAACGGCAGCCAGAGCGCTGCCCCGCTACTTTGCCATTCTGACAGTGATCCCAGTTGTCCCTCCAGTACGGGGAGCACTTGGGAAGACGGGGCCCCACCAGTCCTAGCCTAACCGGGGTCGGCGGCGAGATGGGGCAAGTCCCGCTTTCCCCGCCGATAAATGCTTCGAAGCATCCTCCGCCTCTGCTCCCCAGACGCCACCCATGGCAGCTGCTGGGGATGGGGACACGCTGCCCCGGGACACTCTTGTCTTAAAATAAGAGGGGTCCCGATCCACTCCTAGATGTCTTTGAGGACCTTCGGGCTTCTTTTCGTTGTGGCTGGCACAGGATTTGTCCCTCCTCCCGCCCTATCCAGCTACCGGGGCTTCTCAAAGAGGTTGAGGAGAGAGGATATATCTCTCGGCCGGGTTTCACCCCTTTTTCCCCCTCCGTTCTGTCCGCTCTCTCTGCTTTCGTGTCGGGTTTTCCCGCCGGCTCCGGCCCAGAGCTGCATATCGAACTCGCTATTTTCCCCCTAAGGCTGTTTCACCCAGGGCTGCCTCCTGGGCAGACGCTGGGCTCTCCGCCTTCCTCCTTCAGCCTCAGCCTTACTATTTGATCTGGAAAAATAATTTCCGACATTATTCCGGGGAGATTCAGGGCAGCGGCACGGCTGCGGGGAAGCGCCGGGGGGCAGGGAGCTGCCGACCCTCGGAGCCGGGACAGGCGGTGCTCGGATCCCGAGCGGACACCTCGCTCCGGCTCCTCGGGCCGAGGGGCTGGGGTCAGCTGAGGGATAAATGGGTCGAGCAGCACAGCCCGAGGACTCCGGTCTCGGGTCACAGACGTCCCCGTAAGTCCCGGGAAGGACCGAGTGCTGTGCAGCACCCGTGATCTCTCCTCCACAGACTGCTCCCACTCGGCGGGACGCCTCTGGGGATAAGGATTCACCGTCTTTATTTCTACTTGCTTTGTAATTTAAATAATTCTTTTTTTTTCTGTGATTTGGGGGAATCTCGGGGTGGGGTGGCGGGGGTGGGAGGGGGCAGCTCTTCCCGTCTCCCTGCACCTTAACGACACGGAACCAGGAGCGTTGTTTGCAAGGTAAAAAAAAAAAAAAAAAAAACCTCTTGAAAACCCTTTNTGTTTGCAAGGTAAAAAAAAAAAAAAAAACCTCTTGAAAACCCTTTGGAGGCCATGGAGAGAGAAGGGAAGGAGGAATCGTGTGTTAGTTAGTCCGACCTGTGGAATTTATGACTCCCCCTAAGCACAGACATGATAAGGACTTAGAAAACATCTTGGATCTTTTCAAGCCGGCAGCCCCCGAGGCTTTGATGTAGATTACCTTGCAGAATAACCCAATACTTTTATCGTGGGGTTGATACTCGTCTTGTTTAAGCACATGCCTCTAGGAGGGGGTTAGATGCTGAACGCTCGCTGCCGAGAGAATTCGCGTTGCTGGGAAGAAAGCAGACGGGGAAGGAAGGTGGCACCTGGTGCCTGGCCAGGGCACAGCCGCCCTGCACCAGCACAGCCACGGGCTGTGCCTCTTTGCACAGGTGCTGCCAGGCCTGAGTTCACATGGCCCAGCTCCCCTTCAGGAAACAGGAACGTAAACAGAGCAGAAGGAAAAAGAATGGTATGATACCCCAGAGGCTTCTGCAGCTAGAGTCTGACCAGGCTGTCCCCAGCCTCACAGATCCAGTGGCTGGCACACCTGTGCTGACCAAGGAAAGAGCCTTGGCTGGATTTTATTTTATTACCTTTTTTTACTTGACTTTACCTTACTTTATTATCTTTTTTAAATGTCACAGAGGAAGAAGGCCACAGCAGGGCTGCAGAGCGCTTGTGCCCGGTCCCTGCTGGCATGTCCCGCCTGGAATGGCCGGGACCTGGTCCGGTCCCGGAGCCGGAGTCACCCGGCACCCGCCGGACGGCCCCGACGGCGCGGGCCGGGAGGGAGCGGAGGCGGTCCCTCTCACGGGAGGAGAGCCCAGGGCTTGGCTGTTGTCGCCTCTGCCCCCACAAGGACACCCCCCGCCCACCCACGGACGCTCCCCGCAGCACGCAGGGCCGCTGTTATCTCCCCCGGGCCCGGCAGCGCCCGGCACGGGATGCAGCGGGAGCGCGGCGCTCCCCAGGCTCACGTCTCGCCTTTGCGGCGAGCCACGGCCGGCACTGCAGACCGCGGCAGAGGTCCCTCTGTCCTTGCCCAGGGCCACGTCGCTCCACGGGAAACCGCAAGCCCCGGCCCAGCTGCTGGGATGGAGCCACTAGCACGAGTGTCGTCTCCCGTGCCAAGCAAAACACCGAATTGGAACTGTAAAATAGTTTGCGCATATTTGCCACCAGCATGCCTGCCCCTGTGCTGTCTCGCCCTCCCAAACGCAATCTGAAGGCTGATGCCCTCACTGAGTTCCTCACTGATTAACTTTCTACATTTCCCAGCTCTGAAACTTTAGCAGGGAGGTGATGCATCCCCTTGGGTGTGTTGTCCCTATCTCTACAACACATGCTAGTCTTGCCGATTTTCCCCACCATTCCCTCTGCTCCAAGCCCTTCCATGGTAAGACCCTATGGGGTGGTTGCCCCATATCAGTGTCTCCCTCAGCCTTGTGTTCTTTGGTAAGCCCAGTCCTACAAACCCCTTCAGTGAGCAGAGGCACAGGATGCCTCTGTACATGGCTTGTTGTTTGCAAGACCATAATTGTACACATCCCTGAAGGGCCATGGTGCTTTAAGAATAATATTTTGTGCTAGCAAATATAGGAGTCCAAAGCAGAGAAGTGCCAAGCACTTCTTCAGCCTGGCAGGGAGCAGGCCAAGGCTCCTTTCCTTATGATGGGGCTGTAGGAATGCAGAAGACTCATCTTTCTCCCTGGACAAATATTTACCCCCCAGTCCAAAACCTTAGTTCTTCCAGCTCCAAGGAGAAATTGGTACCTGACTGCTCTCCACCATCCCACATTTGCTCTCAGCTATTTTATTCCAGTTCCTGAGAGGGAAAAGGGGTCTCACTACATTTTATTTCTGGTGTGAAAAGAAGCCCCAAAAGGAGCTGAAGGTAGGGCCAGGCAGACCCAGAGCCAGCTTCCCAGCTGTGGCCTGCATTCCCTTCCCCCACGCTCTTCTCCATGACTCAGCTCCCAGGGACCAGCCCAGCTCTTGCCTCAGTTTAGCTTCACAGCCCCTCCTCATCTAGGGCAACCCTACATCACAGGAGGCTTTTCCAAAGAGAAGCCAGTACACATTACGTAGTTACTTCTCCGAGACGAATTTGTTGGAAACGAGAGCTAGGCACCTCTTTCTTTTTATGATCTGAAGCCTCCAAGCCTCCTCTGAAGATGGGGCAGTCATGGCACTGGTGGGACTGCAGTGCTGTCATTAGGAGTAACTTCTGGGTTTTCTTCAGCCCGAAGATGTGCAGAGCATGAAGGAAGGGGAATCCTCCACCAGTTTTCTGGCATAGCCTTAAACACGTAAATTTTAATCTGTCAGTGACTTATAAAGCAGGATCCTTGCCCTAAGCAGCTGCACTACTTATCTCATTACAAAGCATTTCAGGAAGCATGAATCGAGCTCAGGTCTCAGACAACTTGCTTGGAAGGACTGCGGCTGGGCCATTCCATAGTGCTGGGGTGCTCATCAAGGGTGAGAAGGAGCTAGGCTCAAGTTCTAGCTCTTTCTGAAGCCATTTGAGGCATTCTCAACCATAGATCTGGGTGTGTCTTTTTGTGCCTGTATTTTTTAAAGCTGTTTTTCTTTGCATGGTCTAATTCATTAGCCATTGATGCAGGAGGGAAGGTGGCAGAATGAGAAGCCTGAATCCTGAACCACTGAGCACTTGATCTAATTGTTTCTGGGAGAAGGGGGCTGTGATTTGGTGTATCCAGCTCCATGGGATCCAGTCATCTTCAGTATACTTCGATTTTTTTGCCCCTGAAATAATTTCCAGCAGAAATTTGGACTCTCAAATATAACCTGTATGCAAATAGCTCTGAGGCAACTATTGGATTCCTTCACCGTGTTTCACAGTGCACTCCACGAGCATGTGAACTGAAGGCCACTGCTAGCATGCATGACAGGGTGATTTCAGCTCTTCTCTTCTGGTTTAGTCCCAGCTTCTCTCAGAGGGACCCCACAGAGCCCATCCCAGATACCCCAAACCCAGAAGCACGAGGTGCTGGAGAAGCACCTCCAGCTTCTCTCTGTAGGGACAGATAAAGATCTCTTACCTTTTTGGTCCCTACTGCCTGTGACACAGGCACATGGTTGGCTGGGAAAACGTTCGGCGGGGGGGTGGGGAGTGGTTTGTGCTGGTACCGGGTTTGTCGCATCGGTGCTACGAGGTTTTGGCTGGGGAGTCCTTTTGACACCCCCACCCCCAGCCCTACTCTCCGGGTGTCCTGTACTCTGTTCCAGACCCCCTGTGCCGCGAGCCTGCCCTGCTCCTTGTCCCGGTCCGTCGCCCGGCGGCTCCGCGGTCGCGGAGCTCCATCTAGTGCCGGCTGCGGCGGAGGAGCGCGGCCGCCCGTGCCCGCGCATCCCGGGGGAGAGCTCCTGGGGACAGCGCTGCCGCCCCCCAGGGCCGCTATTGCAGCTACAGGGGAAAGAAAATAATTGGGGCAGATTCGCCATCCTGTCTTACAGCTTGGGTTTTCAAATTACCTTTCTTCTTATTTCTGCTACTGTTACGAGAGAGAGCTCAAATGTTCTTCCTTCGGTGGTTTTAATTGACCTCAACCCTTCTAGTGCTCTTCTTCCCAGATTAATGATTACTGAATCTTTGTCGGTAAGTGCCTAACTTAAGGCATCCTCCTTAGACTAAAGGCTTCTCTGCTGGAGGTCTTCAAACACGTTTAACTCTCTCCATTCACTACAGGGGGAATTCATCACTTTCTCCTGACAACGTGCTCCTGGTGGCGCACATTAGGGATCTGGAACCTAATGAGAGAAATATGGGCATTTCCCTTCAAGAATTGTGAAACTGATCCCTAAACAGCGCTGTCTGTGGCTCTGCACAAGCCTCAGGAATGGACCACAACTTTTCTAAGTTCTGTTGGAAGCATCCTGGAAAGAAAATATCCTAAAAGAAATTATTTTTCACTCAACACCTCTTGTAGCTGTGTTCCATCCATCTCTTCTGTGTGGAGAAGCAGATGCACAACTTCCCACACGTTCAGCCCTTACAGGAGGGTTTTATCCCTGATTGCTCTTCCTCACCGAGTGCTATATTGCCTGAGCTGCTTTTCATGTGTGAATCATGAGTTGCTCCAAGGTTCTCTACTTGCCTTTGTATTCCCAAATCTCAGCTCAGTGGTGATGACTGGGCCAGATGATCTAGGTCCAGTTCTTTTCAAGTCTTGTGGATAAATGTGTGACACAACTCCCTGGCATGTATCTAAGCACATGGGATTCCCACCCGCTTGTCTTCGAACCAAGTTCATATCTGCTTAGTTTCTAGGGCCAGCCAGGCTTGGAAGTCACCAGTTCAGTGTTAGGTTACTCTAAAATTGAAGGCTGATAACTCCTGCCTGCACAAGATGCTCAAGTCCCATTGTGCAGCCACTGCAGGCTGTGTGCTAACCATGCTGAACAGTGACATCTTGCAGATGAATGCTTTCAAACTGTTACAGGTATGTTAAAAATAATATATGTTTTCCACAGAATACAATGTTAAAATTTATTTCTGTCTAAATATTTCCAAATTGTTCTTCAGCAGTCTGTATCTGATTAAAAATTGATGATTCATTGGTAATTATTAACAACATTAACAAAAATATACAAATCATAATCACTGTATTACAGTATTGTTTTCAGGCAGTGTTAGTAAAGAGCAGCTCAATTTCTGTGATAGCATATTCTGTTCAAACAGTTATTTATAAGACTTGCCACTGAAAAATCCTAACTGTACTTAGCACCTTGTAAAATGTAAAAGAGAAAAAAAACCCAAAAAACCCCTAAAAATATGAACCATTATATTCTCATCCAATGTGATGAAGGCAAATGAGTCCTATTAGTCATGATGAAAGTTGTATTTAGAAATTCCTAAATCTCATAATGAAAATAGCTGTCTTTTTAAGTATACTGAGAACACATCAAGCCTCTGGGTATTGTCCTGGGAGTCTGTGAGAAAGTTAAAGAGACATACTTTCATGTTAGTGCAGCAGTGTTCATACACTTAGGCTGAATTCTGTGGATTTGGAATGATGATAGTACACTCCTAAATTACAGAACATAATTTCTTCAAAATTAATTATCTTTTACTTGCTATTAATATACACAAAGCCCCATGAATGGAATTAGCTGTAACTCAGACTTCCAACTGGAGATTGCCACCTGGATTTTGCAAACTGGGGAGGTAGATTATCTCCAAATATCACTCCTCCTGCTTATTTTAAATGCTTATTTTAGGTAGAAAGGAATCCCTCCTGTGAGTGCCTATCTCTCAACAGCAGTTGCAGAATGTAGCCTGGCTGAGCAGAGGCCACAAGAGTAACTAAGTCTTGATAAAATGAGCTCACCTGAACACCCATCAGCTACTTCACAGTCATCAAGATGTCCAGGATAAGACAGTTACACTCCATCAAATTAAGAGTTCCTTGTGAAACAAGACTGATGGAACTGGAAATCATGGACATCTAAAATTAGTGACTCCATGGAGTTGTTTTTTCCAGCACTCGCTGACATCTGGAGATGAAGATATGAATAGCACTTCTGCAAATCACACCAGCTCTCTTTAGTTGCATAGGAGATTCTTGTAAACATTGACTAAAAAAAACATAGATTCTCTTATGTTTGCTGGCAATGTGGCAAGAACGGTATGAATTCAGTACGTTGATTAGGCAACTATTTACATAACACCATAAAAGAAGATATTAAGTTGGTGAGAGGCAGGAAAAAACCCTGTCTTGCTATAGATGTGTTTGCTGAATTCAAACAAATGATTTACACCTTCGTCTCAAAAATTCACATAAATACAGACTGGCCCTCAAGAAATGTGAACAGTGCAGCAGTTGGTAACAATTTCTTTTCTTTGAGCTGATATAAAACATCCTACAGAGAGTTTATGACAATACTGAGACCAAATCCACAACTCAGATTATTTTTCAACCTGAGGGTCTTCATGCTGGGGCACAACTGGGGACAGCAAAGATTCCTCATCCCTGCTTACACGAGGCTTAGTTTTGATACTGGAATGGTGTGTGGCAACGTTTTTCTTCATATTATGGTAAACCTAGAATTGGGAAGAGGAAATAAAAGATATCTTCTGGAGTTTTTTTAATTGTATTTGGAAAACTGCCCTTCTCCCCATGAAGCAGGCACTGAGAAATAGTGTGTCTAGTCCAGAGTGGATACCCAAGAAGGAATTAGTAGTTTGGAAAGGAACTGTTTATCCTTCATGAAGAGGAGATAAACATCTGGTATGAATAGACCAGGACTTCCTCAGATCATCTCTATTATTTTGACCTTTGAGAACAACATACAACATGTCTCTGAGGACATAGCATGGTGATCCCTCATGAGACCCCCTGGCCCCTGGCCCATGCTCAGCTCCCCTCCCATGGCAGCTATCAGCATCACCAAAGCTGACTGCACAGGCAACTGCACAAGGGAAGCCCATTCCCTCAGCACAGGCTGAGACTTCAGCTTTCCAGAATCCCAGTGCAGGCAGTGGGAGGAAGAAAATCCTCATCAGGAAGGTCAGAACTCTTTCTAATGGCAGAAAAATACGCCCCAAGCTCTTATATGGATCCAAGGGCAATGTATCCATAATATAGATGTGTACTTCAATAGAAAGCAGGAGACTATTCCACAGCTCATCGTGATTTTTGGAGCTACATATAAACCCCACAAAATCCCAAACACAAACCCAGATCTCATTCACATGTTCATCTTACTGTGTTTACTTACTGCTCCTTCTGCCTCAGCCAGCTGAGAGGCCAGAGAGGAAACCAGGCAAGAAAAAGAGGGTCTTTTCCTGGAGTCAAGAGACCAACAGGACTGCATCATGCAATAGCTGCAGAAGGAAAGACATGGCACAGAAAACATGTTAGCTCTTGGACTCTCTGTAAGTGACTACATGGAGTTGCAGGACTTGAGTGGGGAATCATGGGAACCAGAATGATTTTATAGAAAAAATTACAGTGTTGTATCAGAAGAGAAGAAGCAGAAAGAAAAGAATAAAGGGTGAAATTATCTTACAGTGACTTAATCAGAGTCCTTTGTAAAATCTTCATTGTGGTAAGACACATAATGGCATGATGTTTGTTTTCCAGTTTCCACTGAGAAAATGTTAGGAAGAAAATGCCACTGGGGCTAAACCTGCTCCTTGTGGATTATGTAGTCTTAAGCACACTTTTCACCGCAAGTCTTTTAATGTAATTTGATGTCACAAAAATCTTTCTGAAATTGAAACACTACCTTGGAAATATTGCCTTCATCAGGCATCAGCACAGCACCTGACTGCTCAAGTCCCTGGCAAAGTTACTGGGACAATAGTGTCCCTGATATCTAAACCCCCACAGCAATCTTTCATGGGTCAATCTGTCAGATTCACCCATACTTTTAATGTCATTACATTTATGTGGCGCATTTAGTTATACACCTTTACATGGCCAGGATGGGAACAGTGCAGTGCCATAGCAAGGCACTCTGTCCCTAGAGCATCTATGAAATGCCTGCTAGAAGAGCTCAGGCAACCCAAAATCTTTCTCTTTCCTCCAGATCTCACAGTTCTGTGTCATCTTCTCTTCTCTTGCTCCCTGGGCTCCACCTCTAACAGAGTCCCCCCAGGCACAGAAGCACAGGCTGAAAATAATGTTCTGAGAGCACAGAATTAGCTTCCCCCCAACTCTTCCTTAGCAGGGTTTTTATCTCAGAGGATCCCTAGCCACCCAGAACTGAAAAAAAACCTGCTAAAGCTCAATTTAAAAATAAAGTTTAGGAAAGAACCCACCAAAATTTTAGTCCATATGGAAAAAAAATATCTTCTGGGAAAAAAAAATAAAAGGAAAGAAAAGAAAAAAGAGAAAAAGCAAAAGAAGAAAAAAAGGAAAAAAAAAATCTGTGATCTGGGAATAAGAAGCTCCTTGGGGAAAGAAGGCACAACTAAATAAATATAATAAACTAGTCCTGTCGAATACACATAACTTTTAGTGATGATCACTTCTACTTTAGAACAAAACCTGCAGGATCCGGCAGCCTTTGCCAGGTTTAGAGGAAGAGCTTACATTTTGCAACTAATTTTGGGTAAGATATATTGTACTATAAATAAAAGGTCATTCAAACTGTGACCTAGTAAGCATAAATTCTCATGCTGTGCATCACTTGGGAATACACTTACACATCTTTTGTAGCATAATACGGCTGGTCCATTTTAAATCCACTTTGTATTAATTTGTAGAAATTTGTGTCAACCTGAATACCAGGGTAAGGATTTACACCTGTGGAAATCGTCAGAGAATATGCGTTAATTCAGAAGCTGCCAAAACCTAACACTGCTCTCTTGTCCCGCTGTAGAACATACCCAAAGAGAATATTTCCCACAGCAGTATTCCATACGACCAGACATCACTCTTCATGGTGTACGTCCTCTCGAATAAGCTCTCAGGAGCCATCCATTTGACTGGCAACCGAGCCTGTGCAGACAGGGGGATGGAGGCCAGGTCATGCTGTGACACAGGCTGTGACATAGCCTTTCACTGTGCTGCTCACTGCCAGTGATCGATTCATGTTTGCTGTGTGCAAAGCCCTGTCTCTGTCAGCACTCCCCGGACATTCCCATTGCAGAGAGAAATAGGCACTTCTAAAGAGCCAGTGCATCTCATCCATTTTAGATGGCTATTTAGGGAAGAGATGAGCTCAGTCCTGGAACAGCCACCTTCCTTCCTCTGACTTCAGGTGTAGAGTGGCCCAGATGGAGATGTCCACACTGTCCTTCTTCATAAAGCCAGAGGATCTGGCACATCCCCACATATGCAGTTGTCCTACACTGCTATTGCCCACACCAGTAAACAACTCCCAGTGCTTCCATCAATGGGTGCTTTAGAAAGAACATGGGTACCATCTCATTTACAGAACCAGCTTGATTAGTTTAATTATAATCTATATTATTTAATTATAATCTTCCTTGGCCAAATGAAGGAAAAACAGAGACTTCTGCACTGCCCATACAGATATGCACAAAGCCAACAAGAAATTTAAAAATTTAAAGCTTTTCTTTCTTAGATCCTTATAATTTTTGCAGTGGTATGAAAACCACAGAGCCCTCATGAACTCACATTGCCCCTGACGATGTAGTTGGAGTCATTCATTACATCCCTGGCAAGGCCAAAGTCACATATTTTCACCACTTTCCCATGGGTCACCAGGATGTTCCGGGCAGCGAGGTCTCTGTGAATGCACTGAGAAGGAAAGCAAGGATTAATGCTCTGCAGCATTTGGTATCAGAGGTGGACAACTCCCTGCTCTCTGAGTTGGCACCTCCTTCCACTTAAGCAGTTTGGTGAATGGCCAAGCTGGACACTCCCTGGTTGTTGGTGGCAAGGGGACAGGGCCACAGCAGGCACAAATGTGACCTGCAGCTGCTTCTTACCCAGGGTGCTGCCTAAAACTGCAGTACAATCTTCGCTGTTAAGCCAGGGAAGGAGGTATAGTTCAAGCTTGCCACTGAGTGGCTCTGTTCTTCTACCTGCCTTTTATAAACTGACCTACTTTCAGCATCTTTTCTATCTGAAAAATTTGCTACCCTTCAACATACCGATTTGGACTCAAGAAATTCCATTCCTTTGGCAACTTGATAAGAGAAGCAAAGAAGGTCTTCAAAAGTGAGCACATTAAAATCCTCTTCTTCATCCACCTGTGTGCTTGTATCCTTAATGTTATCTGTAAAAAATAATCAAAAGTATGAGTTTTCCATGGACTTCCTCACTCTCTGGTTAATTCCACTGCCTCTTGTAAGGATTTTCACATGTTCCTACCAAGAGTAACATCACAAAGAGTGTCCATCTTTTTTATCCTTCACTCAGATACAGAATAAAGGTGAGTATTTTCATATTCAAATAGTATGTATAGCATGAGCAGAAACGTAAGACATCTTAAGTGTTGTTGAATCCTCCTCCAGCAAAATTCTTGCCAGGACTATAGAGAAACATGATAGAAAGAGGCCTCTTTTGTCATGGAATCTAGTCTAGTCATATCAATAATACAATAAATACAATAATAACAGAATTACTGAAGATATAATCAATTGACCTCTTACCTTCCTCAGAAAACAGTACAATCCCATTTGATCCCGGTGTCACATTTATGTTTTGGCTTCTTTGGGCAGTTTCAAATTCATCCTCTCTGCATAGAGTTGTGTTCCCACTGTACTTCAGGTGAGTCCCCGTCCTGGAGTGGGTGACACATTTTCAAAGGTTTCACACAGTGTATCACATAATCTTCTACACATAAACAGTGAAAAACATGAACAGTTACTAACATTAAAACTCTGGACGCAGACATGATTCTTCTTAAAACTGGAAAGAGAAACTAGAGATTGTTTGTGTTCTGTAATCTCCATAAGGAGAATCAAAATCTCAGTTCCTCCCAAGGCATTGCCTATTAAAGTATGCGAAGGCACATTCTCAAGAATTCAATAATTTCACCAGTGTACAGCACTGGTGAGAATGCAGCTTAAAATGCAATAGCAGTTTTTAAAAATATCAAACTGTTACTAAATTCTTTACCTAGAGTTTTGGTCCTGATGGATATTGTGGTAAAAGCTGAAATTTTGCTGTTTAAAAATATCTGTCAGTGTCCAGTGAAACTTTTCTCTCTTGTTCCTTAAGTAGTTCAGAAGGTCACCATAGCAACAGTATTCAAATATCAAGTAGATCGGTCCTGAAATAGTTGGAAATGTAAATGCCTGCTGCTATTTATAGCACCCTCCCCGTTAAAGTCCTAATGCTGCTTCATTTTCTCCCAGGAATAATCTGTATTAAAACAGCTCAAGCATCTTCCATTCCCAGGTAGACAAGTTGTACCAATGGGCACTGACTATAATGTCCCTTGGAGTCTGTGTGACTCTGTCCTTGTGGAGCTTCTCTCAAACTGTGCTGAAAATCCCTAAAGAAACACAAAAATCCTTGTCCATCCCAATGGCAGTGGGGAGGACAGTACAGGTATAAAGATGCAACATACTTTCTAAACCATGAAGGATTCAAGCAAAAGATGACCCCTGCTAATTTTCTGGATGGTGTGAATTTGTATCCTTTGACCTACATCCTTCTGTCTGTCTGTACAACCTTCATGCTCTGGAAATATCAGTTCATTTTTTTCCCCCCCAAGAAAACCACCTGAAACCCAAAGATACTTGTAGGGGACCTAAACAAGGGATACCCCTTGCAAGGGCAGGTGTCTGAGTACAGCACTGGTCAGGTCAGTTTATCAAGAAAGGAAAAATACATCCAATTCCTGTCCCAGAACTGGATAAAAACCATGACCAGCCAGCAGGAGCCCAGAGTGGCCACACATCACCCTGCAAAGCATCCCACTGCCACCACCACTTGTGTCCCAGAAAGACTGACCATGAATCTGTGGACATTTCTGCCAGAAGGCCACTGTCAAGCAAGGTAGGGCACGCCGGAAAAAGCTGTGAAGTCTCTCAGAGGATTTATAGGAAAGTCTTGAGAACCATGTAAATGCTTCTGAAAATGGCACTTGGATAAGGCTGGAAGCGTTCCCGCCCTACCCTGCCAGACTAAGCAAGTCCTCCCTGCAGCTCTCCTGCCTGCACCATCACATCCTGCTCACTGTTCCAGGAGGCAGTGGCAGTGTATATATTTTTAAATCAGCTAAAGCCACTAGGAACAATCTATTTCTCTGTTTTTCTCTTACCCCTCACATATCTGTGCCTGACAGTATTGCTGCTGATGTAAACTGAGGAAACAAAAGTTAACTGTTCTGCTTGGTCTTTCTGACTAAATAATTCTGACTAAATAAATTCTGAATAATAAATTCTGACTAAATAAATAACTATGATGGAAACCCAGTCAAGTTATTTAGTGTCAGATGTTACAGTTCATGATAGGGACCTACACTGGGTGAAACCCTGTCACTTTCCCAAGCTGATCTGTTCGTCACCCTCTCTTCAGCCAGTCTTGTTCACCATTGGACTGGCCAGAGGAGCAGTTCTTGGGACAAGAATAGTTGTGTAAATTACCTCAATGATAGCATGAGTCACACGATAATTAATCAGCGGTAATATCTCACTACTTTTGTCTTAGCACATTTTTGCTTTTTTTTTATTCTTCAGTTTTGTTATTACATTTGGTCCTTTAAAAGGTTGTCCCTCTTTCCATTAATTACTCTAATTTCTTGGTTTTGTGTCCCTCCCACTCATTATTTTTCAGTTTCTTTTGTTTCCTGTCTGTCTTTTAGCATTTTTTATCCATTCATTGGTAAGCCACATGAAAAAAAAATTATAATTTCCTATGTGAACATAATCATGTGTATACCAAAGTCCCTGACACCAGGTAAGTTTTTCCTTTTCACTTAATAAACTGGCTCATACCAGCGCCATCACCACGATAACAGGAAATCTACAGAAGGACTGTTGTACCACTTCCTGCCAGTATAATTAGAAATGACCCTTTTCTGTACACATGCATGGCCTTAAATTTGCTTCCAGTTCATCTTCATCTTACTTTGGGCCAGCACAGAGCAGCAAAATTAGTTATTATTCTGGTGGTTATAACTGGTACTTTTCTACAATTTCAATTTACCTGACAGAGTACAAGCTCCTAGTAGGTTCACAATATTTTCATGGCTTCCGATGTGAGTCATCATTTTCAGCTCAGACATTAGAGCATCTTTTTCTGAAGCATCAGGTTTTTCTGTAAAAGTAGTAACACAGATTTGGAAATCTCTGGCAAAGAAATGAAAATTTAAAAGGTTGTGATGCTTTGTCACATGCAAATCTTAATTTTAAATTCATTGGACTAACAGTACATTTGGGAACATCCTAAAAAAATCCTTTCTAAAATACAAAAAGTTTCAGTCAAAGGTGGAAACTAAATTTGTGAGTGAGTGCAGATCATTTGAAATCCTGGGAAAGCAGTCATTAAATGTCAACATTTGTCATTCTTGGGCTGGCAAGGAATGACAGCAATAAATTAAAGTGTTCCCAAGTGCAAAAAAAATTGCAGTCAAGCCTGTTGCAGAGAAATGTTAAGAGAAAAAAATAGCAGCCATATGGCACACACCCAGCTGCAATCCAACAGCTGAGAAGGCTGTGTTCCAGCAATAGCTTTAGTTTTGCTTTTCAGTGAGCATTTGGTGCTCACGATTTCAGTGAATTTGGTGTGTGAACCAAAATGATGAGTATCCACAAAACCAACCACAAAGGAGTGGACCAAGGAAGCCTAAAACTGATGCATGTGTGGAAATGGGGGATGAAAACCTGGATGGCAGTGCTGGCAGGAAGGGGCTCTGTGGGCACACAGGTGGGCAAGGGGCTGGTATCAGTGTGAAGCTCATTCCAGTATATATTAAAAGGTGGGTTGAGATGGATACTGGTCTCTTTTCCCAAGTAACAAGTCAAAGGATGAGAGGAAACAACTTCAGTTTGTGCCAGAGGAGGGTTAGATTGGCTATTCAGAAAAATGTCTTCACCATAAGGGTTGTCAAGCACTGGAACAGGCTGCCCAGGGGAGTGGCTGAGTCACCATCCCTGAATATATTTAAAAGACATGTGGATGTGTCACTGAGGGACGTGGTGCAGTGCTGGACATGACAGTGATGGTTAACAGTTGGACTCAGTGATGCCAGAGATCTTTTCCAGTGTAAACTACTCCAACACTCTGTGAACAGGGTTATGATTAAATGGGACACAGTGAGGCAGCCCTCCTCTGCTTGCTGCCAGGGAGACTTGCTCCTGGACACTGCTTTCATGAGGAGCCAAGACAGCTTGGACAGAGGCCAGACCATAGCAGAAAGGAATATTTGAGGTTTAGTAGCCTTATTCATAAAGTGGAATAGAAAGAAACTGTTTTGTGTCATCACCAAGAAAAAAGACTACAGGACATTGTGTTGGAAGTTTTGGAAAAACGCTAGCTCAGACACAGCAGGCAAAGGGCTTGCCACAGCTAGACAGCACTACAAGAAAGAAGGGCCTTACAGCAGAGGTCACAGTCACCAATACTGGGATTTGCATTTCTCCTTATTAGAGGCTCCATACTTCCCCACACAGACCTTCTGTAGTGTGTAGGGCAAAATGCAACGTGCTGTGGGATGAGGGCACTTCAGCAATACCTTTCATTTCCAAAATGAAACAGGGTTTTGGAAGCACTTTGAAAAGATTTTGAAGCCAAGCATTCGTCAGGTGTAACTGAGGAAGTTTTCTATATAAGGGGGATTTCTAATGCCTCTTCTACTGGAGATACAACAATACATCACTACTTATGAAAGGCACCAGAGTTTGTCATACCTTTCAGCATTTTGACTGCAACCTGGACTGAATCTCCTGCACTGTTAATTCCATAAGCTGTTGCATTCACTACTTTCCCAAAGGCTCCACAACCAAGGACCTGTCCTGCAAAACACAAAATGCCAGTATTATTTGCTGCTGGTACAGCACAGACTACTGCTCCAGTATTGAGATTTACCTTATGGATTGCTCACCAAATTCCAGATTTTCCCTTGGAAATTCCCATTTTATATCATATTCAAATTCTCTGAAGTCGATGTAGATGTATTCATTATCTGATGGCCCTATCATCTGTATCATTCGCCACTGGCTTTCATATTTGAATTGCTTTGGAAGAAAAACGCAATGAAATCAGTCTTAGAGAAGAAACAGTCTGGTAGGGATAAAAGAAGGATGGTCAGGTATTTATGTTTGCTTTTACCTTTTTGTATTTAAGAAAAATGAATGCAAGCACAAAAGCAATCAAGAGGAGAAAAAATCCAATGGAGGCATAGAATACAGCATTGTCCAGGGGGGAAGAAACAGCTCCTGCAACTTCAAAAGACACATATTACTACCCACTGAAACAGAGTTTGTGTGTACAGCTAAAAATGCAAGGAGAACCAACAGTCAGTTCTGGCAGCCTGCAGCCCTCTCACAACCTAGCCTCCCCTGCATGGGGACTGAGGTGCAGCTGTATGCAAAGCAAGATGGGCAGCAGGCATAAGGGTCTGGGTAATTCTAACATCTGTTTTCACTAAAAAAAAAAAATAAAAAATCAAAAAACAAAAGGAGCTAAATCTGTTAATAAACCTAAGTGCATGGAGGTGTTGCTGTGATCCTTGGATGGAATTTTGTGAGAATAAACAAGAATAAGGTGATGGTTGGTAGCTGAGCATGCAAGCATGAGAGTTACCCTCATATTTTTGTTGTTTCTAAAAGCATAAGTACTAGGATTACTTTCTATTCTAATTTCAACATGAATGCTCAAACTCTGACAGTGATCACACTTTCTGTCTGCTGTAGTCAAAAGCACCAAACTGCTTGTTCATCATGACAAAGGAAATCCCTGTACTGCAAATACCTGGGTGTTTCAAAACAGTTCCTGGGGCCACAGCATGTTCCCTCAAACTGGAATATTTTCCTTTATGGAATATATATGGTGTTACAAGTACAAAGTGCAAATAATCATACTGATTTTCTGGTTCAATGAGCAAATAATCTGTCATTCCCTCCACAAGAAGTGAGACCACTTAACCAGGACTTAACCTCCTGTCACCAGCCTACAGCAGGTTAAGAAGGTCTCTTTCCCAGTGCTCCTGCTTTCCAGACAGGGATTGACCCTTCAGTGGGTCTGTTGGCTCAGCAATGAGCTTGCTTGGGTGTGCAATGAGCTCCATGGGGTGAGGAGAGTCCCCATGGGCATTTCTGGCAGCAGCACAGTGACCTACAGGAAAACAGCAAGAGATAGCACATGCCACCAGTTACCAAAGTGCCTTTGTTAAAGATGATCTTCCAGATTTCATGTAAGGATGACTAAGTAAAATAAGAAACCAGCCTCAAACATTGTCAGGGCTCCATTCTGTACTTCCTATTTGTTTCTGTTTTGGGCCTAGAGAAAAGAGAATTTTGTCTGCCATTCACTCACCATTTCTGATACTGTACATACAGAGATTGTGTTTTACCTGCAATGCCATTGCACGGTCAGCCATTTAGCCAGATAAAAAGTATTGTAGATTCTGCCAGCTTTAGTTGAGAAAACCTGTGCTAAAACACTGGCTTGTGGTACCTGACAGGTTAATGAAACTCTTTTCACAGGCTGAACCAGCAGAATTGTTTGCACAGCACTCCACCGAGAAGGTTGTTGCTGTCTCCTTTACATATAAAGTACTGCTTGAAATCCACGACCCCAGGGATCTCCTCTCTGGCAAGAAGTTCTGAATCCCCTCTGTGATTTCCTCTGTGCAGCTGAAAAAGGAAGCAGACCAGTTTTGCTTTTTAGCTCACAGTGACATTTGACAGGGGAGAAGGTGGGAAGTTTCAAAACATGTCTTAGGTCTGTGTTGGAAGAGAAGAAGGGAAGGGGCTTGGGTTTTGTCAGCAATAGAGGGAGGCCTCTGGTCACTTACCAGCCTCATTTTTGGTGATGAACATGGCAGGTTAGCAGGGACTGAGCTACCTCCTACACTGGGCTCACTCCCACTCTCCACCACTGCCTTGGCAGGGTACTTGCACCCCCCTGGAACCCCTCAATTTCACAACTGAGGCAATTACCCCGTACTTCATCTACTCCCACTGGTTTAGTATTTGCCTCAAACATTCAAACCCCTGAGCAGCTGCAAATGAGCCACTGCTAAAACCATAAATGCAACATGAAACCAGAGTAGAAGTTCTAACTCCTTTCCATGAAGTTTCTCTCACTCATGATGGAGTTTTTCTCCCAGATGGAGAGAATTAATGACTTATTTAAGGCCTGACATGCAGAAAGAGGGAACTTTATGCTCAAGGGAAAGGAGGTCCACATGGATAATTTTCACTTCCAGCTTTTCTATCATTCATCAACTTACTGTCTAATTTACTCTCCACATAAATAAATGAGGAGATAAGAAGTAAATTAAATTTATTCAGCTCTACTCATAGCACTAGCTTCTACATTTGGAAGTTCCTCAGAAAAGATATGTCACAGCATTTTCTTTCCAGAAAAATGATTTAAGGAGTATTTTAAACCCACTAGCTAAAACAAATACTTAAAGTTTATGCACAGTCTTACAAAGGAAAATTTGACTTAGTATTCTTCTGTACCACGGGACTATTAGTTTCTTGGCATATCTAAAATAAAATCTTCAGAGTTCACAAATCAGGTCAAAGCTGTTTCAGCATTTTTTTTAAATTTTAGAGCCTGGCTCATTGCCCCAAATAAATAGAGGAAATGGAGACACTCTTACTAACTTTACTGGAAATACTCTCACTAACTTTACTGGAAACACTTGCCCTGGTTTTAGTGGCTTTGGTACCAGGTTACCATAGCAGGTCTTCTAAGCAAAGCTTAACCAATTAATCAAGCCTATATTAACCAATGCATTCCCTAAATCCCTATAATTTAGAGAAAAACTTAGGTTGGACTTTGTTACCACCTAATTGTTGATATAAACCCAATGGGGTCTATTTTGGTGTAAAGAGCCTGAGATACACATCTTTATAGGCTTCATTTGATGGCAATAAAAAAAAGAAAACTTCCACTAATTTTGGTGATCTGTTTCCCCAGAGTAGGGCAATCAGTTAAATGCACACAGTTAAATGTGCATTTTATTTTTAGTTTGTTACAGACTGGTCCTCATTTACTCAAGGATAGCTCAGATAGTCTTTGCAATTAATAAAAAGAAAGAAAGTTATTTACTTGGATGAGTTCAGTTCAAGACAGTTCCTCCAAACCCAGGATGAGGCTGGGTAACCTTCAGCAACGCAGGAGATCTGCTTGAACAGCAGCTGCATCCTTATTTCAGGCTTTCCTGCAATAACACAGCACAAGGCTTAAGGACATGATTCGTGGTATATTCAGGAGTGCTGGGATAAAGGTTGGATTCTATGATCTCAAAGATCTTTTTCAACTTAATCAATTCCTTGATTCTGTAAGACAATTTCTGTAGGCACTTCAAGTTACAGAACCCTGTACATTTCTGTGGTAATGCTATATCTGCTGAGCCCAAGATCTGCTTCTGTTTTCAAAGTTAAAAATTGCACATCACAGTGAGAGCTGTAGCTCACAGTCCTCCTCCTCCTTCCTTGGTTTTGTGGATGGCAATGTGGCAAGGCAAGGGGAGCAGCCACTTCTCTGTATGTGTACAGCCTGACCAAAACAATGGCAGAGCCAAAATTAGAAATCTTGACTTCTGCTTTTCTGACTCAGACTAAGCAGCTGGCCCTAGGACTGCCGTGGCACTGACGTTCTGGGTGTCCAACTCATACAAAATGTGCACAGAAGATGCTTGTGTGAATTACATATCACAAATAAAGCCCCTAGACCTTCAGCAAGGGAGAGATGCTGCAGCCATGTGGCAGAACTTAAATGAATGAGAGCATTGGTCAAGACTGCATGTGTGTGAATTGTGGGCAGAGGTGTATGAGGCAGTGCAGCCCAAACATACAAGTTACACACCAGATGGTCTCCACTCTAACTACATTAACTCATAAATGCCATTAGGGCATTTAATTATACATTATTCCTAATGGGGACAAGCGTTTCCTCCCAACTCTGTATCTCCTGTGGTTTCTGCAGCAGTCACATATGTTCCAGCTTTGTAGAGATAGAATGGAGTTACTGTATTTTACTGAGTTCCTAGGATTATAGTTTTCTTAAGAAGCGTTAATTTTCTCAGCATACAGCTGATTCCTCATATTCTGTTTACAGTAGACTAAAGGGAAGAAAAAGATTAGTAACTTTCTCCTCTTTTCTCTGTTCTCCATCCCTAACTGACACAAGAAATACAACCCACAAGCAGCCAGTGTCTGTCTTTGGCCCAGCGCCTGGGTTTCAGCAGTGTGATACAGTGTGAAGAGAATCATGCTTTTGCCTTTTGATCCTCCATTTTTAACAATAAATCTATGTAAATGAAATAGGGAATACCAATGGAAAAAAAACCATAACAGCTCCATTTATACCAGTGACAAAATTCCAGATTTTGCCAAATCTTCAGCAATAGTTTTGTTACTTACTTCTCACATACAGAGTGAATTTTTTTGTTGCAACTGTATCATCATTTTCAGCATAAAATACGTATATCCCAGACAGGTGCTGATGGTTGCAGAACTTCGATGAAATGCTGTGGAACAAAGCCAAAAAAGGGAAAAGGACAAAATATTGACTTGAAAAATATTTCAAATGCAGTCAAGACTCATATAAAGGTTT
>PYHW01010828.1:2985520-3000675 GCA_013186435.1 Turdus rufiventris | reverse complement strand
TTTCTGTGTTTTCAATTAGGTTATTGCTGTCAGGAGATTTGTCAGCTTTGAATAGCAGATAATGCAGTTCATCAGCATTAGAAGAGCAACCTAAGAAAATCTCTCTTAGGTGTAGTTGCTGACAATTTGGGGATATGTGTCTTTGCTGACAACTCAATGGTTACCATGTTGTAGGTCCCCAGCTCTGTTTTAGTGATAAAGGCAAGCAGGAATACCAGTGAATTTGAAGAGAAATGGAAAAAAAAAAAAGAAAAAAAAGGCCAGACAGTCCATATCAGCAATATGCAAAGTAGGAGAAGGCAGTAATAAGATCAATCTAGAGAACTAAAATCAGGGATATTTCTCCTTAAGCAAGATACATACAAAGGCACCGAGTATCACCTTGAAATTCTAAACCAGGAAAACTCTTCTTGAAGCCACTGGCAATTTTGTCTTTTGACGAAGGCCACATTTTCATATAAGTTATTGACTTTTGAATGTCTTCATCTCAAATGGCCATAACAATGTCTTCACTCATGGATTTTTTAAAGTCAGAACCCTTTTAAGCTGCCTCAAAAAAAGATACTGAAGACAGGAAAATAAAAAGGATGAAGCCAAAAAGAATGAGTTGCTTTTGAAATCTGGTTGGAAGGATTATATCTTAATGAAATCATCAGAAAAAAAAATTAAAACTGTATCTTTGATACCTGAAAACATAAGGGGATGTGAGCTAAGTATTATAAATTTAACAGAGCACATTGTGTGTATGAAAAGTCACTAACTCTTTGGGGGGAAGTGAAAATCAGCAGTGTGCTGAAACAGAGAGCCCACAAAAGCAAATAGAAATTTTGAAGGAATGTCTGAAAACACACTGTAAGTGTAGTGACAGGAGAGATGGATTGCTGGGTTTTGAAATGAAAAGCTAAAGAAAAGTACAGCCTTAATAATTAAAATTTAACGAGATCTTTAATCTGAAGGAATAATTTTACAAGAAACTGACAGAAATTAAAAAAAAATAAAAACAGGAAATGAAAAAGGATATGAAAGGAACAAAGTAGAAGTCCTGATTACACAGAAATCAACTAGAATATGCAAAGTGAGACTCACAATGTGTTTAGATTTGTGATGACCTTTTCTCTGCTGCTTTGAGAAACTTTCAGCTTTAAAATCACATTGAAATCTGCAAGGCTACAGCCTGCAGGCAGAATCTCCTGACCTCACTACCCCTTGCTGCTTCTGAATGCTTCAAACTGAATGAAATATGTACCTCTACTCTTTGTCCTCAGGTGAGACATATCTATCCAGTGCTTGCATTCAGCCAAAATTGGATCGTTGTGAAGGATGTCTGTACAAAAGAATGTACTTGCCAGATGAAATAATCAGCGAATTCAAGTGTTTTCCCCTCTATTTTTTCCCATAAAATAAAGAGGATGCAAATAAATGCGGAGAATAACTACCCAAAACAAACATTAAAAATCTTGTTTGTCCAACATCACTGCCACACCGAGTTATCTGTTTGAAGCAGCCGCCAGGCCACGCCCCAGCACTGCTTGGTGGCTGTGGCTGAGCCAGCTCGGACACTCCAGGGACATGAGCTGCCTTTCTCCCATCCGGCAGGTGGGGATCAGCACTCAGCTACTGCTGCCTCTTTGCTGGGATGGCTCTGAAGTGACTCAGAAATCCCAGGCCAGCAGTTGCACCCTACTGACTAATGACAGCTGCCTAAACTATTTCAAAAGTTCTCAGTATTATTATTGTTGGCACAGGCTGTGGCACCTCATTCTTATCTGAATGGAATTTACACCCACTGTCAATCATCCAAGCCAAACTGAGTCCTGCTGGTACGAGCAGTGAGGAGGGGTCAGTCTCAGCTGCAAAGCAAATCCACTCCGTGTTATCAGCTGGAGGGAGGTACCTGTTGGAAAAGGATGAGCAAATGCTCGTGGCTGTCCCCTGAGACCTCATTTCCAAAGTCAGTTTTGTCACAAAGCACAGCTCTGCCAAGCCCATGTCAGGCATTGCAGATTAGTCACCAGCACCCACCCAGTGCTATCAAAGTTTGCTGACAGCCCTCACTTTATCAGCAGGGACAGAGTTCCTGTGGCCATTGCCAGGAGATGACAATTTGCTAACCTGAACTGAGCTGTCTCTGAACTTCACCGAGGTCTGACTCCAATACACCGTCTGATGCAGATGAAAAGGCCAGTCTATTGCAAAGATAACCTGACAAGCTAGCGGATAAAATCAAAGGTACCAAAATACTATGGAAAGAAATAATTAAAAATGTAATCAAGGTTTTGACACAGCTTTATGCAGATAATGACGGAAGTTTAAGAATATGAGAAGAAATCAGAGCAGCTGCATTAGCTCCTGCCTATGGCCTGCTCACTTTTAATGTAAAAACTTGAAAGGAGCAGCTTGGCTTTACTTTCACTGAGGTGAGTAAAAGCTGTTACCTGCAAAGCCATGGGACTACTCTGAAAGAAACCCTGAAGGAAATTAGATAATGTTATCAAGAAACTAGAGAGCCTAGGGAATGGAGAAAACATTAGCTTTAAACAGGATTCATGCCAGAAGTCCATTGTAGGAAATAACAGAAAAGGTAGATAACTAACAGGTTTATTCAAAACATGTTTTGCTGCAGGAGCGGAAGAATCCATGACCTGGGTAACGAGCAGAACAGCATGTTTCTGTGTTTCTGTGACACAGGCACAGGACAGCAGACCCAGCAGAGGCCTGGGAACTGCAGCACCCTGGAATTGCTCTGAGCTGTTTGAAAGACACTGGGAACATCATCAACAACAGGATGACAAAATGGGAACATGCAGAACTTGTGATCCAGAATGAAAACCGCAACAGATCTGTACCTCAGAAGTCATGTAAGAAAGAAGGGGAATGGCAAAATGCATATAAACTAAGGGGTTGCTGGATGCTTAACTTAACGAAGAGATTATCATAAACAGAGAATAAAGTGATTTTACAAGTTATCTGTGTGAACCATTGTTGAAAGCCAGAATTATGTTTGAGTGCCTTTTGTTAACACAGTCTCACCGTGTGGCCCATTCATATTTTAAAAATACCAAGAGAGTACAAAACATTGACAGTAAGCCCTCCAAATGAGATACAAAGAGGAAACATCATTATATTAAATTATTACAAAATATTCAAATACCTGCGTCCATCCACACTGTAACTTTGTATACATGGGAATGTTTTTTTGGAAAACAGCCACATGCATCTAACTGGAGGATATGCTGTAAAGTTAACTTCAAAGCAAAACTCTTCCTCACCAATTTCAAAATCTTCTTTAGAGTCAGTTATATTGATAAATCCCTTTTCTGGAGAAAAAAAATGAAAGAAAAGATGTCTTAGAAAGGCTGGATTTTAATGAAGACATTTTAACATCTGTATGTTTTTCTTTTTGGTTATCGCAAGCAAAAACCATGTCACATCACAAAAGATATCCTGTTAATCAAAATAGGAAAATGCTTCAAAATAGTATTGAAATGTTGACAGTGTGTTCAGTTGCAGACAAATGAATTGAGCCTGATGAACTTGTATACTCAGTCAGACCAGAGCACTTCCAAAACGGTCTGACATTTCTCCTCAGTCTAACTCACAGAGCCACAGGGCCAATAATGTCATTATTTGGTTTGGTTTAGGTGTGTATTCCAGGTGTTAACAGCTGCAATTCCTGGCTTTCTTACTACAGGAACAAAACCAGATGGCACCACATCGTAGTCAGTAGTTCTTTCTCCCTCCCTGAAATAAGCTGAAGATTTTGCAAATGAGTCCTGTAGTTGCTCCGCTATTTCTCCATTTAAATTAAACTTATTTAATGCAAAATGACAGCAACATGGAAACTGTTTTGAAGAGGCCCATGAACCATGTGCTGTTGGTATTTGCCCTGCTAGGGTGGGATTTGTTTCACCTAGTGGAGATGTCAAAAGTTCTGTGATCCACCTAAGCTGCTTGTTTGGACCCCTGACAAACTGAGTGGAATGAGCAAGACATATTCAGATGTATACCATCCTAAAGCAGAAGATAACAAAGATGTACTGTACTGCTTCTGGAAACACTGTTTCTTGGCACTGACTGATGAAGAAACCAGAAGTCATTGCTGGGGCTCGTTGTCTCATGGCTTGGAATGAATCCTGCCCAAGGAGGCAGAACAGCAGACATGTGGGGGGAGGCTGTCCCAAAGACACCAGTGGTGCTAGGATCAGCTCTGTACAGAGCACAGAACCTTAAACATTGGAAGAGATATGCAGTCAAACTCCAGCCCAGAGCAGGTCCTGCTAGATGAGGTTGCTCAGAGCCATGTCCGGTTCGGTTTGGGTATCTCCAAGGACTGTACAACCTCTGGAAAACTAGTGGTGGTGTTTAATCAGCTACATGGTGAAAAACTGCACCACAAATATATTGCTGAACCTGTTTTTTCATTTTGAGTGTTTTTCTTCTGATTGTAACCCTATATTCTGCTTGGTAGGTTTTTTCTGTCTTAGCCTACCTACTACCTGGAAACTCCCATAAAAACCACAAACATTTCAATATTTCAAAACAAGAAACTATTGCTTTCATGACTACTATTAAAGGCTTATTGATTTTGTACATGGAGCCTTCATCTTTTGGTCCTCATCCTTTCAGGCAGAATTTCATCTCTGAATTTACTGTTAACAGCACAACGAGCCAAGAGTAAAGGCTTTCTTCAGAGCATATACAAGGACCTTGGAGCAGTGTATGCCATTCCTTTGTGAAACACCTCAGGAAAAAAAATAGTTCCTTTATTGGAGGAGAAAGCACATGGCACATTATTGCTTGGTTTGTAATTTTTGACAGGTTTAAGTGTATTTTTTGACTATTCACACTTAGCAATGACACAGAGGTGAGATGAAGCTCTCAAGATCAAACAAGTCTCCATGTTCCTTGTATTTGTCTATTTGTTGCTTTTAATATAATGTGCTGCAAAATAACTTACTTATTCCTAAATTAAGATTGTGCAGTGCTAAAAATTCTTTATTTATTTAACACTGGTGGAAACTGAACGTAAGACCTGCAAAAACAAGGAGTCTTGCAGCTGCAGTTGCTGGTATGATCTCTGCCATGCTTTGAAGTGGCCTAACCACCCTGCCTGGCCTGACAGTCACTCAAAATGGGATAAATTGGTGAGGTATCAATTACCAAAGACCAAATCAAAGCTGTCTGGCTGTAAGGCATGATTAGAGATTCAAAGAACTCCCACCCATCTAGCTATGGTAGCCAGGCTCCCCAGGCAATGGAGGGTGTACCAACCAAATCAGTTTTCTCTTGGATGAGTTATACTATGATGATTCCCAGAGAAGCTACAGGTGTTGAATCATGCACAGTAATGGTTTAAAGGTAGGATGCTGATTGTTTCAGAAACTGCTACCCTAACACCTGGCAATTGAGTGAAATCTGTGTGTGTATCACTGCTGAAATGGAATCTGCCTTGCTAGCATAAAATCGCACCCACAGTGATTGTCATTAACACATTAGGGTAAATGCTGGGATGGATCAGAAGCACAGGATATTCCTGTAGAACCTCAGAGAGAGAAGCAGAGCTGTTAGCTTGGTATGACAACACCACCCACTTTAATTAAGTAAGCAGATAGGTTTTTTCATCACCAAAGACAATGAACCCTTAGAAGTTTTGTTGGCCTAAGGGGTATTAAGGAGGGCACAGAAAACCAATTTAGGTTGGTGCATTGCAGTGGAAAAAGTACCCTGCTCAGAAATGCAGCCTTCCAGAGACAGCCACTCAAATATTCTCTCTTGCTGTCATCCATGCTTACACCTGATGGTTCATAGATCCAACAAGCCACTATTCTGACCTGTGCACTGCTACTGACAAAAAAGAGGATCTTGCCCTATCTCTACAGTACACCCTCACCTCTATGTTCCTGTTTACTAAGGAGATGTGCGTAGAGAAAACGCACAGGTATTGTACTCAGTTATTGTAAATTACAAGAGAACTTCCCACTTAGTGGTAGGCAGAAGCTGAAAAGAGGATATTGCACTGGAAAGTCATTTCTGAAGAGACTGGGGTAAATATTCTCACTTCCTATCATCCCTAGCCTAGGTATTCTAAACTTTGAGAGCAACTACATTTAAGGTCAAACATATGGCGACTGCCTCAGAGAGCCTTGTTTTCAGGGCTAGAGTCTCCAACTCCAGGCACACCAGTCATTAAATTACACCCTGTACTTACTTCACTGTGGTCCTACCTACAACTTTCATTTTTATGCCTTATTTCCAGACCTAGGCCTATTTCTGTATTATTTCCATCTGAGAAACAAAGTTCACAGTTGAGGCTGCTCTCAACTAAATTCAACACTGCTGGCTTTTAAACCAGCATGTGGCTTAAGTAGAATGGGATTTCCTTTTTAAAATTTTGGCTCTGTGGCACACTGGCTGAGAGTCACCAAAGTATTAGAGGAATCCCAGCCTGTGTTTTTAGGAGATCCCATTGAAACAGTCATACAGACTGCATCTCTGAACAGTGCAATTTCGTTTAACTTCTAAAAGCACTGTCTTTTAAAAGGAATTATTTGAAAAGTAATATAAAGAAAAGGTTAATTGTATTCAGGTACCAGAATGACTCAGTTCAGATTAACCTCTTGGCTCTCCTGGACTGCTTGTAAGAGCAAACAGAGTTTTTCCTTAGCAAGGGAACTATAAATATACACTGCATATCTGCAAGTAAAGAGCAGACACATGGAAAAAAAAGCAAAACAATCGAGAGACAAAATTAACACCGGGGATTGGAATTACCTAAAACTGTGATCAAAGCAGTTTGATTTGGATGAGCAGTAGAAGAACAGGTGTAATGTCCACTGTCACTTTTTGCTGCTGCTGAAGCAAACGCATGCTGGATCCGAATTGCTGAGAAGTTTGCTTGATATTCTAATCCATCAAAGTAGTGACCCTGGTTTTCAACAGAAATTCACATTTAATCAGCTGATAGTGCCCAATACAACCTATTGTTAAATATGCCCTGTCTTTTTACCTGCTCAACTTCTCTGTTTTCAAAAGATAGCTGTATTCTGAATTTATAATTATGGTGAACAGCTCTGCATCTGATCAGCAATGGTTCCCCAACCTTAAGTAGTAGTTCAGGTAAAGGTGCTGCTTGTCTTTCATTTAAATCTACAAAACCAAAACATAGACACTGAAACAACCATCACTTCGCCTGGAAAATGTACAGTTAGATCAACATTTTTTTTCTGCTAATGCTGTATAGATGTTAATTTTAAAATTGTAATGATAATTGCCATAATCATTAAATTAGTAACCTTCATGGATTTAGATGTCTCAAATTTTGTCATGATTCACAAGACATCTTTAGGGCACAACGTAGCATAGAGCTTAGTTCAGATTGGGTTTATTTAAAAAACAGGCAAGTAAACCTGCGTGCATATATTAATTAATAATTATAGATAAATGTATATGTTTGAGAACACTTTGGAGAGCTTTGACATGCACACAGTCGTAAGAGCATGAACAAAAAGTCAATACAAGTACAGCAAATGTAGAAAGGCAAGAAGCTTTTTACAGAGACCACAAAAAGCTGGAATTAGGTTTTAAACACCTGACATATTCATTGTTAGCTTACTTCAGTGATTACAAACAAGTAGCTTAGACCAGAAATCATGCTCAGATGAGTAGTGCAACTAACTTCAGCAGCAGGATTGAGCTCACATGCAAGTAAACCTTAGAGGGAAGTTACCTATTGTAAAGAGGCTGGTGCATTCTCTGCCCAGGACATTAACTGCACAGCACCATATGTAAGTTTGAAATAATTCATGTTGCACCATCTGTATGCCATCTCTTTCTCCAGTTTCTTCATGCCTTTTATAAGGGCAACTGCAATTACAAGCATAATTATTCATTGACTCATTTGGTTAACCTCAAGCAAATAAATCTGATAAATTTCCAAACCATGAGAATATTCAAACAATAGTGGGAAAACTGGATCTCACATATTGAATAAAAAGGAACTAGGAAAGTTGAAGATAAGAAAATAAAAATGCCACAGTCTAGGCAGAAATGTGGGCTGCAATGACCTGAATATGCTCAGCCTGGTTCTTAGACAGGTAATGAGGTGATTAAAACCCAGACAAGAGCAGAATCATAGAGGCTGAGCTTTCACACCACATCTCTGATTTCCTGGTGGTGGGAGGTGCTACAAATCCAGAGGCCTTTAGGAGATCCAGACCCTGAACTGCCATGTTGCAGAGAAAGGTATTATTACCTCTGTTAATAGAATAAACTTTATATATTAATAGAATGGGAACCATTATTTAGCTCACAAAATCATGATCCCTTGTCTTCTCAGCTCTAATGTTCCTGGTGAAGCTTCCAGTGACTGGAAAAAGAGAAACATTGCATAATTTAAAAAAAGGGTGGAAAGGAAGACCATGGGAACTGCCAATATGTTGTGCCTGGGAAGGTCACAGAACAGAGACTCCTAGAAATTCAGCTAAGGCACAGGGAGGTGATTTGAAATAGTCAGCACAGCTTCACCAAGGGCAATCCTGCCTGATCAACCTAGGGTCTTCTGTGATGGAGTGACAATATCAGTGGACAAGGGAATGGCAACAGATGCCATCTGTCTGGATTTCTGTAAAGCCATGGCCATGCTCCCTCCAGCATCTTTCTCTCTAAATAGGAGAGATACAGATTTGATGGGTGGATGAGACTTTGGTTGGATGGTCACATTCAGAGAGCAGTGGTCAGTGTCTTGGTGTCCAGTTGGCCCCCAGAGACAAGCACCGTCCCTCAGGGTCTGTACTGGGACCAGTACTAATATTTTCATCAATGACACACGCAGTGGGAAGCTTGCAGATGGCTCCAAGCTGTGTGGTACACTTGGCACGCACAGGGGATGGGATGGCATCCAGGGAGACCTGGAAAAGCTCAGGAGGAGGGCCTATGGGAAACTCATGAGGTTCAACAGAGCCAAGCACAAGGTGCTGCACCTGTGTCAGGGTTGGGGGATAAACAGACCTTGGGCAGCCCTGCTGAGAAGGACTTGGGAGAACTGGCAGATGAAAAGTTGGACCTGGTTCAGCTATATGCATTTGCAGCCCAAAATACAATCGCATTCTGAGCTGCATCAACAGAAGTGTGGCCAGGAGGTGAAGGGACAGGATTCTGCCCCCCTACTCCACTCTCATGAGACCCCACCTAGAGGATTGCATCCAGTTCTGGGGCCTTCAGCATAAGAAAGATGTGGCCATATTGCAGGGAGGAGGCCACAAAGAGGTTCAGAGGCCTGGAGCAGCTATGGGATTGGTCAGCCTGGAGAAGTGAAGGCTCTGGGAAGACCTTACATCTGCCTCCCAGAGTTAAGGAGAGTTTATCAGTGAGGATCCTGATCTCGTTGAAGATGCACCTGCATATTGCAGTGCACTTTTACTTTAAAGATGAGCTTTAAAGGTCCTTTGCAATCAAAAGTGCTCTATGATTGTAAGATTCAAATTTAAAGCAAAGTAAAAAAAAACTAGAGGGAAACAAGATGCCTTTGATTTGCTCTTGTGACATCAAAATATGAATCTGGAAAAACATTTCTAAAGCTGAGAGCTTAAAATTTCCAAAAGAGCACAACAGCCAAAATTTCTAAGAAAAATGTGTTGCAGCACTCCAGAAGTGGATCACATGGACATAAGTTTTCAACCAGCACGTGAGCATGCCAACCAGCAGAGCTCACCTCCAAAAATTCTGAGTCAAAAGCTCTTCCCCAGGTCAATAGGTACACTAAGCAGTGTAGAATCATAGAATCATTAAGGTTGGAGAAGACCTCTAAGATAATTGAGCCCAACCATCATCCTTACTCTGTTCTCCACTACACCAGGTCTCCAAGTGCCATGCCATGTTTTTTGAACAATTCCAGGGATGGGGATTCAATTACTCCCTTTGGCAGCCTGTTCCAGTGCTTAGCAACCCTTTAAGTGAAGAATTTTTTCCTAATATTAATTCTAAACCTCCCCTAGCACATCTTGAAGTCATTTTTTCTCGTCCTGTTGCTTTTTCTTCAGAAGATGGCAAGCTTTTAGTCTAGAGATTCAACATGCATATAAGCATACACATACCTCTTTTCAGGAGTTTTGCAGAATATCCATTCCACAGAGGCCTGGGGGTAGCTCTCAGATATACACTGGATAGAAGCTGATTTTTCCCTTTTCCTGAAATAGGGTTTGGCTGGTTTTTCTGATAAAAAACATGCAAATGTTTAAGAAAGCTGAAATAATTTTGGAATGGTGTTTTGCTCATTTTGTAGCACATAAAGTTACAGAGTTGTGGTTTGTCTCAGGAGTTTCAACACTGAGGGAACAGAAAATTATTTAGCACTGGGTGTATTGTGGGTTGGTCTCATGAGCTTTTCAGCCTTGATTGCTAAATGTACAGCTTCCCTGTACCAAAGGCCTGTCTCTATATGCCAGGAGGTAATCCTGAGACTGATACTGAAAGGTGTTAAGTTGCTGTGGTTGCTATTCATTTCAGTGGGCAGGAGCACCTGTGATTTTGAAATCACATCCTAAGCCCGTTCTTTGGTGGAGTATCTGTCGAGACTACAAAATCTGTACACAAAATGGGGTTTGCTCAGTCAGATCAGACACGTGATGGAGACAGAAAGGGTGATAATGACTTCTGATAACAAACAAACTTCTCTACCCTGCATCTGTAACCCAGAGGGACATGATTCCTAGACAATTCCCAGCACCCTGAACCTCTCAGGCACAGACCTGGACTAGGAACAAAAAAGTTCATGTATTAAAACTGTTAAAGGTTTGACTCAAGATGAAAAGCACTAAGTCCAGTTTTAAGTCATCTTTCAATTAAATTGCAGCTGCCACATGGAAAAGTGATTTTTTTCCTCCGTCATATTTCCACTGTGGGCAAGGTGATGCACTAAAGTGAAAGTAAAACTCATGGCTTTATAATTTCTTTCCTCATTTATGTCCTATAGGATTGGCCTAAGAGTTGTTTTTTACCTACAGAGATTCACATCCAAGTTGAAGAGTTCACATCTAGCCTGAAGGGTTTTGTAAGAGATGTGATTATGACATTAAATTCACAGGAGCAAAGAGAAAGCAGTCCAAGCAATTGATACAGAAAAGACATTGTTTCAAACTATTCTTGCTTGCACATGTAATAACACTTTTAACCTTATTGATACAGCGATGGAAATTCTTAATTAAAACTTTAATACCTTGTCCCCTCAATGAGGCTGTTAAAATTATAATTGAGGCACGCAGTAAGCTTTCAAATTAAACAAGAAGAGATTAGAGGTGACTTTTCTGACTCCAGAGAAAGAAAAAAAAAAAGTTAAACAGAATAAATACTTAAAAACAAATAAAGAGGAAAAAATAAATGTTGATTAGTCACAGTTTATTAAAATAAAGGCAAGTAATAGTGCTTGTTAAGCCTGGAAGGTTCCCTATTCTTTCAGCTGTTTGGATTGAAGTTTTGCCTTTGAAATTTCTTTTTGTAATTTAAAATTTTGTCTTTAAATTTGTCCCTTTCCAGACAAAATAATATTATCTTTCTATTTGGTTAAAAAATCGTGTCACCATGTGTCTTTATGGGTTTTTTTTTGAGATGTTTTTGGACATCCTCAGTTAGAAACAGAAGCTTGCACTTTGTTGCAGCTGTTGCCTTTGCATCAGAGATGTCTCTTGTGTGAGCCTTGAGAAAACTCAATCAAATCCTCTCCCACTGGGAGCCTTTTTAAAAGTTACACCTCACAGGTGCTCTCTCATGAGCATTTAACAGCACCTAAAACCTCAGCTTCTCGAGCACGCTTGTGTTGAGCAGCTGCAGAACTGATGGGCTGTGCTTAAAAAGAAAATGAATAAACCAAAGATGACATTGAGAAGAGGGACCCTTTCTTTTCCCTTTCCTCAGTGTACCTCTTGCCACCCACAGAACTGTAAAAGGAAAAGCAGTGAGAGAAGTGAGAGACCCAGCAGCAGGCACAAGTGGAAAAGGTGCAGCAGGTCAAAGTGTGACCAGAATATAAAAGGGACATCCTGAGCTGGTCCAGATTATAACCCAGCCAGCAACATCAAGAATAAATGGGTTAAAATGAAAACAAACAAATCTAGCCCACGAGCCTTGAAAGCACAAAAAAACCCCACCACCCATTGACGCAGAGGGGAATTTCTCACAGGGGAGAAGGCGGCTTCTGCACATTTACATCTTTATTTGTTCATTTGCATGTTTTATTGACTAGAGAAAGCTGGCTCTCGCATAGTTTGTGGTTCTGACTTCAGCCTCTGAAGACAGCTCCAAGTACTATGCTAATCTGGGAAGATGCTTGAAGTGCAGCACATGAAAGCTTCATTGCTTTGACTGAACTTGAGCCTCTGCCCTCGAACATATTGATGGAATGACCCCTTTAATGTAAGCATACTTACTTCGGATGAGAACAGGCACAACTACTGTGTAATTGCCAGTTTTACTTGTGACCAAGAGGGTGTATTTTCCAGCTTGCCTTTCTTTTATTTCGGAAAAAGCCAAAGATGTAATATATCTATGAAACAGAAAGTAAGGTTGTATTTGTCACATTAATATGAAGAAGGTGATGTACAGCATACACGATTAAATTATTGTTGTACGATGCTTATTTTTAAATGTTCTTGGTTTTAAGATTCATATGTGTACATTGATGTAAATGACAATCAGTAATGTGCTGCTGGGTGACAACAGTTAAAGATTAAGAGATTGAAAAAGATAATGTAGAACATGAAATCAAACACAGCCACAGTCACAGAAAACATTCAATTTGCATTCTAGAAGAAAAGATCTCTTAAAATATCTTTGATCCAGTACATCCCTTGACTTACCTATTCTCTGAGTCGAATGAAAGTTTACAGACTTTGCTCTTTTTAAAGAACCAAACGCATGAAATTATATTTGAAATGTTCATTGTTATTCTTAATTCAATATCTTCAAATAAATTGACTTCCACATTTTTAATTGTATGGTAGATGTTCCCTGTTCCTTGAGAATTCAAGTAACACCCAAGATCTTCCAAAATATCAGAAACCTGTAATGCAGGAGGACAGACTGTTAGGTATTTATTAGCAGTTGGCTTAATTTGCTTTTTTTTACATTCAAATGTTTTTAAAGGATGTTCTTTCTTTTCATTTCTACCATCCAACCTATTAATAAATATGTTGAATTCTACTGCATGAGGAAACTCTGTAGGGATCCTGTTGAATCAGTCAATTCTATTCTCTAGACAGGCACAGACCACAGAACAACCTTAGCCAGAGCCATGATAATTTGTTAGTGATACAGATTATTCTTTGCACTTGATTTTGTTTCCTTTTATTTAGAACCATAGGGAGACACAGAACTATAATAAAACCTTTCTGTTTGCAACTTGGATGCAACAGTAGAGTCAGAATGTCGGGTTTGTTTTAGCATCTCACTGCTTGTCACTGCATCATCTGGCTAGGTTGCTCCTCAACTCCTTGGGGGCTTTACTGTGTAAGGAATATTTGGGCTGGATGCCGTCATATGTTTCATTTCCTCACCCCTGCGTATAGCTAAAGGAGAATTGCAAACTGAAACAGAATCTTCCGCAGTAATTCTGAAAGTCACCAACGAATTAATGAGTCTCTAAGATTAGCTGCCAGCAAAAGGCGGTAAGTAAGTAGCTCCATCTGAAGAGGAGCCCTAAATGTCTCCATTGCTTTGTTGGGTGAATTTCATCCAGCAAGTTTATGAAAGCACAGAGTTCATTGCATCCCCATTTTGCTTGTTTGGCTGGTTCTTCTCATGCTTGTCTCCTTTTTCCTTTCTCTTGACCTGAGAAGTACCTAGAAAAAACAGCCATATTCTGCCTTGTCAGAGTATCCAGCAATATTCAGGTATGCTGATATGAGACAAGATCAAGATGTTAATTAAAAGCCAGTTTTAGAGAAACTGGTACTTAGCTATACGCCGTTTCAAAGTATGAATTTTCAGATATATATCCCTCTAATCTTCTGTAGCCATATTTGGTATAACCCTGGTGATTTTGACTGTGATGTCCTCACATCCTAAAGGTTCAGGGTGTTGTAAGCTCCTGGGGAGGTATTTCTGGAATGGATAGAAACATTTTATAAGCAACTTGTTCTCTATTACATCACCTTAGGAGATGCTGATGTCTCTGATGCTCCTAAACCTTCATCCTTCTGGCTGATAAATCCACACATGATCTCAGATGTATTTTCAGTCATTGTTGAAGTGAAAGCAACTGCTGTCATAACAAAAACTGCAAGACAGAGATAGAAAACATATGCAAAAAAGTCTCTGCTATGGGATAGTAATTTTAGTTAAAATACAACAAAGCTGTAGAAAGATTACATCTTTTTAAAAAAAAAAGCCAAACTGAATATGCAGACATACTGTATGAATTTGTTAACTCTGCATTTGTGTGTTGAAGCTGAGTGGAAGCTCTGTTTGGAGAACCTTTCAAAAGCACAGGCACATCACACTTCACAAGTATGTCCCATAATGCTGCAGAGAAAGTCTAAAGACAAAAGCCTCTGTAAGTTATAGAGGCTGCTTTAGAAACAACATTACCAAACACAGATGCTCTCTTGCACTTCCCTTTTGCATCCTTGTGTTGAAAACGCCAAACCCTGCAGCACAGCACAGCGTTTGCCCACTGTGAGATGGAGGATGATGATGCACCTTCCTTCCCTCAGAAGAGAAAGACAAGGACTGGGAAAATGGAGAACTACCTGCTGTAGGAGAACAGGTTTGAAAACATCTAAGGAACCTGAAGGTGAATAAGTGCATGGGACCTGGAGAGACAGAGGAAGTGGGTAAATTCCTATCCATTATATTTGAGAAGCTCTGTTAGTCCTGTGAAATTCCCACTGATAGGAAAAGGGAAAATATAAGTCCCCTTTTCAGAGGGAAAAAAAAAAGACCTGGGGAACTACATGACAGGCAGTCTTGGTGTCTGTGGAGATCATGGAGCAGATCCCCCTAGAAATTATGAGAAGGCACATGGAAAATAAGGAGGTGACTGGTGACAGCCAACACGACTTCACTAAGGGCAAATGGTACCTGGCAAATCTGGTGGCCTTCTATTACAGTCTTACAGCTTTGGTGTGTGAGGGAAGAGCGACTGACATAATTCATTTGGACTTGTG
>PYHW01010828.1:2955025-2976383 GCA_013186435.1 Turdus rufiventris | reverse complement strand
AAAGGCTGAGACAACTGGGGCTGTTCAGCACAGGCAAGAGAAGGCTCAGAGGTACAAGCACCCAAAGGGAGGGTGCAAAGAGAATGGAGCCAGGCTCTTCTTGGTTGTGTCCAGTGACACAGAGGCAATGAGCACAGATGCTTCCACCATGTGGGTGACCAAACACGGACACACATTGCTCAGAGAAGTGGTGGCTCTACCCTCAGAGGTATTGAAATGATACTGGGAAAGGATTCTAAGCAGCTGGTTTTAAACAGCTCTGCTTGAGCAGTGGGGTTGGAACAAATTACTTCCAGGGATCCCTTTCTCAACCCTGCTTGTGTTTGCGTGAACGGCTGCACAAATTTGTGGGCAAAGAAGCACTGGTGTGATGCCACCACAAAGGCTTCCCACAAATCAGAAAGTGGCATTGGGCTGTGCTTATCCTTGACTGTTTTCCAGAGGATGTTTGCTCATGGGAATGGCATGTTTGTGCTATTAAGAAGCTGGATAGCCAACCCTGGAGAAGGTAAACAGATCTGTCTCATCTAATGACATAAGTAAGTTTGCTTTAACTCTCTTTTTTTTTTTTTTTTTTTTTTAACTGCTCTGTGTTTAAGTACTCCAGTCTCATTATCTGACACACTCTAGCACTTCTACTGACATTAGTGGGAAAATTAACTTCTTGCAAGCAAAAGCTACTTTAACTGAAGTATCTAAAGATATGAGTCCTCAAACATATTCAAGAGGAGAAAAAGATCTGCTTGAAACAGCAATGTAAACAGAAGATGGCAGATAAAGAACTGATACTCCTTGCCATCTTAGTATGGTAAAACTTCCCTTTTAAATAAGAACAGGTTTCTATAACTGACTAGATGATATTGTCCTTACTTTTCCGGAAGAGGGAATGAGGAGTGAACACAGAAGGCTTGAGATGTGTATGGAGGAAGAATGGACAGAAAGAGGGAGAGTGGGAGAGAATAATTTTGCTGCAAAATAAAACAAAAATAAATCTAAAGTATAAAAAAACATAGCTCCTATTTGGAACTAAATGTGGTAAAAATTAACAAAATGAGTACTAGTTATTCTTATTTTTCTCATTAGGAGTTTAGGTTTAAAAATTATTGCAATTCCAAAGTAGTTGTACAAATGTAAAATGTGCAAATATATAGAGCATATTGCAGCAATAAATCACTTTTCAAACTAGCCCTTGTATCTCACACACTAGAAATCTTATCTAGTAAGGGGTAAATGCTGTCATACTTTTACAACAGCAACAGAGCTAAATACCCAGGCAATAAGTTATCTTTTCTGTCTGTTTGCCCAGCTCACTTTTTCCAGCAGTTTTAAGGGAAGACTTTCAGAAAACCTAAATCAACCCAGTGATCTAAACCAGCTTCTCAACTGAAACGTGAGTTTCATGAAGTTTCAGGTATTTTGAGAGATACGTTTTCAGAAGTCTGTGAGCAAGAGATGCTCCATGCTATATTATTTTGGGGTCATTATAGGAGGGCTCCTGAAGCAGATGCTGCAGCAGGACAGGATGCCCACAGCTCTGTTCACCTGACAAACCTGCCTCTGCTGAGCATCCACAACAGCAGCACCCACCCAACACTGGGCAGAGATGTGGGGGCAGCCCTGGAAGTTGGGCTGCACTCTGGGCATCTTCCTGCTTCTCAGTAGCTTGGAATATATGTAACCAGAGGAATTTTCTGAAGAAAAGAAGGGGAAAAGCAAATGGTTCCCAACCTCAAAAGCAAAAAAAACCACCCATAGTTTTAAGTTGCATTGACTTCCATTGGAAAATAACCATTTTCCTGCACAGTCTTTTCACTTTCAGGAATCTTCAGAAGTGATACCTTATCTTCTGATCCATGAAATATATGATGATGGATGACCATGAATATGTGGCCTGCTGGGCCCAGCATTTTCCCTGACTGAGCAGACCATGTACTGGCCTTATCCAGCATTCTCATCCAGCTTGCACCCAAGTTTTTGCATGTTTTGAGAAAGAGACAAGATCAAACTTGATTCCCCCTGGGGTGCTCACTGATTTCACCTTCCTGCCAGTGGCAGGGCTCAGTGCCTGAACTTGCTCTGGAATGTTTGTCAGCTGTTTTGTTGGAGAGAAATCAGTGTATTGCTGGAAGTAGAACAGATCCTGCAGGTGGCTGGGTCACACACATTTCTGGGTTCTCCTCTAAGTGTGCTGTCCCATTTCATATTTCCCAGGATCTATGCCACAGGAATGTAATGGAAACTTGTATGTTCTGTGAGGGAATTTTCAACAGTATTGCCCTATAATTTTTTGTGCAGTCAAATACACCTGGATCTTGTTGGGATCTGAGTTTGCAGTCCTTGCTCATATACAATTTCCTCTCGTTTGCCAGACACAGAGAGATCTTAGGCAGCTTCTCACATCTTCATTTCTCTCAGGTGCCCTGAAACTGGGTTTCATGAACATCTCTCAATTAAAAAAAGGGAGCAGGAGTGGCTGTCAGTGGAAAACTTCCTCTGATGAGAAAGGTCACTGAAAGTTTCTTCTTACAAAATTCTCCAATTTGTAAAACATGAAACTACTACTGCCTTTGCTCCCAGATCCCATCCATGCTCCTACCTCATTCACTAACACAAGACTAATTTTATGCTAGGTAACATTCCCTTTAGCCATAAACTCTTGTTTGGGATGACCAGAAGAATGTAAGATGAGAAACTGGAATAGTGCTTTTAATGTATATAGCTGTATTTACATATATATTGTATTGTATATATTGTTTTCTGAAATTCTTGGGATTAAATTTCTTGCTTCTGGAGAGCATTTATTTCCAGAAAATAACACAGGCAAGATGCTTGTTCTTTCTTGAAACTTTTGCGGTTCTGAGCCTGTAATTTTAAGACTGACCTACTGTCTTAAATCTAAAGATATTGTGGAGATTTTCCTCCAGGTGTTATTACAGTTTAGCTTTCCTTTGCCGGTTAAGTGTTGCCATTTCTGATGACACTGGTTCATCATACGGCTACCATCTGTTGTCTGCACAATTTATTACTCAGTCTTATCTCTAGAAACTGATTCTTAAAGGAAACACAGGCATTTTTAAGAAAGTATATATAACTAATTAAATGCTTAGCATTATTTACACCAAAATTATTTTTAAGAGTGATCTGTTAGAGACACATATGGAATTAGCAGTTCTCAGGATTTTTGCTGTCAGCTCTGTCTGATGCTTCAGATCCTAGCTGTTTAGTATGTCCAAAAGCATTTGCATTTTTTCCCTCTATAATAGCCAGCCTTATGAGAAGAAACACTGCCTCACTGTGCACCTTGCATTGACTAAATAATGTCTCAACAGAAAGAACACCCTCCTCCTAGAGGATAATCACATCCTGGGCCTCTAACACCTTTTGCTATCTCTGAAGAACTGTCTCTTAGCCATGCTGACAGTGGTCTTTGGGTACCATCACATCCTAGATACTAATAATTTGTATTTATTTTGTTATGCAGCCTGCAAAAGTAGCAAGGCTCAGTCAAGAACAAAATACAGAAATCCCTCTTTGACAGGGTTTGTATCAGCAGTCATGCAAAGCATGAGATCATAAAATATTCATTTTCATTTTTACTCCACCTTCTCTTCAAATAGCTCACGTAGACTTTCAACCATGAATGAATTATATCTAACAATTGCTCTTTGAAGTAGATATTATTATCTTTGTATATGGAGCTGAAAATGCACCACAGGTTGTTAAAAAACTTCCACAGGTATGCACCAGAACTATATCAATCAGGAGAAAAACATGCACTCAGTCCTGGATTTCGAATCGGCAAGATCATTTTTGATAGAAGCAAGACATTAATTTTAGAGAAAAACAGTTTCAGGCATTTGAGATAGAAGCAAATGCTATTTCCTTTTTTCTTAACAGTTAATTGCTGGGTTTTTTTTACAGTAGAGGAAATCAAGCTTTAAATTCCAAAATTCTTCACTCTAACAGTAAACCAAGGAATTTTCTGTATATTAATATCACGCCTTCTTTTATTTAGATCATTAAACAACAACAACAAAACCTGCTAAGACAATGATGTATCATTATATTTCACTCTACTAAGGTATCTGATTAACAGATTATTTATGTGGGAACTTGCAGGTATATTATTTAAAGTGTTCAGGTCAAGCTAGCATTAACAGCAGGAAATACATTTCCACCAGAAGCAAGAGAACAAAAAGAATCAGTAATTTAAATACTTTTCGCCTTGAGCATAAAATGTGTCAGATGCAGTAAGAGTAAAAGCCAGGCTGGGAGAGATTAGGGTGATGGGAGAAAGAAGAACATCTCCAGAAGAGAGAAGAAAGGTGAGACAGAAAATAAAAGATTCAAGAGAAAAAAGAAATCAAAGAAGAAAGAAAGGAAAGATGTGAAGGGATGCAGCGAGAGTGGGAAATGGAGACGAAAGGGTGAGAGGAGTATGATGAGAAGACCTCACCTGTGAGCTGAAATGGAATTCCAGTGGAGCAGCCATGGGGCCAGCTCGCTGTCATGGCTGGTGGTGCCCTGCAGCCCCCTGGCCCCACGAGTGAAACTAAGCCTGCAGGTGGTTGCCTTAAGGGTGCATGTCACTGCCCACAGTGAAACCACTTCTCCAAAAGAGAAGGCTTGAGACCTGAGCCACAATGAAACGGCTGTGGGATGTGGAGAAGGGGGGCCTCTCTGGGGGTCAGGGAGCATCCTTCTGTCAGAGGATGCCTCCACCAAGCTGAGCAGCTGTCTCCACTTCAGCTGCTCAGTCTCGAGTCCTTTGCTTACACAAATACATATTTTCTCATGTAAATTTGGTGCAGAAGACTTTTTGCTGTCTCATTTCAACTTATTTTTGAAACAGTTACAATTTCTGCTTTCATGTGCTAGCAGAAAGCATAATTTCTACAAGTCCTGCTGAGGGGAAGATCAAGTGTTTTGCCAAGCTAGAGCTCAAAAAAAAAAAAAAATCCAAATGAAGTTTATGTGACACCATGGGAATACCCTGCCTGTTGTGGCAGGCCGAGGGAGATTTCCCGTGCTTGGTGAGCACTTGCTCTGCTGGTGACAGAGGACCTGCTGCGGTCACCTCTGAGATCCCGGGGGGCTGCTACCCGGGCAGGGAGTGGGCTTGTGGTATGTGGCTGTGCCTATACCAGGGGGAAAAGGGAACTAGCTCTGTTTGCAGAAGGTTCAAAGTGAGCTACAGCTGCTCTGAAACTGTTGCACAGATTACTTGTTTAGAGGATAAAAACAAAGGCCTCCAGGCTCAAATGCAAGCCTGTAGAGGCAGAGTCCCTCTGCTCTCAGCCTGTCCCTGCTTGCCACCTTCCTTGGAGCATAGTGCTTCAGGAGTTACCTCCTCATGGGATCCAGGTCACTGGTGTGTAAGAGGTGGAACTGGCTCATGCGTAGTTCAACTTGCTGATGCCAGCAAGCCCCACTGATTTGTACCAGGCCAGGACATTGCACAAGGGGAGACAGATCTCCCTACCTTGCACAGCTATGCATCACAGTCACTGGGCAGAAAGTGGATCTGGTTCTAAGGAATAAGCATCTCCCCTATGACCCCCCAGGACAGACCAGGGGATTTGTATTACTTGCTCGGCTGTTGCATTTTATATATAAAGTTATACTTTATTATTCATTCAGTTGTTATTTTTACTTGCCAAGGTCTTGTTTATTCTGCAATTCATTTGGCAATGTTCAGAACCTGGATAAAAAGAATCCCAAAGCAAATAAACTCAGTGTTGGTATAGTATTCTCAGAAACATCTGATATGATGTTTCTAGATGATATCTAGATGATATCTAGATTTTTTTTTAGTTTTTATTGATACCTGCTATCAATAATAAAATACCTTCTGCATTAGCAAAGTCAAAATAAAAATGTAGATGGATCAAAACTACACAGACATACCATAGCGAAAAGAAGACATAGAAAACATCCTGAAGGTAACTGCAGGGGCAATGGGGCACAGAGGCCAGCATTGTTCACGGATATGAATGCGTGATCTCTCACAAGACTGCCTTAGACACTGACTGACTCAATAGCATTGTGCTGTGGCGCTGAACACAAGTTTGTGTGTTTTGCAGTGCAAAGGAAGGAGCTGAAATGATATGAAAATTAGGGATGTACATATTTGCAAGGATGCAAAAATGAGAAAAGGAAGCATAGGATTCCATGGGCATTAAAGAAATTGATGCAAACAGGAAAATACCATGCTGGCAACAAGCTTTCTTGGCTGGCAGGTTGCCCCTTTTTTTTCCACAGCCTGCACTAGTACACAGTCCCTCGAAGATCACCTAGTCCAGTGCTATACTCAAAATATGATCAGCTAGCACAGGTTGCCCCAGATCACACCCAGTACAGTTTTAAATACCATCAGGGATGGGGAGTCCACAACTTTTCCTGACAACCTATTCAGCACTCAAACCACCCCACAGTATAAAAATGTTTCCTGATATTCAGAGTGAACTTCCCCTGTTTCAATTTGTGCACATTGCACCTGGTCCTGTCACTGGATACCACAGAAATGAGTCTGGCTCCCCCATCAGAAATTCATACACATTGATAAGGTTCCCCCCAAGCCTTCTCTTCTACAGGCTAAACAGTCCCAGCCATTTCACCCCCAATCCCTTATCATCTTTAGAAGAAAAGGAAGACCTAAGGAACTACAGACTAGTGTAGCCAGTGCAGCCAGTCTCGGTGCCTGTCAAGATCATGAAGCAGATCCCCCCAGAAACTATGAGAAGGTACACGGAAAATAAGGAGGTGACTGGTGACAGCCAACACGACTTCATTAAGGGCAAATGGCACCTGGCAAATCTGGTGGCCTTCTATTACAGTCTTACAGCTTTGGTGTGTGAGGGAAGAGCGACTGACATAATTCATTTGGACTTGTGCAAAGAATTAGCCACTGTCCTGCATGAAACTTTGTGTCTAAACTGGAGAGACATGAATTTGACAGAGGCATGAATCAGTGGACAAGGAATTGGCTGGATGGTCACACTCAGTGTCAATGGCTTGATGTCCAAGTGGAGAGCAGTGACAAGTGGCATTCCTGAGGGATCGGTTGTGGGACCAAATCAGTTCAATCAGTTCAACATCTTTACTGATTATATGTTTTGTACTTTCCTGTACCCCTTTCAACCCTACACATACATACAGGTTTTGACTTCAAAAAACAGAGGTAGACAGTTTGTACTTCTGTTCTGAAAATAACAGACATCTTTCCCAGCCACTGAGTGCTCACTGTCAGTAGGGTGGCCTGATAAAAGACCTGTCTAAACACACTTACCAGGCAACTGGATACTTGTCCTTTGATTTAAAACTGGCAAGTGACCCAAGTGCTTTGTTTTCTCTTCCACCTGATGCATCAGCACTGGTAGCTTCAAGGATTCCACTGGAGATATTTTGCTTTTTTGTGGTTCAGACAAGGAGAAATTACTGTTTAATAATGAAAATCTGTTGTTGGTGATTCAGCTGATCTAGTATCAGAAGTCTTAATGTTTTCAGTGTTTAAGGTTTTCAGTGTAAAAGCTTCTGTGAAATATTCCATCAGTTAGGACAGTTCACATCCGCTGGACTAAGCCAAAATACAAATTCTGCCACATTAACTTATTCCTAAAGATGCTGGACTGGGGTCGAAAAGGGTTCAATGAACATATCACACACATGTATATGACCGTAAAGCATTCTTTGAGTGAGCAGGGCTTTCTTCCACCATGAGAAAGTGGTTTCTGTTATCAAGTATTTTATCCAGCTTATGTCACATCCTGGTTGGCCTTCACTGCAGCGGGCAGATAAAGCCTATGCCAGTGGGAGCAGCCACATGGTAAGAAATTCTCTAGCTAAACCATATGATCAGATTACCAGCACAGTGAAACCAGACTTACATTTTAGTGCTCATTCTAGCTCAGGGCTAAACCTGCCCCCTCATACATTATTAATATAAGTGTTAGCATACATTATTTATGTAGGTGTTAGGAAGAGCACTTCAGGGTCAACTCCTGATTTGCAGCTTGATTTGAATTCAAAACTTCACCGAGTTGAAATTAATTTCTTTCTGCACATGAATGGGAGCTTGGCTGGGAGCAACACCTGGTTTCTTCCAGATACTCTTAGTAAAGACAACTGCCCAGTTAGAGACCCAGGATGATTGCCACAGCAGGTCAGTCCATACAGTCCGATATCCTGACTGCTATATTAGTGATTCTCAAATATTTCAAATGTGGATGAAAAACTCCATAATTTTGTGGAACAGTGAACAATCTCCTCAAGAGCAGCAATCTCCCTCTGACTTCAGACAGCAGCTGGTGTATATTAGCTGAAAGATCAGGCTTTGTTTGAAAAAAATACAAATTATTAAAAATTATGAAAAACACATAAACACTAAATTCTTGTCTAATATTATAACAATAGACTTTAAAAGTTAAATCCAGATTACATGAAAACTTTTTTTAGAAGTATTTCCTTTGATCTGTTTCAATAATACTAAGGCCAGTTTTGTAAGTAGAGACAGCATCTTCTAATAGACCCAACTGGTACAGCTGGGGAAAAACCCAGTGTTCACACATTACTTTTTCCAACTACTTGGTTGGTTAAACAAGATTCCTACCTACAAAACTTGTCTATACCTTAAAAAAAACCAAAACAGCTACAGTAACTGTTTCCCTTGAAAAGCATTGTTATTCATTTGCATTATCTGATGCCAGCCTGCACTTAAGGATCTGTTTACACATGATTTAATAAACATGTTAATTCTGGGTTGACACAAAGAGAAACTGTCACTCTCAATAGCAAACTTGGCTTTCTCAAGAGTGGTTCAAATGTGAGGGGGGAGTTGCTTGGCACTTGCAAGCTGATTTGGCTGGAAAAAAAGCTCTTGGCAGATGTTTCCTTTCCAAGGATTCCCTCCCTGCTCCCCCTTCAATTTTTCATCTCGTAATGTTTGGTTCTGCATTTCTGGCACAGCTCATAAAAACTCTGTCACTTGGCGACAGCTGTGTGCGTGCATACAGCCGTATTTCCCCCTTTCTGGGTCGAAAAGCGTACCACAGTTACCACTTAACTACAAAGTGGGACGAGACCCAGGGGTATCTATCTGTTTCTCCTTCCTCTTGCTTCCTGAATTTCACACAAAGTACAGTAACACTCTCCACAGAGGTGCCAGCTGCAATGATTAGGGGACCTAGCTCGGTGAGAAAAATAACATCATCAATCACACCTTTGCAATAATGCATAGTGCATCTCCATGCACTACACGAAGTAGGGGAGCAAGCTGAAGACAGAGAATGCTCTGTGGTCCTCCTCAGCACTGGCTGACCGGCAAGAAAGGACAATAAAAATCAGAATCTGGAGGGGAACACATGATTAATGAGAAGATGTCAGGCTCCCATATGGACACTCACTTCCTGCAGGGCAGTCTTCAGGCCACATCCCTGTATAAAGTGAACAGAAATGAAGAGACAGGAGAGGTGAAAGTTTGCCAGTCACAAAAACAGGCTCATGCCACCTTGACCCTCTTCTCATTATTGGTTCTGCTCTGCTGGCCACACAACGTGAAAAGATGAGGGCTATTTCCAAGTTGGTTTGCTGTTTAGTGGCTCAGGTACAGTACTTGGGTTGACTTTGGCACCATACTGCACACCTCATTGCTAGCTGGGCACTCAGGCTGGCAGGATCATGCACTACTGCCCTGTCCAGTACCTCAGCTCTTCCCACATCCAGTGGGAATGTTTTGAACCTGAGCTACAGCATGCAGATAGAATAAATGTGGGTCGTGCGTACACAAGCCCATTTGTGTCCTTGCTCCTAACCTCACTGTGTACATGTAATATTAGACATATGCAGAGATCAGCAAAAGAGCTGTGGGAAAAGCAGATTCACAAGGCTGAAAACACAGGTTAGAGTACACTTCAGCGATGGGAGTGGCTATGCATCTCAAGTCTTTGCTTGGAAGAATAAACTTCATGTTCAACCAGTTTACCCAGAAAAGGTATTACCCTATGTGTATCATCAAATCTCTTGTAAGATAATTTGATACCATTAAATGCACAATACTAAAACACCAGACAAAAGACCCACAGATCTTGGGAAAACTCTGGGTGAAAGCTAAGATTTTTCTTCTCCCTTACTAACATTTTTGCACTTCCCTCTCAAACCACTTCAAATGTGCATACAACTTTTCCATTCAGTCTGACTGCTGGGGAGGGAAGGGATGTTTTCCAAGGGACATCATTCCTGGAATATGAGGTGATAAATAGACTATTGATAATAAAGCTTAAGTAGAGGATGATATTGAATTCCTGTCTCCCCCCACACCTGGCATTACCACAATAGAACACCTTCTACCTCCCCTTCCCCTCTTCCCACCCTAAAGTCCCCACCTGCTTGAGACCTCCACCTTCTGCTGGCACTTTCCTGGGCAGTAATCAGCAGGACAAAGGGAGAGAAAACAATGCAATCCCAAACTCTCTCTTCACTGCAGCAGCTGAGGGAAGTGTCACCTGCAGGCACCTGTGTGTAGCTGCAACAGTGCAGGGAAGCCCTTATTTTCAGTCCTCAGAGGCATAACACTAATGCCATGGGGCTGAGCGATACACAACCAAGCAGCACTGTGTGCACCTCACCTAAAGCAGCTGGGACCGATCTGTGCACTAAAGCAAACTGATTTTGGTTATCTCAGAAGGCACAAGTTGGACTGAAATGTTTCCCACGGCTAAGGCATTTATGAGGTCTTTCTCCCTTGTGGAATTTGCTGTGGTTGGTCTGAGCTCTGATACTGAGATTTTTTATGGAGAAATCAACAGGGTCTTTCCACCCTTTGGCCTACTTTTCAAGCTTGGAGGAAGACAGAAGCTGTGAGCTCTTTGCCATACTGTTGAAAGAAAGTAAGTTTTTCCCTGTGTGAAATAAAATGCTTAGGGGATTCAAACTTGGGTAGAGGATGCATAATTTAGTTTGCATAATTTAGTTTGCTCCTATATGAAGGATGCTCTTTAAAGAAACAGTTAAAAAAAGCCCTGCCCAAGCCCCAAATCTAAGGCAAAAACCTAAGGCAGAAATCTAAACCTGAGGCAAAAAAATAATTGGGGAATAACAGAGAGATGATATCCCCATCCTGTCTTCTTAGCATACAGTCTAAAACGGAAGCCTGGACTGTTGTAGTCTTGTCCTCTCTAGTTTTCTGTCCAAAAATTTTGATCCTCACATTTCAGCTTAAGGCATGCTTATTTCTCAAGGTCTTTCAACACTCTATCTGAAGAAGAAAGACTATTATTTGTACCAATGAGACAAATTCACTCATTATTTTTAAATGTCTTTTCACATAAACTGTCAAAGCATCTTCTAGGTAGGCCCTGATTTTCTTTTCATTTTTAATAAGAGAGAAGGCTATGATAGACAACAAGTAATCTTAATTCTACAATAAACGTTTTTCTTACCAAAATAATGTCAAGTGCACTTTAACTTATATTTCCTCGACTACATATACACACATTATTTCAGCGATTGCACCACAAGCTATGCAAACAACTGGACTCAGTAAAAATCGAAGATAAATTAAAATCCCGAGTAGCATTGCAAGAGAGTCGGTTAAAATTCACATAACAAAGTTCTCCAAGCTCCGGGGAAAAGACTTGAAGCATTTTCTTAAAAACTGCATCTCGTCACCTGGAGAGGGAGAACCCCTTCAGGCCGCGTTCCCGTTATGCCAGCAGGCAAGGCACGGCCAGCAGGTTTTCGAGAGGAAAGAGGTTCGAGACTTTTGTGGAGGGAAACCGCTTGAGATGCTGCTGGGACAGCCGGTGCTTTGACCTCGACCCTGCGAAGCGGGAGAAGGCTCGAGACCCATCCCGGCAGCGCGCTTGAGAGCCGAGCGGCCCAGGGGCTGCGCCGGGGGTCACCTGCCGCCTGCTCCCCGCGGCGGCCGGTCAACGCTCCTCGCCGCCCCGGCCCCGCCGGACACAGCCCTCGGCCGCCCGCGGTTCCATCCCGCCACTCCTCCCTCCCTCCCTCCTTCGCTTCCTCCCCCACCGCAGCACCGGCTCCCCCTGCGCCTCCCCGGCCCGGCCGGCGGCGCTACCCAGGATGCTCCGCGCCGGCGCAGGCGCGGCCGCTCAGGAAGAGGAAAATGGCATAAACAACCCCGAGCGCCGGGACCGCTGAGGAGGAGGAGGCGCCGCCGCCCCGGGCCGCGCGGCCCCTTTAAGAGGCGCGGAGTCGCCCCCTCCTCCTCCTCCTGCCCCTTCCGGAGCCGGACCCGGGGTGACGGCGGTCCCCGCGCCCCTTCCCCCTGCCCGCCCCCTTCCCCATGGTGCCGACCCCGGCGGCGGGGCGGTTGCCATGAACAGCAGCGGCCTGCCCTGCTCGTCGCCGTCGCCGGTGGTGGGGCCGCCGCCGGGGGTGGGGGTCGGCGTGGCGGGTCCGGCGGCCGGCGGGGCAGGGGCCGGCGGCGGCAGCGGGGCCGTGAAGCTGAAGTTCTGCCGCTACTACGCCAAGGACAAGACCTGCTTCTACGGCGAGGAGTGCCAGTTCCTGCATGAGGAGCCGGGCGCCGCCCCCGCCGGCCCGGGGCCCGCTGCACCCCCCCTCGGCGGGCTCCCGCTCGGCATCCCCCCGCCCGCCGCCGCCGCCGGGCCGGGCTACTCGGCGCACGGGGCCAGCTCGGGCCCGGCGGCAGCGGTGGTGGGGCCTAAGAAAGCCGAGCTGGGGGCGGGAGGCGGCGGAGGCGGCGGCGGCGGCGGGGGGCTGGATGGCCCGCGGCTGGCGAGTGAGTGCGGCGGGGCGGCCCGGGCGTGGGGGGACACTGCCGGGAGGGGGCGGCGGGCCGCGCGTTGTTCCTCATCCCCGGCACGCCGCGGTGCTGCCGGAAACAAATAGCAACAGCCGTGGTGGTGCGGGACCCCCGGGCCGCCCGCCCTGCTGCGGCCGTCCCGGACGGGCGGACGGTGCTGGGCCGGCTGCCCGAAGGAGACGGGGCCGTACCGGTGCGAAGGAGCGGGCAGGTGTTTGCGGGAAGGGGCTCCTCCTGGGTGGCTTTCAAGGGCTCCCGGGCAGCTGTCCATCCGTCCCTCTAGCGCTAGGCTTGCTGCAGGTTCACAGGTACTCCCTGCCCGAAGTCAGGCCGGGAGCAGGGAGGTAGCGCTTTCCGGAGCGGTACGCTTGGATGGGCTCTTTAGAACAGCGTATATTGAGGCTCTTGGAAGTTTTAAATGCTCTAGCTAAAATACAACGTTAAAATTAGGGAAAAAAAAAAAGATAAATAACGATTCAACTCATGAGAAAGAATTTCTTTACGTTGATGGTAGTAGAATATTGGAACAGGCTGCCCAGTCTGGAAATATTGAAATCCCACCTGGACGGGTTTCTGTGTAACCTGCTATAGGTGATCCTGCCTTGGCAGGGGGGTTGAGCTAACTAATACCCTGATCCCTTCCAGCCTTAATGTTACTGTGATTCTGTCATAGATATCTATGTTATTTGCTACTATGAACAGAAATTGTTTCAAAATTTTTTTTGAGGTTTTCCAGCCCTCATGCGCAGCCCGTTTTCAAATGGTGAGAGTTCAGATAGCCTGTATGTCATGCAGAGCTGCACTGCTGGTCGGTTTTGCATCCTCCTGATGTGCAGGCCAATAGTTAGGTGGAGCTTGCAGTAAGCTGATTTTAATAACCATTTGTTTTGTAGGTGAAGTGGCATTTGGCAGGCTAGGAAAACACGCTCCTTCAGAAAAGCCATGCCTCTTTACATGAGTATATTAAGCTTGGCTGCATTACTGACTTTTAACACAAACCTGGCATTTATTTACATTAAATGCTTTAGCTACTAAATAGTCACCACTGTATTTTTTCTGAAATTAAGGTGCGACCATGCTGAACATTCTGTATGTAGGTTTTAGTGCTCGATAAATCTTTCAGGATCCTGGAATTGTTGTTTTGCCAGGTGTGGTGAGGTTGTGCTGATGAATACTAGATCTGTAGTTGGTAGCTTCTCAGTGTCTTGCATTTACAATGCTGTCATGTCTTCCCTTTCAGGAGGAGACTTTTATAAATTACTGCATAAGGCTTTCTGTTAAAAGTCTTCCAGATTTTTGTTAAACTTAAGTTATTGAGTTATATGAATGCTCTCTTGCTTTTTTTTTTTTTCTTTAATATAAATGTGTTGGAGTGATTCAGCAGCAATAAGTCAATCATTGTTAATTTTTCTTTTGGACGTTTTGTGTGAAACATGCTTTTTCCTGTGTGGAAGAAAATACTTAGGGGATTCAGGCTTGGGGAGAGGATGCATAATTTAGTTTGCAGAAACAGTTAAAACAATTTGCCCAAGCCCCAAATCTAAGGCAGAAACCTTCAGAATTTGTGTGTGATTAGGAGCTGGTACTGCTGAGCAGTTAAATGATTTGAAACATTTGCTTCTATTGAATGTGCTTGGTGCAGTGGTACCCAGTTGAGGAGCAAGGGCACCAAAAATGGAGAGGCCCACTATGATGCTGTCAGTGGTTGCCTGCTGGGAAGGTCACATCGCTTGTTGTAGGGGGCGGAAACTTTGACTGGTAGAAAATCTTGAAGGACACTAGCTAGGAAAAAGAGCCCAGAAACAAAGGAGAGGGAAATTTAATTTGAAAAGCCAGGAAATGGGCCTAGTCTCACTTTTAACCTTCTTTGCTTTGGGATTCATTTGTGAAAAAAAAAAAAAAATTCAAAATCTGAAGTTGATGTATAGATACTGTAAGTTAATATCTTAATTTTTCCTTATTTTGCTGGTGGCCTGTGGTATTAACAGTATGATTTCCAGGTGGATGGAAAAAAAGTTTTATTTCTGTGGATGTACGATGTAAGACACAAAATCATATTAAAAAAATTCTGAGGTTAAGGATATGAAATTGGGAATTACCAAAAGTCTGTACAGTCACCATCTAATTCAGAAGTATTTGGTAGTCTTAATGTGGCTGTGGATGCCACCTTCTCTTTCTCCTTCCTCACTGGACTCCAGCCTCATTCAGTGCACAGAGCAGATAATGCTCATTGACTAATTAACTGGGTAGTCCTATTTATTATTAAAAGTGGGTCAGTGCCTCATTCTAACATGTGTGTTACTCTAATCCTGCTTTGAGTACAGGATTATTAATTTACTTATAGGTTTTTCTGTGATAATCACAAGGGCTCCCCAAATACCAACTTATTTTCATCACATGGGTGGTAGGAATGTTGAGTGATAAGGAGATGGTGAACAGTGAAAATGCAAGAAGTATTTCAGTGTGGAAATATTTCAGTATTAGAGTATAAAGAGGAATGAGCAGCTGACATCCTCAGAGCTCCAGGAGGAGTTTCTCAGGTGATGTGTGGTTAAGCTGTTCTGTGCCCATGGATGTTTTGAGTGCTAATATCTGACAGAATTCCGGAAGTGATCAGATAGGCTTGGAAGAAATCTCTGCTTCAGATTATTAAGTACAAAAAATTCCCCATCTCTGGATCAGACTCATTTTTTCCTACATGTATATATGGCTGAAAGCTTGCTGGGAAATCCTGCTTTATCCTGGCCTCATACTTATGCTTTTGTCCACATAGCTACTGCTGTCCAATCTCAGAGATGAGGTAGTGGGCTTAACGTGCCTTTGGCTTGATGATGTGGGTTTTTATGTTCCTGGGGAGCAAGGCTGACCGTGCCCATGAGCCCCAGCCACTCTCAGAAGACAGCACTGCTGCCCACTGCCCCCAGACTATTTGGAATGGAGCATGTGTTCAAAGCACCATTCCTGCTTCTTCCATCAGAGTTGAGTGCTCAGCATTCTTCATGGTCCACCTTCTGAGAGTAAGGTGATCAGCTGACTGCATACAGAATAGGGAATGTAGTTGATACTACCTAAAACTTTTAAAAAGTTGTTTTTATATAGAACTTCTGTGACAAAAAAAGGTGGAAAGGAAAAGAATGTATTTTCTTCAAATTTAGTAGCTGCTTAAATTTGTGCATGGTGCTTTTCTAATAGATGTATGTCCCACATGTCAGAAGGCTATAGGAGCAGAGGTGAGGAAATGACTAGTACTTGCTATTTAGGGGAAAGTGTATGATTAATTAACAGGATTAAAAGGAGTAGCCGATGGATGGATGGGTAGAGGGAATGGTAACAAAGAATTTATCTTCTAGTGTGTGCCCTCTGTTTTCTGTGGCACTCTGCAGCTTCAGTAAGCAGCAGACCAACAGCCTGCTTTGCTGCCTGCTGCAGGCTGGTTTCTAGGCCATCATCCCTTCTCCGTGCTGAGGGAAGGTCTAGAGGGAAGCATTGTAGTATTAAAATGTATCATGCCTGTACCTAAGTCAGACAAGTTAAAGTTGCACAGACAACTGCTGTTGTATATGTTAGCTTTCAGGTAGCTGAACAGGTGTAATCTTTTTGCATGTTGACCTTGCACTATATATTGATAGATACAAGCTAAAGTATGGCTCCAAATGTTTGCTAATTTCTGCCTCATTTTTGCTGTGAAGTTCATAATTGATGCATAGTACTCACCTTTTTTTTCTGGCTTCTGATTCCTATAGAACACTGGGGTTTGGAGCTGAGAAGTACCTGGTGTGCTCTGGGCTCAGTAGCAGCCGTGGAGCTGCCTGTGAGGAGCTGGCCACAGCAGGGGTGCTGCTGCTGGATGAGTTTCCAGCACCAGAGCCTAACCCACCCTCTCACTGTGACATGTTTGCATTCTGGTTCTTTTGCAAAGCCCTCCTAGGAAATCTGTGGTTAGAAAACAGGCCTGTGTTTCTGCATGGTGACATTTTTCTGTGGCTGCTGAGAATAGCCCATCTGTGAATAGACTTTATAGCCAGCCTGTGAGAAGGTGGAAAGGGACATTAAGACTTGGCGTGTGTTGGGTTGGCCTAATAAAAGCATTATGTTTGTTTTCACAGCCCTAATAAAAGCATTATTTCTGTTTTCACAACCAGCCACCTGCATGTTGTATCTAGTCAGGACAGTAGTGGCCACTGCTGTAGCAATTGCTCCATGGTTAGTGAGCATTACAGTTTAGGTTTTGTGAAATCCCTAAAAATATGCTAGGCTTGGAGTGGAGAGACATAGACATTTGTGAATTTTCTGCTTTTTAAAGGGTGTTTGATTCTTTAGCAGTACACTCCTTTTTAAACAAGATGAAGCAGCTGATACAGAAAAAATGGAAAGATAACTATTCATCAAAACCAGAAGTAATCTGTTGGATTACACTTCTTAATGCAGTGAAACTGGTCAGGGTTATTCTAAATGTGGATTTTTCTAATCTTTGGTAGCATTTCAGTGTTAACAGATTTAAGTGTTTAGAAACAGTTATACATAAGTGAAGTTGCAGTATGTCACATACTCTTCGCTACTTCTGAGGAGAAAATGCATATTATAGTAAAGGTGTATGGATGAAAGTTCTTTTTCCAAACAAGTTTGTACTTCCAGTGAGTGATGCTGCATTAGTTGTGTACCTCAGTTGGCTTTCTTTTCTTTTAGAGATGCCTCCCCCTTTGATTTTCATTATGCCTTTTCCAGGAGTTGACAGATGATACAATTTTCTTCTTGTTTTGCTCTGAATCTTTTTAAGAAATGGGAAAACAATTCTTAGCATTTGGAGACCGAGAGAACTGAGAATTGAAGAGTAAAACCAATAACCAGTTACAGAAGCATTAGAGGAAATTAAAATTACTGAGTTCACTTAATCACTTTTTGTCTCATATGTCAGCTCCAGAAATCAGGCAATTAGATACGGGTTTACTTTTTGCTTTTATGTGTTTCATATGGAAATAACAGAATCACATAGTATTCTGAGTTGGAAGGGACCCACAAGGATCATTGAGTCCAACTGTTAAGTGAATGGCCTATAGGAGGAAAATTATTCAGGGGAGCAAAGGAAAAAGAGAAGGAAAAATTTCTCCATCTGCAAAGTTATTTGGGACTTAAAGGGCAGTGGAACTTAAAAAATTACATTGTTAATTTGCTTTGATTTTATCTGCTTATATACCTTGTGGGTTTTTCCTATTGTGTAGGAAATCATTCAGAGTCCAAATATTTCACATGAATTGTGGATATCTGAGGAGTATTGGTAATTGTTTCTGGTAGAACCCCCCCTTGTTTTGGGTACTGAAGAATACTGTAGCACTATTACTCTTGTCATTGTTTTCCTGCTTCAAAGGCAAACATGAAAAGGAGTGTGAGTGTGGGGATAGTTATGTCAAGCTCTCTGGTATATCTTAATAATTGGAAGCTTGTTTTCCAAGATTGAGGACGTCCCTGTTTAGTTTCTATCTAGCAGGTATTAGAAGTGGATTTTTTTTAGGTAGGAGTGGGCCTTCAGGGATGATTTGAATGTCCAGAAAATAGTGACTCTGAGGATTAGCTCAAAGGTTTCCATATGTGAGAAACCAGCTAGAAGCAATTTTAGACTGCTGTGGGAAGAGTGGACAACTGGTGAGGCCAGGGTGATAGACACAAACATTTCTGTAGAACCTCCAAAGCAGAAAAAATAATCTTGACTGTGAGGCAGCTGATGAAAAGGGGTCAGTGCAGGGATTTAGCTAGTAAGCTGATGTGGCTGAAGTTTTCCTGATTTGTTGCTTTCTAGTAAAGATGTAGTGCTTTATGCTACCAGAAGAATGGCGTGGTGAATCACTGTGTGTGGACGTGAGTATTGGAGATGAGTAGAAACTGATCTTTTATGCGTGTGTAGGCTTCATGAGTCTTTCAGTAGTTAAAAAGTTACAATTATGTAGTTAACTTGTTTGATCCTCAGATATTTTGTACTTAAAACTTACTTGTATTTTTAAATTTGTTTTTTAAAAGCCTTTTGCTCCTCACCTTTTTTAAATTTGAAAGCAGAGATTTAGAAACAAAGCTCAGATATATATAAAAGTGAGAGCAGAAACCTGCATTATACAAGTTGTTGTCAAGTTGGTCATACAATGTGTGATTCCCACAGTTTATGGTAGAGTCTCTCCACTTCAGTTTGTCTACTGCTGAGGCAAATGGCAGGAATTTTATTTCTTTTTTTTTTTTTTAATGCATTCTCCCTGGCTGCTGTGGAAAATATCCTTATGTTCTCTTTAGGTTATCTGCCCATGCTTCATGCAATTATTTTTATAAAAAGTTGAGTTTTAGTTGGAGGCTATTAAAACAAAAACTTATTTGAAAAAATCGATGCAGTTTATTATTTAATAGTTCAGTGCAATATTTTAGGAATTGTAGAAGATCTTGGAGAGGGTTAATTCTGAAAGCTATGGTATTAAGTAATTGTGTCACTTTAAATTGCTGTTTCTGATAACAGAAATAGTTCTGATTACTCTTTTGAGAAAGTATCAACTTTAATTTGTATTATCACTGTGCTTTTGGACTTGATCCATGACAGGGAGTCCAGCTGCTCTAGACTCTGTAACAAGACTTTTACATAGCAGAGGATGGCACCTGTGCTGTTTTTCTGACTTCATCAGATGCTTCTATGATATGTGAGGTATATAAAAAAAAAAAAGACAGCCCAATCCTTTAGTATTATGGTAAAGATAGCTGTTTTCCTTTGCTTGCCCAAGAATATCTCCTCATGTCGTGGGAGTGTTTGTAAATAAGGCAGCATTTCCCAAACTGTTTTGCTTCCTGTCTGCCTTTGAGCCAACTTGGTTCATTTGTGCTGTCTGCCCTCCAACTGCACTCTGTCACAGTGTCCTAACCCAGGCGTGTGCTTTTATTTTTGCCTCTCATGCCTGGAAGCGTCATTCATTTTCTTTGTCTGGTGCCTCTATTTTGGAGATTCCTGGTCTGTGTTTCAAAAACATTGCATTAAATGTGAAAGGCATAAAAGCAGCAGAGAATGCAATTTCCCTAACAAGTTACAAGTAGCAGCACTGTAGCAAAAATAACACTGAGGTGTACAAGTGAGGTTAGCACCACCAGCGCAGGATTTCCTGGTGTACAGAAATGTACATGTCAGTACAAAAATGAAAACAAGTGTAAGCTCCTATGACACCTTGGTGCTGCTTCTGGATGACTAAAAAGACATACATCTTAAATTTACTTAGATAAGCTTTGTATAAAAGTTTTATTGTTTTTATCTCAATATTAGGATAGCTATCTCTGTAAATATCTCTGGAGATACAGCACTGTAGTTTTACTGCTTTATATCTAGCTGACATAACACCTTGTCTTAGGATGCACATGTATGCAATGAACCTGTGATTCACTTTACTGTCATGTGTAAAGGTGTGCTGTGGCTGTTCTGAGAGTTTTAATCTAGATTGCTGATAAACTTTTTACCTAGCCTGAAAATAGTTGTACATTTAGGAAAAAAAGTATTAATAGCAAAATGAATTATTTCAATCCATGTTTTATTACCTTTTCAGAAGTCTTTAAAATATTGTTTTGAAAATTGTCAGCTAAATTTGTTGTGGCCTTGGTTTAGCCTATTCACTTTGGGAGTAACATATCACATTACTGGAAAGGATCCTTTTTTATATTAAGAACAGTGTGTGAGACCATCAATGCTGATATTGGGTTCATAAATGAAGTAGTCTAGGATAATGCATTATTTGTTTACTGGTTAGTTAAATCATGGAACAAAAATACCAGAAAATCTTTTCAGATAGTATTAATGTTCTGGTAGTGTTGTTGTTAGACAAGACAAGCAATAAACTAAAATTCACTGAAATCTGCCCATTGAGTTGAAGCATATGTGCTGTGTTCATGGCAGTACTACTTAAGCACCTAAGCTGTGATGAGATAATTTGTTTCTGAAAAATGTCATTGTAATAAGTAAGGAAAATGTAACTCTTTCTTTTTAATTCCTCTTCTGTGTCTGCATCTGGCGGGAAGCCTACTTTCTGCTAAAATTCTGTGGGAGAGAAATTATATAAGAAGATATTTATTTTTAATTGCAGCTGTCACATTAAGCTGCAGTGTTATTCACCAAGCAAGCAATGTATTAGATAACGTGTATAAAAAGTAGAAAACTTTGTCTTAATTTCTCAAGGTGTTATATTTAATTTCTTTCCAGAATTGCCAGGATGTACCTTCTGTCTTGAGTATTGATGGAGTTTAGAAATTAGTTTTGTTTTCACACAGGTGCTTACATAACACGTTAGCCTTTTTTTCCCTCTGGATTCTGTGTTGTTTGCTCGCACATCTGTCTACTCAGACCTACCTAGTCAGCCTTTCTGCTTCAACAAGGAAGTTGTTGCTTTTCTCCAAGAACCTGTTGAAAATATGTACAGCTTCAATGCATGGATAGTGCTGTTGCAAAACAGAAAGGCTTATTCTTTTAACAAAAGTAGCTAATTCAGGGTTTTCCTAAATTACAGTAATTTCACGAATATAAGCCGCACCATTTTGACTAAAATTTTGGTCTGAACCCAAAGT
>PYHW01010828.1:2933033-2954651 GCA_013186435.1 Turdus rufiventris | reverse complement strand
CACAATGGGACTCAATGGGCCATTAGCAGAAAATTACTCTCTGGAGGAAGGTTGCAGTTGTGAAAAGATAAAGAACAATGGCCCATCAACAGAATATCGCCTGCAGAGATAAGGATCACTGCCCTCACCCTCAAAAGATGGTGATAGAACAGATACTTTTTATCACACCCTGTAATGTAACATGTGGCTTATAATCAGGTGCGGCTTATATATGGACAAAAGAAAAAAAGTTGCCAACACCCAGGAGTGCGGCTTATACTTGGTGCGGCTTATAATCGTGAAATTACTGTAGTCTAAACTTACCTAAAATTGTAATCAGTGTCTTAGAAAAGGCAGACATCAGAAGTTCATTGGTATTTTAATAGCATGGTGTATGGAATCTTTTGAAATGTTTGCTTGCAGCTATTCTATAGGAAAGATTTGGATGTATAAACCAAATGCAGGGACTGATGTGAATTAGTAAACACATAAGAATAAAAACTTTGAGGACTAAGGTTTTTTTTTTTTTTCCCCAGCCTTGACTTCCACTTTTTTAATACCATGCTGCTTGTGTGGTAAAGTGTGCCCACTACTGCAGACCTTCCATGGGTTGCTTATAATAAATAATTTTTCTGAGCTACTGTGGTCTTCAAGAAGTGAGAATTTGATTTGCTAAATGTTTGGCAGAAGGAGAAAGTTGTCTACTTCTCAAGAGAAGGCTAGTGGCAAATACAGTAAAAATGCTTTGGCTGTTGAGGTATTTGCTAGGTTATCAGCAGTGTAAAAGCTGGAGTACACAAATGGAGTATGAATTGAAGACTTATTTTTTCACTCTATAAGTAATGCAAGAATTACTTTTTTCATCTTTTCTGCAAGCTTAATTTTCTTTCTAATTGCTACAGGGAAGTTGGTTTAAGGAAGCTATTGAATTTTCTTTTGATGGCAGTAGTTGTATTTGCCACTTTTAGAGCATTCTCTTCTAAACCTGAGCTACTGCCATGAAATCTGTCCTCTGCTCCAATAACGTATTTTTGACAGTTTTCTTTTGATTGTGCCTGTGGAATATGCTTTCTTGTGCTATGGGTCCCTCTGCTAGCAGTGTGTTTTGAGACTGTTTAGAAGAGGACAATAAAAATCCTTGGTGTTGAAAGGCATTCTGAAATTGCTGTGGTACCAGTGGAGCTGAGCGCTGTGGAGCTGGGTCTGCACTGGAGTACAGCAATTTGTTGGAGTGGCACAAGGAGGTGAATTGGTATGGCCAAACCATAGCACTTCAGTACAGAGATGGTCTTCCTGCACCTAGATAAAAGAAAATGTTCTCAAGCAGCTTTTGCTGTTTGAATTGCCCAGTTAGATATCACTATGATGATAGCCTAAACTGTAGCTTTGAGCAGCTTTAGGTGCCTTGGATATGTTTGCATAGCAAATACCAGCAGTAGAAAGGCTGCAGTGTCAAAGATCCCAGCAGCATACTCAGCCTTGCTGAGCTCTGGGGTTGCTGCCCAAAGCCTGCTCCTGCTTGCAGTTTGACCTGCCTGGCACTGAGGGTGTTTCAGCCAGAGCAGGAGCAGAGCACCTGGTGCTGTATCTGTGCCCTGGCAAGGTTACTGTGACAGGTTCAAGTGCTTTGTTTGGATACTGGGTGACTGAACTGTACCACCTGTCTGGAGTTACTCCAGGCCATCTCGGGGGTTTCTCAGTGTGGGAAAACTTGCAAATTTTCATTTGCTTCTTCCCAGTTTGAAGGATTTTGTGCATTAACTGTATTTGTTTGAAGAAGAAATGGAGGTACCTGGATTCTCATGGTGACTCTAGCATAGTGAGGAGCAGTGGGAGAAGCATGAAGAATAGTCTTTCTTAATTCTTCAACAGAGCCTGAAGGTTTTGGAAAGCTGATGGTGTCATCTGAAGGAATATTTTGCTAGTTTGTTAAAAATTGGATAGACTATAATTTCTGGCAAAAACATAAGATCAATTAGCAGATAGTTTTGCTTAATGCTGAAATTTTACGGTGTACCTTGAAATAACAGTTGTTCCTGGTCAGTCAAGTTGTAGCATAAAAACTGCAGGAGTTTTTGATAATAGCTGAAGTACAGGCAGAGAAAGCTGTATAAGAAATGTATTTTTAGAATAAATAAACACAGTTAAAACATTGAATCATTTACAGGCAAATTGGACTGAAACTGCTTACAATCAGACATGAAGTTGCTGTGTTTTTTGTTTTCTTGTGTGAATAAGTCCTGGTATTTCTCGTGATGCCAGAAAACCCTGTGTAAGATGCTGACCTTCACAAGTGTAAGTTTGTAGGTTAGAGACTGACTGTAGCAGGAAGGCTGAGACAATAATTGGCATTACTGCAGACATAACTATTTTCCATAGTACAGTAGTTGAGCTATAAAATACATTTCCTAGGCTTCGGAATGTGACTTTGCCAAATGAAGGCAAAGAGGAACAGTCATTTAAAAGATGAATCCAAAAATTTATCTTCTTTAGGGCTGTAGCAAGAGGACTTCTGAAGTTTCTGTGTGGCTACTTACTTAAAATTATGAAGGAGGAGCTAGAGCATGGACAGTTAAGAGTTTTATTTTCCTATTCTCTTAGCTAACTTTTAAAATTTTTGTAAAAAGAAGTAGCAATTCATTAATAATTACCATATTTAAAGTTTCTTAGGCGTTTCCTTTGAACCTACAGTATATACAAAATAATGTTCTAGATTTGGCAGCAAAATATTTTTGCCTTGCAAAGCTGATGTTTATTGCTACTGAGATATTCTATGTATTTGGTCTCTCAGATACAGTTCTCCATTTGAACTGGTGTTGGTGTTACCCCCAGTGGGCTGATTCATGCAGCTCCAATCTCAGGGGAGTGCAGCTGGGCAGTGTTTCCTTCTGTGTGTGGTGTGCGTGCTACTCGTCATCCTCCTCTTCCAGCCCTTCCTGTGGTTATGTATGACTGTACTTCTTTTGCTCTTTCCTGTGCCTAACACATGAAAACAGCTCACCAGGTTATGTAGTCTGTTTTGGAGGGAAAATTCCTGTTCTGATAAAAATGGAGGGTTTATAATATGTATTCCTTTAGCTGGGCCACTAAGTTGCATTTTATTTCCTTTGAGGATTAGGATCAGGAAGTTGTTTCCGGGTGTCACCACCTGGCTTCGAGTCCTCCCAGAAGTTCAAGTTGGATAGTTTGGTACAGGATGTTCCTCTGAGTTGGATGTGTGCCTTCCTACCTTGAAGCTACCCATTACTCATGCCTGTTGGCTTGCAATGGCCTGGCCATACTGATTAGTGTCTTTACAATTTACTGTGGGTGCTTTTACAGAAGGTTCATTTGAACTGCAGTTTGTATACCATTGTAAATGCTTTTTTTTTTTTTTTTTTTTTTTTTTTTTTTCTCCCCTGTTGAAGTAATACCTGCTTCAGAGTTTTGGGTTAATTATGACAGCTTATTGTTGTTCTTTGTAGTTTTAAAGTATTGAATTAATTTATTTGTGGTTAAAGTCTTGTTTGTCAAGGCCCTTGTTTCTGGGTGAGATGAATTTCTTCTTGCATGCTTCACACTTACTTTCAAGGGAAAGGATTTTTTTGGCTACATTTCAGGAAATTGTTGCCACTTTACAAAGAATGTGATGATGAAAATGGTCTTAAGCTATTAAGGAAGCATTAAAAGTGTTTGTGCTTTCTGTCAAAGGGTTTGTGATATTTTTAAGTGTACATTTTCTATGTTACCCTTTAAAAGAACCAGTGCATCCAGTTCAGAACTCTACTTAACACGTATTTCCAAGCAGGGCATGCAAGAATATGGGTCTTCATAAAATAAGCTTGCCTTCTAGGTTTATTAATTGATTTATTTTCTTTTTTGATATCATTATCGTCCTCATTATTCTTGTTTCTAAAGTTCAGACTCCTCATTGCTTCTTTCTGCATTTGTGCTGTAACTTCATGCTACAAATGTTCTCATTTAGTAACTCACTCCATTAACTTCCTTTTTCATGGTATGTACTATTATGTTTTTGGTTGTTTTGCTGAGAAGACAGTATATTCTATTTCCCTGCCAAAAAAAAAAAAAATATATGTATATATATATATATATATAATAGATACTAGTGAATAAACCTATGGTTAAGCAGTCTTTTTCTGATTTTNTTTCTTTTCAGTTCCTGGAATGGATGGTGGTGGGTTAGCTGATGCTAATCTAACAGATTCATTCTTTAGCACCAGCTTCATTGGCGTTAATGGATTTGGAAGTCCTGCTGAAACGAAGTATCCCATGATGCAGGTAATAGCAGTGATTTGTATAATGTTTCATTTGTTCCAGATGGTGTTACACCAAAAAGGAAAAACTGCTCTAGAGGCAGGACAAATAGAGCCTTCTGGAATTTGTTATCTTGTATAATATGCAGAGTATATACTCTCTTTAATCTTGCAAATGGAAATGAAACAGTATCGTTCTTTTAAAATTAATGTGTTTTTATTTGCCCTTACCTGAGCTGTTGTGCTGAGCTTTGCTGCATCCATTAACTCTGCGTTAGGTTTCTTTTCTGAATGTGACTTTCTAGATTTCTTTTTAGGCTCATAGCTTTTGATAGCCTTTTGCTAAATATATAAAAATCAAGTTTTGAAACTTTTCAAAGATCAAAAGTTGCTGAAGGAAAATGTGAACTGTCAGACCTGAAATTGCTGTGCAAAAATTTCAGAATTTGTCAACTCAGACTCTGGTGGTGGTATGCTGAATTCATACTTAAATCTTCTGAAATGTTTCCTTGTATTTATAGTGTTCTGTAGAGGTTGGCATAGGAACTCCCATGAGGAGGAACATATTGTGTAGGTAGTACTCTGCAAAATTTGCAACAAGAGGCTGTTGTATTTAAAACCTAAGTGAGTATCTACTGAATTAACACTTGAAGAGCTATAACAACTGCCTCAAAGTGTTATGCATTTTAAAAGAAGCAGAGTTTGTCCCTGAAAGAAGATGGTCTATCCTGTACTAAACAAAGCAACTTCAGGTAAATGAGAGAGCACAAGTCAAACAGTTCACACTGAGTCCTGACAACAACTCTCTTATTTTTATATCGAGGAAACTCTCCTTATGGGGTTACTTTGATCACAGTTGTGGCTGTATTATGGATTGAAAAATAACTCAGCAAAAGGTGGGAATTAATTAGGTGTGTTCTTTTTGTCTTTTGTTTGGTTGCTTTTTTTACTGTATGTTTTCAAGAAGACTGGATTTTCTTATTTGATGGAATTCCAGAAGTATGGAAATGTTTTCTTGACAATTATGCATGATTTAAAAAGAAAAATTTTAACCTCTGATCCAAAATTGTACTATTGTAGCTGGCAGTTACAAATTTTTGTATAACTGATGTCCTGCAATTTTAACACAGTCATTGTGTTTTGTATCCTGAAACTGTATTCTACAGAAACACTGGTGTCTTTCTAAATACCAATTTTTAATTATAACTGTTTCTTCTGCAAAGACAGAAAATAAGGCATGCATCTAATATGAGTGCTGATAGGATTTTGAAATACTTTACTAGTGCCTGAGATTGCAGTCAAGGCATTATTGTTACTCTTTGAGAAGAAATCAGTATGCCTCTTGGATAAGGAAAATCACTTCAGAAGAAGGGTTTTGTTAGTTTTGAGAATGTGCATAGAGGCATCAAACTACAGTTTGGAAAGCATTCCTGTATTGATTTTTCTTTTGATTCCTGTAACTTAAATTCTTGTTAGCACAGGTAAAGCTGGTAATGCTGTCTGTTTGGATTGTATGTCAGCTTCTAGGTTAAGTCCATACTGACAAAGTTTAGCCACTTGGAATGAGATTTTCTGTGTCATTCAGCCCTTTGGAGAACAAGGCAAAGGAGAAATTTTAGTGGGTTTGACTTTAAATAGTATAGTCCTTTATGGTTTGGAATAGAGACTTTGATAGATTAGTTATTCTGTCAAGGATGTACCTCTTGCTTGTTTTTTCTGAAAATATGCACAGATTTTGTCACTTTATTAAACCTTTGCAGGCCTGGTTTATATGGACCCACTGGAGACTTCCTAGATGTTAAATCATTTCCCAAAGATGTAATCTGCACTGGCATGTTCTAGCTTGAGTGCATTTTTGCAGTTGCAGCTCTGGCATAATCTAGGCCTTGCCTGAACTCAGAGCAGGAATACTGATCAGCTTCATTTCCCTCTTTCCTTTTCTTCCACTTCAGACTGAAGCAGCATGGAAGTGGATCTATATTTAATGAAAGAGCTGTATCTGTGTTAATTGGAGCAGAGGAGTTGGTAGGGGAAAAGAAACTTATGCTGTGGGCTTAGAGAAGATGAGCTGAAAATAAATAAAGAAGCCAGGGAAGATCGAGCAAAGGGACTGAAGCAGAGAGGAGACCATGGTGGGACACTCACAGAGCAGGGACTGGAATGATACAAATGCAATACACAGAAACAGAAAACAAGTTTTCATAATGTAAAGGTGGGACAAAGTAGGGTGGAGAGAACAAATCCATGTTCCTATTTCTCTCCAGGTTCTCGAATCAATTTAAAGATAGAAAAAATTTAGTGTATTGCCATCAATGAAACGACAGATGTCTTTGGTAAAATATTTCATTAACTCTGTTTTGCTTTTGCAGATGGAAACATCAGTTCCATCTGAGTTACTTTGTCATCTCTGGTGAATCTGTGTAGTTCACAAATGGATGCATCAGTGATGCAATATGAGGCAAGCTCTTCAGCTTGTTTTTTAAAACTGGGAAATTGCACAAACATGCAAATAAACACACCGATAGAAAAACAATAGTAAGATGCAGCAAAATGTTAGGAAATGGTACGTTAAGGTTACCAGTGCAGCCTTGAGGTTATATTTAGAGTTGTATTTCTCATAATGTGGTGTATTTTTTTAGTGGGAAAACTTTTAATCAGAATACAAGATGTGTGGCACATCCATGTGTATTGAGCATCAATTGAATGTTCATTATATGGCTCTGTACTTTATTCCTGCATGCTGTTTGCATCCTTGTGAAGACTCTTAGCTGGCAGTGCACTTCTGAGTGCCATTGCAATTATTCCATCAAACTTTGCGCAGTGCTTTCTGTATGAAACAAGAAAGTAGCTTACATTTTATAGATGCATGGCATGGAAAAGGATGGCAATTAAATAAACAATGGTGCAACAGTGCTGGCAAACAAGAGGCCTGAGTTTTTGAAACTAATCTTTAGAATTGGAAGATGAAGAATGGAATTAATGACCACCAATAAAATACTTAGTTCAAGTTACTTAACTGGCCTCACTCTAGCAAAGATAGTAAAAAAGTCAGTCTCTTCAGGGTATTGCTCACTTCTGTTACATGAAATAATCCTTCTACTGCCTGTGTTTTATTTGCTACATACCTCTCAACATAATCATCAGGTATGCAATTGATGAGTCTTGTCTATTCCTATCTAATCTCAGAGTGTGTTAGTCATGTGCAGTCGATAAAACAGAGGTTTGTTGAAAAGAGTATGTGGTTGTATATTTGGGTTATCATAATGCTTATATAATGGAACCAGAGTGCATCAAGTGAAGCTATGTCCAAATTTGCAATTGCCAGATTTTTGTGTGCAGTGCCTGATCTCTAAGACTCAGTATTAAGTAAGCAGCAAAAAGGAGGAAAGTGGATTATATCATGATGGATTGGGAGTGGATGTGCTACTTTGACCATTAATAATGTAGATGAATAGTTGTCAACATTTCTGTAGAATGGCTATTTCTGACTTCCAGATTACATTTATATCTGTGGAAGAATATTTCACGAGATCTTGAACATATCTTTGGGCTTAGATTAGTTATGAAGATGCAGTGAATGGCAATGCTCACTTTGTAGTGGGGAAAACAGAGTAAAAATGCTTGGTACAGTTCAGAAGAAGCAGGATTTTTGAAGTGGCCATGGCTGTATTTCTTCCTTTTTCTTCCTTTCTTTGCCTCACTATTCCACTCCTCCTACTTAAAAGGCATTTGTGGTTGGCCAACCTTGCATTGTCCCCCCCATCATCTTCTGCTGTTACTAACTTAGTTTCCTATTGACTAATAATCTTCTGTCCTCACTGGTTTGTGTTTTTCCCTAAGACTGTTTGGTTTCATGTGTCTCTTCTTCCCTGAATCTGCATATGTTTTCACCATATCCTATATTACTATATATACACCATACACTATATAGTATATATAATATACTATATCAACAATTTTGTTTTCTGTCTTATCAAAGCACTCTTCTGTTTTCTCCTTCTCCAAGTAATACTAACTGACTGCAGGGCAGGACAGTGCAGCACATGGCCCACAGGCTGCATGCTGTGCTTGAAGCTGTTTTTTTTTTTTGGTTTTTTTTTTTTTCTTTTTTTTGGTGTAGCAGTAGCTGCCAAGAGACATAGGTGTGGTTCGAAAAGCAGCTCATTGCTTTTGGCTTACCCAGCAGTCAAGAGACAGGAGCTGGCTGGCTGGGATGCCTCTAATGCTTGGCTGTTTGCTCAGTTGCTCTGTGTGTGCCACTTGGTTGGCTGGTGTCACTGTTCCTCTGGCATTAGTGCTGCCCTTTGGCTATCTTGTGGCTTGACCAAAGATGTAGGTGGTGTGGAAAGAAGCTTTAATAATATTATGCTGGGCTGCTCAAAGGGATGAGGCAGGATGGGGTAGAGAAGTATCTTGATGTTAAAACTTTCAACATATTAGAATTGAGCAGCTTGGTTGTAAGAGCATAAAACAGTAGAAGGTGCCATCATCCATGTTGCTTCACAGAGATCTTGTTTTCTTTATTTTGACACGATGAGATTTAGAACTACATGGATTCTACTGGACTACAGGTTATGTAAAAAGGAAGAATCTTAATTTCTCAGTACATTACCTTAATTGAAATAAGGGAGCAATTGTCTTCAGCGTTAAAATTGGCAAGGTCAAGCAATGGAGAAGAATTGGTTTTGCTTACTTTCACCATGCAAATGTTGGTGTACTAAGAATTCGTGAATAGCCTGAGAAGTAGCAGCCATGCTCACTTCAAAGCCTTGCAGCTGAATAAACACAGACTTTTGTTGCCATTGCTGCATCTGCCAACAGTCAAGTAATAAAACTCTCCTTATAGCACAGAAGCTTGTAAGTGTCTTCAGTTTTTAAACTGTCGGGAACTGAGTTGGGCTACAGATGTGCTGTTTTAAATATTAAATTATGCAGTTATTTTCATAATGCTTTCTGAATAAATCCAGTTGCTTTAGTTTCAGCAGCTGAGTAGGTCATTCTATAGATGGTACCACATGTCCTGTCAGGTTTTGGATTGTTTAAAAAGAAAAGCAAAGCTATCATCCAGTGTAAGTCACAGAATCCAACAACTAAACCATGTCACAGCCAAACAAATTAATCTTTTGCAGAATGACTGTAGGTACTCCAGTCAACATTATTCTAAAAATTACAAAGAAATATTCTGAAATACAGTTCCAGTAAAACAGTAGTAAGATTAAGAGACTAGAGTGTGACATACATAAAAATATTTTGAGATTATGTGCTTAGCACCGTGGAATGGCCATGAAGAAAATCCCTTCTTTCTCAGGTTTAGTGCTGGGAATTTGGAGAAAAAAGGAATAAATATCATCTTACATATTTTGGAGAAAAGAAATGGTGGTGAAAAAAAGGAAAAACAGTCACTTCAAGATAAGTCTTATAAGCTATGTAAAACTAGATCTAATTGTCTGCATCAAAGTTTTATTTGTGCTTTATCTTGATGGGAACTTTGTAATATACACTTGAGGGAGATGAAAGTAAAGCAAACTTGCCTTAAGTGCAGCTATAATTTTGGGGTTCGTGACTGAATATTGAAGGGTGGAGGCAAGGTGGTGTGTTCCTTTTAGAAGGTGGGAATGTTTGTTATAACACTTCACTTCTTGGTATATTGCATTGAGGAAGTGGGCTGTCTGAGGTAAAACATTGTTAAAAAGTCAAAGGTGGTGGTCCTTCCCTTCTGTCCAGCAGTGGTGAAGTAGCACCTGGGGTGCTGGGCTTCTCACTAAATAAGAGACAGGGATATACTTAAGAGATTCCAGTGAGGGGTCACAAAGAGGATGTGGGTATTGGAGCATGCCTCCTGTGAGGAGAAGCTAAAACAGAAACAACTTTTAAATTCCTTTAAAGAGAGAGGGGCAGATGTATGCCAGCCATCCTAGTTGAATTTTGAATACTGTTCAAAGAACCTCAGCAAATCATTGCAACAGGCAGGCAGAGAAAAGAAGTTTGTGGAACTGTTTTACTTGGTTATCACAAAGTTGTCTTTCTATATTAACTTCCATATGACAAAAGCCCTGACTTAGTAAAACATCTGAAACTCTCATACATGTGTGCTTACCTGCCCTGTCAGGTTTAATATTTAATTTTCTTCCCTGTTAATGGTTGCTTTTGCTTTTCTGGAGCTTTCATCCCTTGGGCTTGAGGTGCTTAAAGTCTTCTTGAAACTGAGTTTGTATCGAAAACGGTTTGACATCATTGGAAGAGGTTGGGAAGTATTATTTAAAATCCAAGCTGTCTTCCAGAAAACACAAATAACAATCAGCATTTGGATGTTCTTTTATTTTTTTTAACTTTCAAGACCTTTTAGGTTAAAATCAGATACAGGAGTAGCCTTCATTAAGACTAAATGCGTTTGGGTGTGGTAGAAATCTTAATATTCAAACAGTTTAAAAAGCCTTTACTAATTACATGCAGGTCTTCTATGAATAATGTTAAGGTAAGAAGCTTGTATATGTGTGGTAAAAGTGAGCAAAATGAAAAATTCTTGGATGTAGTGGATGTTTCTAACTATTCAAGGTACAGGTTACAAGCAGTTGATATGGCAAGAGCTGCCCAAGCTTTGGTTTTTTGGAATCCTCCTGTGTGTGTAAGATATGTTTGCACCTTGAATTGGAACTTGACTTTGTAAAAGCACAGTTGATGCTCCCAAATTTGGGTTGCACTGGGCTTTTAGAATCCTGAACAATATGCTCTGTTCCCGTCTGTCTTGCATGCACTGTATGTTCTCAGTGGTCATGTCAGCACTGGTTTTCATCATGTCAGGCTCCTGTTCACATTGAAAGTCTGTTGGTTGAATGCTTGACTCCTGTACCTGAGGATGGTGAATATTGATGGAATAAAAAACTTTTGTTCCATGTTTAACCTATATGCTTAACCAGCTTTGAGACCAGCATAGTTCTGAATATGATATTTATTCTTGTTTCAACAAATCATTACCTTTTGCATTACAATTATTATTAAAGCTGGTATTATAAGTGGATGTTAATACTATTTTATCTACGCCTGCACAAATCTTGTGCAAATCTGAAAGGATTGATGTGACTGTCTCAAATGCCAAAAAAAACATGCATAACTGGGATGTTTCTTAAATATTTGTGACAGAATATTCAACTCCTTTCCTTTGCTTAGGAAGGGAATGTGGTGTATGATTACTTGAGCTACTGTAATTCAGAAATGATCGTGATGTATTTTATTCTTATTTTGATGATTGTGAGCAATAGGATGAGCATCCCTGAATCTGGGCAAAGTTTATCAATTCAGTGTGGGTATCTCAAAGCGGTGCCTTGTTTTGTAAGAATAAGTCAATTTTGCTTTACTAGATCCAAGCCTTTTGTGTATAGAATTGTTTATCATTTCAGCAGTTAGTGATATTTATATTGCATCAGGTCAGTATATTTAGGACCAAGAGACAGGTAACATCAAAATAAGGAAAGAGTCTGTAGCAAACAGCTTGCTTGAAGTCTTGTCTTGGAAAAGCTGAAGGTTTATTAGCTATTTACATGTTGTAAGCATTCCACTTAAAAGCTACTTTACATCATCTATTCTTTTATATACAAATGTTAAAAGCAGCAGCTCCTGGTGAAGTTTGTGGTGCTCTGAAAACTGCAAGTGTTGAGAAACTTGAATTGCAGTAGATTTGCAGTTCCACCATATTGGGTAGCACTCCTGTTTCTATTGGTTGTCCCCTGTTCTTACCAAAATTACTTCAGAATATTGATCTCTGTGGTCAACAACTAGATGAAATAGCATTAAAGTATAACATAGTAAGCTTCTTGCCCTTTGCCACCAACATTGAGACTGGCTATGGAGAAAAAAAACTGTAAAGAGCAACTCCAGTGACCAGTTCTGAGTCAGTCTGTGTCTAGACTACTAAATGAAACATGCCTGGAAACCTTCCTTGATGCTTAGGGCCAGCTGGCACAAAGTGGCCTGTTTGTGCTGGTGTGTGCTCACCCACTAAAGCAGAGTCTGCATGCAAACTGTCAATTTGAAGGGTTCTCAAACCTTTTCACTGCTGAATAGTGCCTGGAAATTGGCTGGGAGACTCTGGGTTGATGTGGGCCAAAAGCATGCCAGGGAGTATTTTAACAAATTAGTGTCTCTCAGTGATGAAGAACACTTCCTGACCTTGCCTTCCTTTTCTTCTCACACTTTTTCTTCCTGTTGGGAAGCTGGTGAAAGAAAATAATAAGTAGGAGTAAGAAGACATACTTTAAAACTTCTCTATCAAAGAAGCAGTAGCTCTTTGAGCAGCACTGCTTCATTTAGTCCAGTTTATTGCTAGTTGATATCTGTAGAGGAATGTAGGAGAAGCAAGTGGAGCCTAGGAGGAATGTTAAAAGGGTTTCAGATGTCCTGCTGACTTGGAAGAATTGGATGCTTTGCTGAAAGGACTCAAAAGGTTCTTTTATTTTTGAAAAGAATCTATTAAATACTTAATTTATGTATTTTTCATTGGAGAAATGTCATGTTGTGGTGATAATATACTAAAGGGAGGAGTTGTTTCAGGAGTGGAGTGTGACACTGTTTTAAGGAGATAACTGATTGCTTTATCTAATGTTTTCACAACACATAGGAAGAGAACCATATGTTTTGTATACCCTCTGCATTTAGAAGTTAATGAAGATAGTGTTTAATTTTAATGTACAGTAGTTTTTGGTTTGCATTTTTGTTGTGCAAAATATTTCATTTTACTAAACATTTTTGTCAATTAAAGGTCTGTTGGCTTAGTGTATTTACTGAATGGGGAATGAACACAAGTTTCATACTCTGTCCTTAAAACTTTCTAAAGATCATCCCCAATGCCCTCACTTAATCTAGTGAGGCTTCTTTTACATGTGTACTTTCTTTCATCTTTTATTTTTACAGAGGATGACAAATAGCAGCAGCTCCCCTAGCCTTCTTAATGACAGTGCCAAGCAGTATGCAGGCCATGGTAAGTATGTTTAAAGTAATGCATATAAAAGTGTGTGTGAAAATTTGAGAGATTCACTTCCACAAAACTGAAGCTTAAGGGAGTGTTAGCTAGCTCCCTGATTTTGAGACACAGCAGAACTTTGTCTTTTAACAGTGCTCTAATAAACTCAAATTTTTAGCTTTCTCTTTGCTGTGGTGGAAAAACTAAAGTCATTATCAGTCTTGTCACTTAAAGTCAAATGTTAGTTTGGATATCTGCCGTAAAGCACTGATAGCTTAAGCGTTTATGTTGTTTCACTGATAGCTTAAACATTTCTGTTGCTTCACTTGAAGTGTCCCTTTTTATTATGCTTCTTGGATAAGTTATTGTGTGGGATGAGTGTACAGGTGTTTTCTGTTAAATTTAGTGTGTGTGTATTTTGTGAAATGTCACTTAACTGGTGATTTTTAATAGCTAATCGGTTTTGTCTTGTAAGCAGTACTTGGCCTCTTACAATTTTTTCCTTGCTATGGGAAGATGTTTTATATATATGGTTTTCAGCTGAAGAAAATGTCTTGATAGTGGAGGCCTACGTACTCAATAAATTATTGTGGAGAGTGTACTGAGCTTTGTAATGTGCTCTTCAGAATCACTGCAGATTATTTCAGCTGTAGCTGTTAAATTAAGGTCTTTAAAGAAGAGGGTACTGCTCCCTTATGGCAAGGACGTACATTTAAAATTTCTGCTTTGAAAATTGCTGTGTAAATTATGCTCGAACTCTATTTGCATGTCTGACCCTGAAGCTAGTCTACTTACCAGGATTGATTTTTTTTAAGCGTGATAGTAACTACTACAAAATGAACTTGCTTGAAAGTCAAAATTTGCGAGTTTTCTTGTTTTTTCTTCCTAGTTTATTTCCAGTAGGCTTTGAGATCAACTCTACTTCTCTTGTCCCACAATTAGTTATTCAAGGCAGTGCAGGTCTCCAGTTTTAAATGCAGTCAGAGTTTGACTGTGACATGCCAAATAGTAATGGTGGTGCATGTCAAGGAGAGAAACCATTTTAAATTTTGTCGTGTCTCAGATCCTTCCCTCTCTCTCTCCCCGGCCCTGCCAAGCAGTGCTTCACTTGCAGAATTGCCCTTTTGGGGAATATTTATTGTTGAACAAATATAAGATAAATTCTCTGTTAAGAATTTAATGTTGAAGAAAGTGTTTCATCAAAACACCAATATTTGCAACTAGCAGTCATCTGCTCATTTGACAGTTTTAGCAGTGTAGTTCAGAGTTTTGCATTGCGTCTGGGAATGCTATACAGTTTTTGACACTTCATCTCTGGAAAAGATGAAAAGGAACAAAAAAACCACCAATAAAAAGTTATTAATGGAATGTGGACTTCTGATATCCTTGGTTCTGATTTAAACTTGATGTGCAGAACAGTGACAGGACAAGCAAAATCCACATCATTAACACAGAAGATTGCTAACTTCAGGAAACCAGAGATCATAAAATCATAGGACCTTTTATACAGGAAAAACCTCTTTAAGGTAGTCCAACTGTTATCCAAGTGCGTTGCTGAAGCTTTCCCTACATTTACACAATGCCCCTGGGGATGGTGACTCATGCACTTGCCCTGGGCAACCTGTTCCAATGCTTGTCAGCCTTTCCGAGGACCTTCTGGTAAATTGGAAACATTGTGATATATCCTTTATAGGGTTAAAAATGACATGCAAATGTAAAGAGCACTTACAACAGGTTTTCAGATCAGATGAAAGCTATGAAATGTTAGGTAACCTTTAAATAGTGTCAACAGCAATTAAACTTGCTGAGTTCTGTTAATGAGCACCATTTCAATTAAGTAGTTGCATAGAATAAGTGCTGGAGGTTTTAGCAGTGTGATTACTAAGTCTAGCTTTGTCAAAAGGATTTTTTCCATAGAGAAATAAGTTAAAAAATGTAAAACTTCTTTTAGTAGTGTGTGTGTGTGTATATATATATATAAAACACATTAATTTTACATTGGTTTTATAGATCCACTAACTTCACCAAATTCATCCTTGTTTAATGACTTTGCCGCCCTCAGCGTGTCTCAAAGGAGGAAGGTAGGCAACAACTAAATCATAAGTAGAATATTTATGAGTTGACAGTGAAGAAGATCTGGAATAACTTGAAATGCTACATGAAATAAGGATAATTTGTCTGATGTTACTAGATTTATTTTAATGTACTGCTGCTGATATAAGTAAGATCTTATTGCTTCACTTTTGCTACTGCTCAGACTGCTGCTGCTATTAACAAATACTTCAGACACTTGTAAACTGAAGTTTAATAGAATATGAAACTAAGAATGTAGCCCACTGAATTTGAAAACAAATTTTTTTTTTTCTACTAAGGTGACCTGCAAACCTTTATGGCAGCAAGTTCAGAGTACCTTAAGAATCATTCTTCCATTTATTTTTGTTATGTGGTGATAATCATAACAGTTCAAAATGCATTTAAGTTAAGACACTGTTACCGCTGGTAAGTGAGGGTTTGGGTTTTTTTCCCATCCCTCTCATTTGTATTGAGAAATCTTTCTTTTGCTGAGGGCTAGGCAGCATCTTCAAACACTTTTGACCTGCAGCTGTGCAAGTTGTGGTGTTTTCCAGTTATACACTCAGTGGCTGGAATAAGAGACAAGTTTGATTACATGAGAGTTCCTTCTCATTTTTTTGAACTGTCACTTACCAAACCAGACATTACCTTGTCCCAGCCAGTTACTAAGTTTTACTTTCACTGATGACTTTCATGTTCTACTGCTTATTAGCCACATTATCTTGAGCTTTCCTGTAGTAAGTGATGAAAGCAAGCTATATTAACATGTTCTATATTATTCATGTAGGTGAAGATTAAGCTTAAGGATAATTGCTATAGATGGTCCATCACACTGTTTTTAAATATAAATGCTGTTGTAGAACATTAATTTTCTGGTATTATGATGTATCCAAACTACATGGAATATCTGCATTGCTCTTTTCCTTAATGCCAGTACAGTGCACTGAAAGTTGGATGCACAGAACTATAAATGTGTTGCTTATCCACTCACCAAGGCTGGTAAAAATGAAAAATAATTGTACATTCCTTCTTAACACAGGCTTTGTGAGCCAATATATGCACATATGTGTGTATTTGCCTGGTGTAAACTTGTGCTTGTGTATGGATCACATGCACGAAGAAAAGAAGCTATCAAACAGAAGTATTGAAAGAATGACCGCAGTCTCTAAAAATGACTTTGAAGTTAAGCAAGACAAAGTGAAAACACACCAGTTAATGTTTGCTTGTAAAGCACAAATGCCTCAAAGCTTGAATAGTAATTCAGAGTACTTTCTGACTTGGTCCATTTTTTCCTCAAGAAAAAGAAGCAAATTAAGGCACTGGCTGCTAAAATAGTGTTAAGAGTAAGTTTTATCTGTGAAATTGATTAACTTGGATTTTTTCTAGTTAGCATTTCAGCTATAACTGGCATTAATTGAAAGAGGTTTGTATTTTTCTTTGCATATTAATAATTTATTTTTATCATGACTGCTATTTTGTAATGCATGCTTGTATTACAGGTTGTTAAGTACTAGTAATGGGGAAGTTTTCATAAAATACTGCTTGAGCTGTGTAAATCTAGGCATCCAGGCTCCCTCTATAGACAGCACAGGGAGATGAGTTATTTCAAGAAACATTTAGCTCTCTCTGAGAAAAATACTTTGGAAATGACCAGATGTTGGTGATTGCTTTAAGTGGACAAAAATTGATGGCTAAACGTATGAGAAATTAATAAGTTGTGACTGACTTTTGCTCTCAGTCAATATATTGCGAGTAGTTATTATGTAGTTTTTAAATCTTTAGTCTTTTTATTACAATATCCAAATTGTCTGAATTAATTTTCTTAAAAGCACTAAATGCTTGAGAGCCAGGTATTTAAGAACTTATATGATTCCCCTCTATCCTAGTAACTGGGGTTTTAGAGCTTGAACAGTGGGGTTTATTAGGCTAGTGCTTGGTGCCTTGCTGTATAAAGGGAGCCTTGGTGACTGGTTCAAATGTAGGTGTTTGCAACACCTACTTTGAAAAAATCTCCCTTATCTTGCTAAGAGCCCATGTCTAAGGTTTTGTTTGTTCTGAACTAGCTGGCAAAACCAGCATTTCCTTCGTTTATCTCTGACTTGGAGGACAGATATAATACAGTCTTGGTAAGTGAACAAAGAACAATTGTTTTCCTTTAAAAATATCACAATTCTGATCAGTAATATTCTTAAGTGTTAAGTTATTTGGAACTATGTAAAAACTGCATGTTTGTGTTGTGTAAAACGGAATAGTTTCTGTAATAGCATGTACTCTGTGGCTCTGTTAAGCAAGTTTATTGATTGTCTCTGGATATTGGTGATCATGTTATGCTGGCAGCCCTCTAACAATGGGCAAGCCTACGGAGAAATATTTGAGATCAAGAAAATAGTAAACATAAGTTGATGATTGTAATTCTGAATATCTTTGCTTTTTAATTAGACAGTATTTTTGAAACTAGTTAATATGACTGAGCTATTTATTTTGCTTTTGATTATTTGATGTTTAGAGCCATTCTGCCTTCTGTTTAAAAAGTAAACATAATCCGTGAATTTTTATGAACATTCTCGAGGTAATTATCTCTGTTTAGAAATTATTAAACTGCATTTCAATTTTAGATTTCAGGAAAGCTAAGATTACTCTTTAAAGACATTTTTATAGGATACTTAAAATGAAATCAAAGGAGCTAAGTATTTCTGTAGATGGAGCCTTGGTGGAGGTTCTGTCAACTGTAAAACCTTCTGGATTTACTGTCTGGTTGTTGTAACTCCACATGCAGTAAGACAAGCAACCTTAAAGTGAATTTCCTATAAGAGATTTTTAGGTAAGTATTAATCTACAATGCAAATAGGATTTGTGAAGCATGGAACAAAAGCTTTGGAGTTAGTAATAGACTAACACCTTTTCCCAGGAGTTATGATGTCATGCTTATTTCATTCTTTCTTCAAATACACGTTACGCTTGTTAAAAATAGGGTGGCATTCTGAACTCAAATTTTCTGGGTGTTTTCCTGAATTGACTTTAGCCAATATCTAGCAAAGTGCTCCTCTCTAGACTTGAAATGATCTATCTGGAAAAGTTCTTGCTTTCATTTTGGTGCTTCTGGTAAACAGTTCATAAAAACTTGTGTGACATAACTGATCAGAATCTACTGTCAAGGACATGACAGCTTAATGCACTAAGATGAAAATATATAATGAATTTACATTTAAATTTGTTCTGAGACTGTTGCTGCCAATCCAGGCTAAATGGTTCCTATACTTGTCACTGGTCAGCCTTACAGAATAGTGAAAAGCATTTATTTTTACATGTTACTTTGTTTTTTCATACCTTCAATCCTCATGAGAACTGAACTCATATGAAAAGTTTCTAATGCTGTCTTATTTCCATTTCATTTTTTAAATTGTTCAGTCACACCTAGAGGAGGTCCATTAAGGTGAGAATAACTTCAGTTCACAGGCTGCAAGGGGTGAACTAATTGCTGTACTGAACAACTTTAAACACAATTTTAATGCTGCTTTTTATGTATTTGGAAGACATTTTTTCTAGTATGCTTTCCATTGGTTTTAAGAGAGTAAAGGCAAGGACAAAAACTCTAGATTAGAAAGGAAAGTAGAGAAGAGATTATCTGAGTTGAAGTTCACCCTGAACAGGGTGCAGCTGTTCAGTGCCATCTGTGGAGATTTACAGCGAGACTGGAGAGCAGACTTAATTAATTTACTCTGATCAGAAGAAATAAATGTGCATAGAAAATTACTTGAAGCAAAGACTACCTGTAAACCTAGTCTGCATAAATGCAAACTTCTAATGAGTGTGAGAAGAGTTTGACTTTTCAAGTTAAAAGGAAACAATAAAGATACAGTAATTTCACGACCATAAGGCGCACCGGACTATAAGGCGCGCTTCCAGGAGTCAGCAGATTTCGCAACTTTGTACATTATATAAGGCACACTGGACTATAAGACGCATTTTTTTGCCATGAAGATCCTTGCTGCGTGCAACAAAGTAATGAATTAGTAACAGAATCCCATGATTGTGGAGTTTACTGGGAGGTGCTCAATTTGCAAACATTTTTCACAGATTGGTGTAGCCTTTAAATGCAGCCCTAAGCGCCTTCCCCGTGCACAGGGCCCAGCACTCCCGCCTGCCCCTGGCTGGCAAGGCAGGGCTCGGGGCGGCTTGGGGCTCACGGCTGCCACGGTTCAGGGTGGCCATAGCTCACACCTTGAGGTTGCTGTGGTTCAGGGCAGCTTGGGACTGTCTGCGGCTCAGGGTGGCGCAGCGCTGCCCGCTCCCTCTCTCCCTATGTGGCTCCTGCTGGCTGGGGGCTGCCCACTCCCTCTCTCCTTGTGCGGCTGCCGCTGGCTGGGGGCTGGGCGGTCCTGCCCCACTTTGTGGCTTGGCGCTCCCATGGCACTGCTCTCTCTCACAGTTGGGCTCCCAGCTCGCACTTTTTTTTTTTTAATTTTTTTTTTTTTTTGCAGTGAGGAGCTGTGCCGCGTGCAACAAAGTAAATGGCAGGTGCTCAGTTTGCAAACATTTTTCACAGATTGGTGTAGCCTTTAAATGCAGCCCCATGTACTCTTCCCGTTCCGTGGGCTCCTGCACTCCCGCCCACCTCTGGCACTGGCTGGCACGGCTCCTGGCTACCACTGCGCAGTGGCAGGTCCTGGCTTCCCCTCCTGGTGGCCACACTCCTGCCTGGTGCTGGCTGGTGTGGCTTGGCTGCCACGGCCACTGGCAACTCCTTCCCCCTGCGCCTGGGCTGTGGCCACCTGAGGCTCCTTCTTCCTGCCACGCCTGGGCCGGGGCTGGCGGCAGCTCCCTCCCTCCCCACATGGCTCCTGCTGGCCTTGGACGCTCGCTCCCACCCCCCTTCGCGACTCGGCGCTCCCACGGCTCCGCCCCCCCCATTGCGGCTCACACTTCTGGGTAGGCAAATTTTGCAACTTTGTCCATTGTACAAGATGCACCAGACTATAAGGTGCACTTCTGGGTTTGGGGGAAAGTTTTAGTTAAAGGGGTGCACCTTATAGTTGTGAAATTACTCTAATTTCAGGCCCTGTAGATAGTGAATTCTTAAGACTTAAATGTTTGCTGTTTTATTTTTGCCTCCCATCTAGTTTTGTTACCTGTTGGGAAGCTTCCTGTTTCCAGGTGTCTTGACACCTCTGATAGCTGATTATTATCTAGTCAGTGGTGTTCATTGAAAAGCCCTATGTACCATGTTTGGTTTTGCTGAATTTAGTTTTAATGAAAACGTGGCAAGACAGTTTTCACCTTGCAGAGCCTCCTGCATGCAATCTCAGAAGCACGAATCCTGTTCTGATGAGTTGAGGAATATAATGATCAAGCATCATGTCACTGTGTTCTAAGAGACAGAATTATGGCTGTACAGACTCTATAATGTACCTGAGCTAAATTTACATTTCAGACCTAAAGTTTTCCTTCTAAGATTTATACACCCCTACTACAATTCTAAAGCATTGTAATTGATGCCAAAAAAAGTTGTTGTGGCAATGCAGAAAACTGCTTTATGAGAAAACTAATAAAGTAGTACCATGGTCTAAAATATGCTACAAGGATATAATATAATGTAATCTGCTTTTTTTTCCCCCTTGGAATAGTTATTGGAATTGTTCCTTGGTTGTGTGGTCCTGCTGTTGTAGTTATTGCTGTTTAGACAAATTCGTATTTTTCACTTCCGAATGTGTAATGAGAGACTATATTATACACTTTTATTTTTGTGTGTGTATTAGTGATCATTATGATACACAAGTCAAATTATAAAAGCGTTTCCCTTTAAATATGTGACACTTTTGCATTTTGTTACCTCAAACTTTTATGTATTTGAAGTCAAATAACTTCAAGTGTAATTGATGTACTAGATGCTTTTATTTATATTTGAAAGCTGTTTCTTTCTGTACCAAGGTGCATGTAATCTTCAAGAGTAATTTGCTGTAAATAAAAATTTTTTTTAGAATTGTGCACACATTAGTTGAAGGCACTATACAAGTATTTAAAGCAGCTAGAAAATAGATCGCTTTGGAGAAATCGTATGCCTATTGAAGACCAGAGTAAAAGCTGCATCAGTCTTTAATCCTCTTATGTATATATTTGGGAACTGTGCATAACTTTCCCACTTTTGCTGTAAGTAATACAAAAATTTTTCCTATTAAAAGAAACCTTTAAACATGAAGAAAACCTGTGGTTTGCCCTTAGTGTTCGTTTAGCAATGGAGTTTTTAAAGTACAGTAATTTCACGAGTATAAGGCGCAGCGGAGTATAAGGCGTGCTTCCGGATGTCGCAAATTTCTGAACTTTGCCTGTATATAAGGTGCACTGGCATATAAGGCGCAC
>PYHW01010828.1:2911701-2932983 GCA_013186435.1 Turdus rufiventris | reverse complement strand
TTTAGTGAGGATCCGCGTGCAACAAAGTAACGAATTAGTAACGGAATCGCACGATCGCAGGGTTTACTGGCTCGGCTCAGGGCCAGGCAGCCCCGGCCCCACTCCACTCCCCTGTGGCCACTGGCCCCAGCCCAGCTCAGGGCTGGGCAGGCTCGGCTCAGCTCAGGGCTGCTGCAAGCTCGCACTTCTGGGTTGGCAAATTTCCAAACTCTGTCCATATATAAGGCGCACCGGACTGTAAGGCGCACTTCTGGGTTTGGACCAAAATTTTAGTCAAAAAGAGTGTGCCTTATATGTGTGAAATAACTGTACATCTTGGGGTGGTGGTACTCTGAGCAGTTTTCACTACAGTTAGGACTATCTGCTTTAATGGTGGTAAAAGAAATCTGGTTTTCCTCTGGTTTGCATCAATTCAACAGATGTTATGAATTCCTTAGTAAAGAAGTTTGTCAGTATAACTAAATTCATGCCAGGGTTTTAAGTTGTGGTAATTAGTACCTCATCCCAATGTAGCTAGGCTGCAAAATTAATGAGAAAGCATTTGACTTAATTATGTCAGTTTTCCTACTTCTGAACTCTTCAAGATTTTCACGCCTTCAGCATATATACTCATGGAATAAACCTTCTTGGTATGTTCACTTTAAAAGTCTCCCGTAGCTATGGTTTAAAATGCCTGATACAGTGCCTGATCTACTGCATCTCTAAAATTTTTTTAAACCAAGAAATTTTGTTTTTGCAGTGGTCAGATGTGCTGTTCTGGAATAAGACATATTTCCATGCCAAATGTCACACTTAAGTTGTCTTGGGGTAGAAGAATGCATCTTGTTTCATTCTGTATGGTACTAGTGAAATTCTGTCCCCCAGTCATACCCAGATTTTTCATGAGCAATCTGGATGGAAGGGTATCTAGTGTGTTAAATGCATGTAATCTCTGTGTGTAGTGTTGGAAACCTCAAAATTATGAGTATTTTAAGTGTTAGCATAGTCTTCTTTTTTTTCATAAGGAAAAAACCCTCTACCCAACAACAAATACCAGCCAACCAGATTGTTATTATTAAGTTATTTTTAAGCTGGTGACCAAGTTTGTATTCCATTTATTTTTTTGGTGGATATCAAAAATTTAAAAGTTGGTTCCACCCATCAAGAGCTGAGATGTAAAAACCCACAGCTGTGGTCTGCCTGTCTGTCAGTGGGAGGTCATAATAAAAAAGGAAGAGTAGAGGGTATTTTGGTTAGCAATTAACCCAACCCCCGTAAAGGGGTTTTGCAGCTTTATTGGCTACAAAACTTAAACAGTTTAACTTCACTTTAAAGACTGCTTTTCTTTTTCGTATTTCCGTCTTACAAATCTGTTTGGATATTCCTGTTGACCATAACTCATGTTCCGATGTAACACTTAACTGGGTTCAGTAATACACAGAAACAGAGTTGTATTAAAGTTCATATCTATGGCTTGGTGTTTCAAGTAGTGTTGTATTCCAGCTAATTAGTTATGGTTGTTGGGTAAAAATAGCAATAATGCCACTGGGAACTTTCATTTTTGTTTTAGTTTTAAAGGCATAATAAACCAGAAATTGCTTTTTTTTCAGTAGACCAGCAGCCTAGCTGAGTGTTTAACCTCTTTTTCTAATGGTCTACCATTAAATTAAAAAAAAAGTGAAGTCTTTCAAAAGTCAGGATTAACATTTAAAATTCTATGTCTCACAATTTTGGTAGTACAAGCAAGTAGTAAAAGGAAAGTGTGACTTTGTATAGCTTTTTTCCTTTTTTTTTGTGATAATGTGATATTTTATTGTTTGTATGTGCAGATACAGTCAGCTTGTTGTAGAACAGATGAGCCCTAACTAATGCTGCTGTGATACCTTGTAGCTGTAGTAAGTAAAGGTAATGCTGCTTCATTTAGCCTGTGATGGAGAAGGCTTAAGATGTCTTCAATTTGGTTTGATAGTAGAGGCACATAAACAGCATTACCATAGCTAAGACTCTTTGCAATACTTTGCAACACAGTAGCCTGCTCACGTGTTTGTATGCTGGACTAATCGGATATGTTTTGGTACTAAAAAGGTCTTGTAAATCTAAATTCAAAGCCTGCTAGAGTAAATGCATTTTAAAGAACAGAAATGTAATTTGGGACCTGAGTGATCCCCAAAAAAATCGAGTTGCAGATCTTCAGTAGAAGAAAACTTTGCAATTGTGTGGTTTGATTTGTCATCTTATCTAGACTGAAATACTATGTCAAAGTCTTTACAGTTTGAATGTTTGTAGATAATTTCTTGTTTAAATTTATTCCTTTAGGATAGGCATGGAACATCTTGCACTAGAGGTCAGTTTAATCTTGAATTAGAAAAAGAAAGTGTGATATTGCCCACTGTCCTTGGAACAGGAAGAGCTAGGGGCAAAGACGCTGTTACAGTAAATAGTAGAAAGGAGAAAATAGAGTTGCTGTACACATTCCCAAGGTTCTTGTTGAATGAGAACCAAGTAATTTAACTGACTTGAGGAATACTTTATAGTGTGGGCTAGTGAGGTTAATCATCATTAGTAGCATTCTCATGTGAAGATGCTACTTAAGAAGGACTTGTTTTTGGAGTGGCTTTCTTTTGTTTTAAGTGTAGTGTTTTTCAGACTGTAGGGGTTTAATCTTTCCTACTTATAGTGCCAACCAATAGGCTCCTATCATTAATTGCTGGCAGCAGCTTGGTTCTGCAGGGCAAGGGTTATAATTATTAGCTATGGTTGAAAATGTTTACCCATCTCACCCTAGGGGAAGCTAAGCTGTTGCTAGCAATTATAGGTAGGTAGCTGTTCTCTGCCTCATGTAAGCATTTGTAGCCAGTAATTACTACATCTGAACACTTTTTTAACCTCATAGACTGTAGGGAAGGCAAAAAACCCAATTATTTTTGTAAACATCCAAGAGGAATTGTCCCCAAGCATAGAAGTTTGGTTTATTAGTCCACATTGTCATGCCCTCTGTGCTTTAGGTAGATATATTTGCATATATATATATATGTTCAGAAATGGTCAGTGATTGATGAGTTCTTGCTCATTTTAAGGTGAACTGTTTGTGTTGCTGTATTTCCTGCTCTGTGTAGAGGTCAGGGATATAGCGAAGTTGATACTTACTCAAATTTAGCAATGTATTTGCTTTCCCTTCTGTTTAATCTCTCCTCTTGTCAGACAGTGTTTTCTAATATCCTTTAAATTCAGATTATATTTCTAAATCAGATCCAAGTTTGCTCATTGAGAACAAATTTTGTTTAGAATAACTTTGGTGCGCAGACTAAAATTTATTTCCAAATGTTAATATTGTATAGTCCATCTTCTAATGTCTGTCTAAATAATGAAATTTTGGCCTGAGAATCCCCTAATGCTTTATGAAAAATAATGAAAGGGAAAAGGTTTTAACTCATCCTGTGTTTAATTTCATTTTTTAAGTACAAGTAAGTAAAGAACTACTGGAACATGAATTCGTATTGTTTCTGTATGGTCTTTCATAAAACCCCAGAATACCTAGAATACAGTTTCATCCTGTTGTCTGGAGTCTGGATTCTGTTGTGACTAAAATAGTTTTCTTCCAGATTGGCTCATCTTATCTTTTGTTTTGGTTCTCCTTTTTAAGATATCTGTAGACAACCAGTTATTATGGAAGATTAGAAGAACCCTTTGTGAATGGAAGTGTGTTTGGGCACCGGCTTGTAGTCCAGTAATCTGAGGCAGACTGTGCCCTTGCACTTGGTAGGGCATGGAGAAAGAGAGACAGGAAAGCTTCTAGGAAAACTGTTACTCTTCATTATGTTATTTCCAATAGTCAGCCTAAGAAAAGTACATACTGTATTCAAACCCTGCCCTGAAGTCCAGTCTTGCTTGAATGTCCCAGCTTCTCAGCTCTAATGGCTTTGCAGGTTAGGATTTTAGTACTCTTTCTGATTTACTGAGTTAAATTAGTTGAGTTTTTCTCCAGATAAACCATGAATATTTAGATTTACCATGATCAGGTGCTACCCATCACATATTTCTAATTGGTATGCTAAAATTTTCTCGTTTATTGTTACTAAGTTTGGTTAACCCCTCCACGGAATTTTTTGCCTTTGGTAGTTCATAGTCCATGTTGGTGTCCTTAGGGGTTTTTTGTTGTTTTGTTTGCGGGTTTTGCGGGTTTTTTTGGAGGGGTTGATTTGTTTGGGTTATTTGGGCAAATGAGGTACTGTTGACTCCACTGAGTTTTAATTCTTTTCAAACCCTTCAACCTAGAAGTTTCTGGGGAAGTAGAGGAGAGAATCTATTTAGGTTTTGTTTTTGCAGCTATTTTATGGTAGTTTTGTCCTGTGTTTTACAAATAGTTTCTATGTGAGTGGGACATCTTGTCCAGTTAGATTCTTGCCTTGTTTATTGAGGAATAATTTATAAAGTGTGTGTGAAGATATGTGTTGCTAAGATTTCTAAGGTGCTAGATGAAGTAGATATCTGAATAAAGGTAAGTTAAGCTTTGATTATTTAGAGTGATCTATAGCCAGATGATAGTCACATAAAAATGCCCAGACAAAAACCCCAGAGCAAAATAAAACCAGCCAACTCCTGCAGTTTGATCCAGTTGTTGATACAATTGGCATAAAAGGCCCTGGTCTCAATATGCATAGATACTAAAATATTTATTTTGATGGTATTTACTATCTAGGTAGATACATATAGGTTTGAAAACAGAGAAATCTGGAAAATTTCTGTACTTTACCTATTTGAAAGTATTTAACAGATTTTCTTTTTTTACAGTGTGCCTTTTGAATTTAATGTTCATATCATTCTTTATAACTAGTTCTATTTTTAGCAATTTTTACATTGCCAATGTAATAGAATTATTACTGTTAATGAGATGCAAATAATTGCTGCATGTTAACTTCCTCAAATGTGTTCTATTGTCTCAATTTTATGATAGTTCCCAATGCATTTGTCCTAGTAATTCTTGTCTGTTTTCACTTAAGACAGTAGCTGAAGTTTTTTTTTTTAAATTCTAACCTGAGCAGAAATGTTTTTCTCAGGGTTCTGCTGCAGTTGGCTACTCAGTTCTATCTGATTTTTAAAAGCAAATTTTCAGGAAATGAGTCATAGCAAATTTGAATTTAAAATATGTTTCGTAGAAATTTCAAGGGAGGCGTTCATTATTATGATGTGATTGAAGGTACTTACTTTGAAAATATGGATTTTTTTTTAAATAAAAACAATTTCTCATTTGGACAATATCCAAATTTATATGCATATTTCAGTGGCTGACTTGTGATGGATGGCTTTGCTTACAAATACTTAGTAGTCCCTGAAGTTTATTTTCTTATAAATTTTTTTAAAGCATCGTTTATTATAACCAAATAGTCAGGATTGAATGGAAACAGTCTCAGTTAAATTTTACTTGCAAATTGTTTCCTATTCCACCAATCCAGAATCATATCATAGTGTAATACCGATTTTAGTGTAGCTTTAGATGAGGGTTGTTAGGAGTGGCCTGGTTTCTCTCCTTCTTTTTCATAGCCCAGGAAGTATCGACTGGGGATGCTGGATGAGAGGATAGTTCCGGTGGGATCAAAAGCAAGAAAATCAAAGAACCCTATTGGCTGTCTGGCTGACAGGTGTAAAACAGGAGTACCCATCAATATGGTTTGGTGGAACAGAGTCACAGAAAACAATTTACAGGTAAAATTATTTTTTACTAGCAATTTTCTCAGTATTTTTGGATGTTTTATTTTGAGTTCTGGAAACACACCAAGTATGACCTAAGATGAAATCAAATACTTATTTCACATAATAGGCATAGTGGTCCTCTAAGAGTGACTTGGAGATAATTAAATATCTTCACTCATTGCTGAGCTATGTACTATACTTGATTTTGGTATAATCTGAGGGGAAAGAGCAAAAATAATCATTTAATGTATTCTAAAAGCAAACAACCACAACCTTTAATTCTCATCTGAGGGCAATTTCTATTGGTAAAATTTGTGATTGTTGTTAAAATGGTTGGCACAATGCAAATAGATGCCCTCAGTACAGAAATTGAAGATATTGCCATCATGATCAGGAAGTGTAACTTCTTAATTTTTGTGTTGGGATAGTTTGTATTTCTCAACTTGTTTGAGAGAATATATGCAGCTCTTACCATTATTTTACTTTATTCCTGAATCATCTTCAGCTCTATAAAAGAGGGGTGGTACAGCTGGATTTGAATATGTCTTTACTGAAGTAGCAGGTAATCCTTGGGATGAAAATGAAGAATAATTCTAGCCTAGGATGAATCTGCTTCATGTCACTTAAAGTGGAGTTCAGATGGAAATTTACAGTGATGGGAACTGTACTACTGCTGCTAATACTGTTTTCACTTGTGTAGTGCTTTTGATTCCTCAGAGATTGTTATTTTCATCTTACAATGGGGGTTATGTTATTTTTGGTGTTTTCTAAGTGAGTAAAATGGGTAAATTGGTAACAGACTTGTAATTAGAATTTGTGGCACTTCAGGATTTTCTTTCAGTTCACTGAATTTCTGCCATGTGAGGGCCATTATGATGTTGGTACAAGCTTCTTTCCACACTAATACTAGTCTTGCATTATTTGATGATTGGACATCTCTGTGTTACTGAAATGAGCAGTCATGGGCAGCATGATGTAGACAGCATGATGCTACATTTAGGGACATTTGAGCCTTCAGTCTGTCTTAGCCCTTTTGCTGCTGGGGAAGCAGCATAGCCACTGATGGAGAAAAGATGAAGCTTAAAGGAAACATTGGCAGGAGGACCAGGTAAGCTTGAAGGACAGTGGTGAGAGCCTATGAAGCAGTGCTGTTTTGAAGGGAGAGAAGACTGACAAACTGAATTTATTGTGCGTATCTGACAGTTAATGTAAGCCATAGTTAAAGACAGTTAAGACAGTTGTTCTGAGGAGAGAGAATCAGAAAACTGGTCTTTAGTTTTCAGGAGGACATTAAAGGGCAAAAAAAAGTCCTGTTTCCTGTTTGTACTCCTGTCCTCTGTTGTTTTCTTGCTGTACAGTGATGGAACAAGCTTTGTTGTTAATCTACTCCATTTAGATTAAAAGCAAAAGAACTTAATGCTTTTGGAGGATGGAGAGGCAGTAGCCTCAAACTTGAAGCTTCTCACCAGGAGCAGTTTTCTTCTCAGTACCTGTGCACTCTGAAGTATTTTTCAAAGTGTGGCAAAGGGAAGGAAGCTCAAGGTCCTCATGCTTTCTGAGGTTGGCAGTGTTTGAGACTGGCTGCAGAGCACAGAGATTTTGAAGGGTGCCGTTCCAGGCTCTTTTATTGCACCAGAATCCCAGCTATATATTAATTTATTGTACATGGGGCTTAAAATGTTGTATTTCATGATACAGTTACAAAGCTTCCCATGGAGATACGGGCTTTAACAAGGCATTTATATACACATGTGGTGCAAGTATGAACAGAAGGATGTGCCAGCTATAATAAAATAGAGTTGAAGGGAAACAGGAGGGATTGAAGAGAAACTGTGGAGTCTGGCAAGACTGAAGAAGGAAAGGTGTTAAAACTTGCATTGTAGAATAATTTTAACTGTTGCTCCTTCATGGCTGTGAATTTATAATCCAGAAATGTTTTGTTTAAATATGGTGTTACACTTACATGATTGAAAGTGGAGTCTGCAGAGTGAATTGTACTCTGGGTTGTGCATTAAAAAAGCAAAAAAACCCAAATAAAAATTTGCTTTATAAAGATGTAGCCTACCTTATATTACTAAATGCCCTGAGCTACAATACTACCACATGATGTATATTACAACACTAAGTTATAATCCTCCTTAATATAGTAGGAATAGGTATATTTTAGTTAGAGAGATTAGATTAGTTTTTATTCATCATCAATAACTGATTCTTTGTTTCTTGAGCAAAAGATAATCATAGCAATGAATTTTTTCAAGTATGCTGCATTAGGAGCATAGATATCTAAAATTTTAGATGTCTTTACAGTACTTTGAAGGATTTTTGTTAAAGAAACATGAAAGTATTCCAAATCTAATTTTAAAGTTTACTTTTCAGTGAGATCTACTTGCCAGTTGTGACAAGACTTTGCTAATAGTTTTGTCTGAGCCTGTATGCTAGTTTATATGTTCTGGTTTATAATCTTTAGCCAACAGATTTTATCCAGTTTCAGGGACACTGGCTCTTAATTCTTCTGCAAGAGCAGTAGAGTAACAACTAATAATGTTGGCAAATTGAAATTTACTAGAGCCTATTGTTGGAGTGATGTGATGACTTGTCATAGTAATTATAATAATGTATGTAGCACGTTACACAAATTCAATGGTGGGATAGAAGGATGTTTGCTTTAAAGTCCTTGGTGATCTCCCATGTTTTCTGGGTTGCTCTGACATCACAAGATGCATCCTTTCTTGTTGTCATGGCTTGTAAGGAATCCTTAGAGGAATTGCAGCAATGCTCTGTAAAGTGAATCTCCTCATATAGAACCTCTGCCAATTAAAAAAAAAAAACAATCAAGAAACCCCAAAACCCAACAACAACAAAATAACAGTATGTTAAGATCAGGAAATACTTCTGCTTATTTCTGTGTTCCTAAGAGATATTATGGAAACTATGCCAAAAATAGACTGGTGAAAAAGTGCTCTTTATAGCATGGATGTGGGTTAGTGGTGGTTTTCTGTAGCCATTACACGATTATGTAATTTGGGATGTCACAACAGATCAGCATGCATTTGGAAGTGAAGGAGAACATAAAAAGAGAACTTTTACTGGCTTGTATCCAGTTTCTAGCATGGTAAGTACATTAGCACATCCTTCTGAAATCAAATGAGATTGCCCTACTTTTTGAGTTAGGTAGCTAGCTTTGATGGAGCGTGGAACCAGAACCAAGCTAATGAAGTACTATTACAGCCTCTGAAGCTGATGTGGTGTGTCTACTGCTGCTGTGCAGCTGTGTTGAGAGATGATGAATGAGAAATGAGTGAGGGAGAAGGCTGGTTTCCAGTATTCCTATGGGATCTCTGTATGACTTTCCAAAGGCTTTGTAACTTGTGTGTCCTTCTGTTCCAGCTCCCTTCTGTACTTAAAGGCTCTTTGAGAATTCATTTATTAATTAATTCAGCAGTGGGGCCTTACAGGTTTATCACTGAGGAGAGAAATTATGCAATTCAAAATTTATAGTTGATGAAACAAGAATTTTGATTTTATTTCTGGATTACAGAAGTCTGCTATTTGCAGCTCCTTAAAATATAGTAATGCCACATGTTGCCATGTAGTTCCTTCCAATGATGGTCTTCAGCTTGGATCCCTGGCTTGCTCTTTGCTTTCATCTGTACCTTCTCTAAGGAGCCTTGAATAGTTTTGGTGGGGTTTTTTTTTGTGTTTTTTTTTTTGTTTTGTTTTGTTTTTTTGTTTTTTTTTTGTTTGTTTGTTTTTTGGGGTTTTTTTGGTTTTTGTTTGTTTGTTTGTTTGTTTGTTGTTTTGTTTTGTTTTGTTTTGTTTTTTTTGTGGTACTCACATAGTATTTTGTTTCTTCCCCTCCATGCTATATTTTAATTTTATTTCCTTTTAATACCTGTAAAAGCATAAAAGCCACCATACAGATTCTGAACTGAATGGTGACACAAATGAGTTGTTTAATAGTCCTGACCTCTTTTTGCACTTTTTTGGTTCAATCCTTAGTAATTGTATCATGGCTAAAACCAGCCTTCATTTGGACTGTATTTATATGTGTTTTATGAAGTTTTTTTCACTCTGGGGTACAGAAGTGTAGGAATTGATTTTGTAAGTGGAGCTGGATGGACTCAGTTTTGTGGTCTGTCTCTGGAAGTTTCTTTGCAAAGCTGACCGAAGAGAGACATAGATGAAATTTCTTCATGGACTCATTCTACAAATACATGATATAGGTATTTGGGAAATAATTAGGGAAGTTGCTTCACTGCTTTAGTTTGACAGCATCTTTATTAATATACTGGAAGAAGGGGCATGAGATTTCAGTTGGCAAGGTTGAGAGGAAAAGGGAATGATGGCAATTTTAGCAAAGGTATCAGAAGCCACCTTAGGTGGTTTGCTAGATATACGTAACGTAGCTGACAGGTGTACTTCCTTCTCTTTAATGTGGTTTGTTGAAAACATGTTGATTAGCATTTTGGAAATGTTGTGTGTGCCTTTTTATGGGACATTTGCAGTTGAAACTGAAAATAGACTTAACACAGTGCAGACAGTGCTAGTAGGCTTTTTTGAATGTTTTGAGTTTTAGAAGTATGTTTGCTGCTTCTTAACATCACAGTATTGCATAATGATTTCATGATTCTTGCATGTCCATTCTTCTGGTTACTCTTGAAAATTAATAACAGTTTTCAGTACCCATTTTCTCTACATATTTTACCAATCGTGATTTATTCTGACTTAAAATTTTAAGCCTCGTCTAGCATAAATAAGTTACTTATAACTAATAGCATGAATAAGTTACTTATAACTAATTAAATGAAATTTGCTTAAAAGCTGTACTTGTGCAAAATTTAAACATAATATAGAATGAAGAAAATATTTTCACTGAGAAGATCTAGATTATTTTCATTCTTATAAAAGTTTAGTTTTTTTTGTAATCTTGTGAAGTTTGGTAGCACTCTAATGGAAAAACTATAACAATGAGTTCCACAGCATGGTTACCATTTAAACAATTTTCAAGCTTACCATTGATCCAAATGAAAAGCTAAAACTGGAATTTATAGTTTCTATTGTGAGTCGACAGACTGAAAGTAGGTTATTTTTTCAGGCCAAGAATATAATATTTTGAATCATTGGCCATTAAGATTGTGGCTTTCTAATTTTGGCATATTTGCATGGTTATTGTTGCAAAATTATTATCTCAAAGATTGAAGAGTAATTAAAATATCAAATATTAAAGAGGTCATAGTAATATTTAGTTTCCTCATTTTAGTTACTTAATCTGGCCTCATTATTTTAACTATTTTCATAGAAGAAAACTGTTTTCAGAAAAATTAGTATTTTACCTCAGATAAAATTTTTTCAAAAGCATAGAAGTTTAAGAACTGCAGAAATAATGAATTTAAATGTGGATTGGGGCTTAAGCTTCAAATTATCTGAGAGTATTTGCTAGTTTTGACCACCAATCACTAGAATTTTCAGTATTACTTTGATTTGTTTATTCTGGCTAGTGACTGTTGAACTTGAATATTCTTCTGTATTTAGAAAACAACTTGAAGATGGAAGGGTCCTTATAAACTGTGATCACAGTTAAATCACCTTTTTTACCAGTGGGGAAAAGACTTGGATTGCAGCTTCATGTTTGTAGCATCATGGAGAAGTAAACCAGGCCTTCACAGAATAGGGTATATCTTTATAAATCAAAGCTGTTTACTAATATACAATATTTTTATCAGAGTTATGTTAAAAACAACTTAATCTTACCAGGCTTTGATGCTCATCCTGAATTGTGATATCAAAAAATGGAATGAAACTGAGTTTCCATTAGACTTGACCCATTGCTGTTTGGAATTCCACAGCATAAACCAGATCAGTACTAGCAGATGGATTCCTGGGTTTGCCTCTTTCACTTGGATAAATTAAAACACCTGTCAGTTAAAGTGGAGCTCTTTCTTAAAGTGAAGTTGCATTTAAAATTTTTGATGGTTGTAAGTAACTTTTAGGCATGAAAACTTGTCTGTGAAAATTTGCAGAATGCATTTAGAAATAAGAATCATCTCTGTGCTGTAGGAGTTGTTTGAATCAGTAGGTGAAAATAAGAGTTTAGCCAGAATGCCATGGATGGGATTTTGGGAATTCTCAGTTGCTCTAGGAAAGTCTAGGTTACCTTCCAGAAGGTGTTCTTTTCTCTGTTTGCATGCTTCAAACCTGATGCCATGTCCTGCCCTTGTCACCCACCTGGTTGACACAGTATTTAGGTGTGATAGAGCTGTGGATATGTGTTATTGCTGCCTTTAGCAGTGGAAAGATGTGGATCTTGTAATTCTTTGCAATTATGTTCTTTTAGCAAGAAAATACAAATTCTGTCCCTTGCTCTCCCAGTTGTTTTGTTTGGTTTTGCTCTATCGCTGTTTGGAAAAGTTGTACTTCACTCCTTACCACCTCTGTAATTTTCTACAGTTTCTGTGCTGATTTCATTGAATGGTTGCATGCCAGTTTTTAGCTGGAGGAACACCATTCTCTTAGTTATTCCTGTACCTAAATTCAGATAAGTCCAGAATATTACCTTTTGAGTATAAATGTGTCAGTTATTGTTTTCAGTTTGTATAATTCCACTTATCATTTGTTTTGCTGTATTAGTGTATATCTTAACATGTTTTCTTTAACTGTAATTAAAGTTTTAAAATTCATATGAACTCTTTACCCATTTAAATATGTTTTACGTCACAATTTGCATATTTACTTATAGCTGTTCTTTGAATATTCAGAAACATGCACATGTAAGGTGACAAATCAGGAGGTAAAGTTGATATAAAATGGATGGTGGTTAAAACTGACTGTGTGATTAAAGGTAGATTATTTTTGCTATTTGCTTTCAAACCCAAGCATCTTCTCTAATTTTACAACTTTGAGAATCTTCTTTTTCAGTGCATTGAAATACATTAATACTATGATATTTGGCAGAAATATTCAAATAGAGGTATTAAACCCCAATTAACATAAATTCTTCTCAAATACTTGTCTAAATTGATGTTTGCACTTCACTTCTAATTTGGCACTAACTGACTTTCTCTAATGCCACTTTGTATTGGTAAAATCAATACTGGTAATTTAACTAACAGTTGGTACATTTGGTTATTTTAAAACTCCCTGAAACCAAAGCAGTCCAATATAATTTTCTGTAAAAAAAAAAAAAGGATTATTGTAACAATCTCCCTTGTCTATTGGGAGCTGTTGCTGTCTTCTTATTTCACCTAACTTGTTTAGACACTTTTGAGGGGTACTCTGCAGATTAGTTAATGAACTAAATCCTGTAATTTAATAATCTCCAAGCTTTTCAGAGTGTTCATGTAATAATTGGTTATATTTCTTGGCTTAATGTAGCTTTTGTTCCACTTCTGTCATTTGTAATTGGCTGTCCAATGATAAGCTTCTTGTGTTTTGAGCTTTAACTGGGATTTTCTAAACCTCCCTACCCCAAATCGAAGAAAAACCTCACCTCAAAACAAACACCATGATCCCTAACTACAAAACTGTCTGCACTGATTTTAATAGAAATTAAAAATTGCTTGTGTGTTTGTGTTTTATGTACTAACAAGTACTGGACCATCGTTCTGCTTCTACTTTTTTCCATGGCACCGAATTAGACTTTATTATTAAGGGTGCTAGATAAATGAAACAGGTAATTAAAGCAGAAGTTAACTTCACAAAGAAAGTGAACATACAGATCTATCTAAAATAGAGGCAGGGGTGACTTTTCTAGTAGGAATCATTTTACTCCTTTAATTTGAAATTGCTAGTTAGTTTGAGATTGAATTGCTGAAGACATGGGGGAACAGTCTGTGCAGCTGTTGCAAAGCTTTCTCAGTGTCAAGTCTGTTCTCTAATTTGTAGTGCTTATGGAAAGCCTTTTGCAAAATATTGTATGAATTTGTAGACCAGCTGCTCATATGAAAAGTTTGCTTATACTACTTCAGACATAAGCTAAAAGCATGTCTAAATTTGTTCATGCAGATCAGCTTTGAGTATTCTTTGTTCTCATCAGCAAGTTGTAGGTGCTTTAAAATACCCCTTGTACTAGTAGGTGTTTCTAGAAAGTATTTTCTACCAAATAGGCACTCTCCATCGCTTCTCGTTTAAAGTAAACAATTTATTATTTTTTTAAACAGACACCAAATCCTTCTGCCAGTGAGTTTATTCCTAAGGGAGGATCAACCTCCAGGCTGAGTAATGTATCCCAGTCAAGTATGTCTGCCTTCTCTCAAGCCTTGTTCTCTCACCCCTCCATGGGAAGTCCTGCTACTGCTGGGTTAGCACCAGGTAAGTTGAGAGTAATGATTTCTAGCACAGTAGTTTGTTTTGTTAAACATAACCCTATATATATAGTTATCAGATTTATTTGGTATAAATGTAGCTACCTCCTACTTCAGCTCTTAATTTTAAGGCAATCATTAAAAAGCAGAGGAACTTTGGATCTATATTCCAGTAGCATGGAAATCACACTGCAGGCTGTGAAATCTGTTCAGCCACAGCAGTATTGAAATTAGAAACTTACTCTGCTCTTTCTGGGGTAAAGGTTTGCTGAGTTATCACATACTGTATCCTAAGTGGTTCTTGCCAGAGCAGTACCTGAAGATGACTTCAGCTGCCCATAGTTTAGAAACGCATTGTAGTCTACATTGTATATGATCTTGGTTTACTGCATATCAATGTGCTCTTTATTTATAAAACACAAAGTAGAAGATAAACTAATTCTATAATACTGTGCCTTGCAAAACAGTGTTAATTTTTATTGTATCTGTCTCATGTTTTCTCACTTTTAAGACCAATTTATGGTTATTTCCCAGGTTTAAAACTCTTACTGAAATGTGGTCCATGCAGTCATGTAATTGAGTGACAGATTTTTTTACAAATTTAAAAAGTTCAAGCCCTTCATGCATTTTTTAGTCTTCTGATCTTAAGATATTAACTTAATTTTAATAATTTTGTTTAAATAAAATAAAAATATTTTTAATATATAGCCATCCACAAATCTGGATAGTCACACTGCAGATTCTTTAAAGAGTTTCTGTATGTACTGAAACCTTCAGCAGTTTGTTGTGGCTACCAAGAAGCCAAAAGGCAGATGGACAAATGCTATAAATGATTTTTTAAAACATCTATTGGCAATTGCCACTTATTAAAATGAGCTTCTGTCTTTTCTTGATGCCAATGTTAATGTGAAAGAAGACAGCATTTAAAATGTAAAAACATACCAGAGCAGGCTAGGAAAGATTGATACTTCTGCTGACCAAATGAACATGTTGTGGTACTGTGTCTGCTTGATCCTATATTGTGCTGTACGGTCTTATTGGAAAACTGTTGTGTTTATATGCCTCTCAGCCTTGTCACCTGGATTGAAAAGTATATAAAGGATTAAATAGAATACAGTAAAATGATCTACTTTTGGAAAGTATCCAGTGGGGTCTCAGAGGGATCCTTCACAGTCCAATTTCTTTACTATCTGTAAGTAATACTTGAAAGCATAAGTAACACTGATGAAAGAAGTTCACACAACAATTTCAGCTCTTAGAAATAAATATAGATACCAATGCTGCAAGCTTTCTAGCCTCAAATACTATTGTTTGTTTATGGGGGAGTATTTGTAAGAGCTAACTTCAGGCAGAGTTGGCCTTTTTCCCTGTTCTTCCTGTATAATTAAAATGAAAATACAGTTCAAAGTAAGGATCTTGGTTGGCTTCTCTAAATTCTTCTAGAAGCTTTTCTTCTCTCACTTAGTGTAGAGTTCTCTGAACCTAAGTGTCCTATGTAAATACTGCTTGTAGGCATTTATTTTTATTTAAATGTCGACATTAAAGCTGTCAACAGGATCCATCCACAGAAGTTACTGTTACCTCAAGGTCAGCTAGGAGGTGCTCTTTGTAGAAGAATTACGCTCTTAAATAAGAAAGCATTATCTTTGTGTGGGGAAACTTCACCACTTAGGTCATACTGGATAACAGATTTAAAAAATACTGAAATACATTCTGAAGTTGTCATGAAAAAATGGTTGAGATCTGTTAGCTTTCAATTAATGAAAACAAATTCAAATGAAACCCATCTAGAGAGTCTATAAGAATTTTCCTTTGAATAAAGATAAGTTCTCCTTCTAGTTTAAGGATGCATGGTCTCCCGTAAAATAACTTGGTGGATTTAAGTATTTATGTGAGATTAAGATTGCATATTGTAATTTACAGGGTACTCGAGGAAATCAAAATTTCTTGAGAAATAAGGAAATGTAGTAGGAGTATTTAAGACTTCCATGGTTGTATTCACCCATAACAAAGTATGTAAATTATGAAAACAGTCCTTTGATTTCCTTCTTGATGATGGAAAAATGTAAGTTGTTCTTTCACATATCTAATTTCTGCGATTTCCCTGAATGGGGGTGTAAATCAAAACCACTTTTGACATCTAGTATTTCATTTGGTCTGCCTGTCTTGTCAACAGTACTGCAGAAATAATGAAAAACATAACAGGGGATACCTAAAATACTTTTGTGGATAACTTGTTGGATCCATGCCTAACATCTTGATTAGGATGTAGCATGGAAGAAGGTTACTCCTACATCCACATGTTTACTTATGTAAGTGCTTTCTGGGTAATCTCAACAGAGTCATGTTCATCTTGGTGGCCTTTAATAGAATATGGAAATAGAGTGGCATAAAATGCAACTTACACAAGTTGTGGGAGAAAATTGTTTCACTGAAGAGTTGTAAACAGATCTCATTTACCATTTCCAAACTCTTTTTCCATAAACTCACCTGAATACTATGTTGTTGCTCCTCCCTTTCTTTACTAGCACACACACCATTTGTCATTTATGTGGGAAACTTAGTAAGAAGTTGACAGTCTTCAAATAGCACTTTTGCTAACAAGTTTATCTTACCCAGTCCTGTGTATCTGTATTAGAGTATTGTTATTAAAATATGCAACAGCGTGTATGAAGGAAATTCATGAATGTCATTGAAGTGATGAGACATCATTGCTGTGTTGAACTGGAGAGAGAACAGATGTATAGCCCCCAGCAGTGAAAAATGCCTAGGTTTTACTTAAAGAATGATGCCTTTGTCACTGATGGAAGTGACAGAAAATTGCTGTTGCTTCTGTATTTATTCCAAGTCAGGTTCTGAGCTTATGCAGAATGTAGGAGATGCCATTTCTGCTGCCAGTCTGAACCTGCAGGCTTAGGACCCAGGAGTGCGAGGTGTTGTGCTTGTGTCCTGTTGACACATCTCCATTTGTGATGAGTTGCAGGAGTGTAGCTCTCAGAGCCCCAGCTGAAGATGCAGCACTTTCAGCTGCGGTGTTTTGTGTGGCTGAAGGCCACAAGAGCTTGTTTCAGCCTCCTGGACCAAATATGGTGCAGAGGAAGTTCTGCAGCCATTCTAGAATAATATAAGAACAGAAGAAGGCAAAGAGACTTTAAAATTATTTTTTCCCAATTAAAACTGAAGAGGAAGGATTGATCATCCTGATTGTTTAGGGAATGAAGCAGTTTTAATTTGAAAATACACAGCTACAATGCTAATGACCTGATAGAAAGCTTACAATAAAAAGAAATAGTTAATAAATGTAAGGATGCTACTTTAAGTTCTTGAAATAATCTGATATTATAATTTACTTAGCTTTATTATTCTTTGAAATTTACCCATTAGTCTGGGGTATCACTAAAGTACAGAACATTAAAGTGATAAAATGTTAAATAAAAATAAAATAAAATTTTTGACCTCTGAATGTTATACAAATTAGAGGCATAGGGATATGACTGTGAATTAGTAAATTTGTAGGCAAAACTTAAAGGTTTTTTTAAAACCTTTAATATTGTAGGCCAGCTGATTTACATACGTGTGCACTTAATGAAATCCTGCATCACTAAGTTGTGAATTCTCATTCAATCAAAAAGTTGTTGATACTGAGTCATTAAGAGATCATGCTTAACGCCCTTTGATCCTGATTATCTGTGTGAATGACTAGATTCAAAATACAATCTGGCTTTTAATTCAGATGCGTTGTGTGCTACAGAGCTTTACTAGAAGCATTAATCTCCTAAAGTGTCTTTGAGGCTTGTCTCAAATGCATGTCATAGTCTGTCATTTCGCTTTCCTCAGTCACAATGAAACTTCAAAAATAAAAAACAAGGCAAGAAATGAAAACATAAGAATAAAGAGGGATATGTAAGTATGATCTCTTTACAGAAGAAGAATGGCATCAGGAACTGCAGATGTGTGCAGGTAGCCTGCACAATCACTGTGAACTTGGGGAAAGATCTTCAAATCCCATAACCATTTCCATGTTGATGTGACACCATGACAGCTACTTATCATGCCACCTCTTTTTAGGTATAAAGGTGAAAGAAGTTCTTTCCCCTTGCAGTTCATCTTTTAAGATTGTATTTGACTTCTTCATGAAGTGTATTAAGATTCCCCAAGACAAAGAATGGAGACCTGCCTTTGCTGGTGGAAAAGTCTCAAGAGGGACAATTTGAAACAGGCTTTTTGATGTCTGTCATAGTATTCCTGTTGGCATTTGAATTTTAAAATAGGGGAATCTTGAGCCCTCTCATAGGGAAAGGTTAATGTTATTTGTTGAGGCTGCTGATATAAGAGATAGATATATCTACATGTGTGTGTATATATATGTATATATGCATGTGTATATATATATATATATATATATATAATGTAAATCATAAGTAGATTTTTAAAAGCTCATTTTTTCTTAGGCCCATAAGTGACTAGGCATTTATATAAATTGTGCTATTAAAACCAGCCTAATTCTGTGAGGTGTGGTTCCATTTTTACTATTATATGTTTTGTAACATCTTTTTCCTTGAGTATGAGTCTGTAGGAATATATAATCACTTGTTAATGTAACTATTTTCCTTTATTTTAATCTAATCCTATTTGTTATGATTAAATATTAATATGCTTTTGACTGATTGAAATACTAATGAAGTTGGTGATATCTGCTTGAGTTTGTGCACTCTGTTAGCTGGCTTAAGTACTTAAATATGCATAAGATTTAATGTATTAAGAGTTTTTCTTTTTTCAGTTGTTATGTTATTAGTTGTTTAGATTGTGCAGAACGTAATGTAAGTCTGTCAGAAGAATCTGTCACCTTCAGTATTTGCTGTCTCAGCCTGTCCATATCCACCATGGCACTAGGAGCAAAATTCTTGTAGCATGTTCGATTTTATTCTACTACAATATACTAAACTCTAGTCAAGCTGCTTCCATCTCCTGAGCTCACTATGCATCCTGGCCATGAGGAGGCCATATGTTCTGCCTGCCAGATGATTTTCACTGAATTCTCAATGTCCTTTCAAAATGAGACCTAACTAGACTGGAAGGCCATCTGAAAGGATTTGTGTGATGCTGTGATCCTTTTCTTTCAATCTTGCATTAATACCTGTGCAAAGACATCAAGGATTTATGAATGTAACTCTTCTTGGGCAGGAAGAAATTTTAAGAAATAGTAAATCTCAAAGTGGAAATTGTTTGAAATTGTATCTGTAAAAACCACTAGAGATTTTTTTGTCTTCTGGGAAACTTGAAGTGAAGTATAATTTTAGCAAGTTGCAAGTCTTCACTTTTCTGTAAGATACTACTTACTGTCTTGTACATATAGTGTTTATTTTAAAGCAGAGAGGTCTTCACTTAATTTTCCATTTATATATATATATGAAGGCTGTTGAGTTTTTATTTCGTGATTCCTACAGTTGGCTGTTTTATTGAGTTATTCTCGAAACCAGTTATTTCTGTCTGCATTGAGATGATGTGCTTGTAGGGATTTCTGTTGGTACTGCTTTATTGGAATAGAGTGAAAAAGACACATCAGTAACTTTACACAGATGAAGAGAACTCTTAGATATCATCAACTGTAGAGTTGCTTCAGTTTACTGGCCACTTTAGTCATCCTTTGGCTTTTAATACTAATATGTTGTTTCTTTTGAAATTGATCTTTTCCCCAGTGGATTAAGAATGCATTTGTGTTTAATCTTTTGTTAAAAATGTAACAAATTTTACAATAGCTGTTGAAATATTTAAGTATTACTCAGTCACTTGAGGTAACTTTTACCTTAATGAGAACTTACTTCTTTTTTTAGCATAAGCTGGTGCTATCAAAATATGTAACATTTTACAGTCATACAGTAATTTCCAAAAAGATTTTTAGGAGACTATGTATGTTACCCTTTAACAATGCCTATTATAAGTCTATTTTTAAGCTAGTGCACTAATCAGCAATATTCTACAGTATTGCTTATCTACAAGGTGTATGTATGCACATGTACATGTATTAATATAAAGAAAAGTTCTAGCCTAGAAAAGTAGAGACTTTTTTCTTTCGTATTCTTGTATTTTACATTTTTATAAAAATAATAAATGACTTAAAAGACACAATTAAAAATAAAGGCATATAATTTTACCACATTTGCATTTTAAAAATCTTGTTCATTGTGTTGGAACTATTCACTTTTGAGGAGCAAAAGAGAATTTTGCTAAGTTAATAAACATGAGATGTCAAAAGAGTAAATGAGAGGAGCTAAATGAAAGGTTACAAGTGTTCTGTTAATATCATTAGGATAATACAGCTTTAAAGTAATTTTTCCCAAGCTACTGCTTACTTGTTAATACTGAAAATTATTTGCTGTTTTTTGTTTTAAAAAAGAAAAAAATAAAATGTAGGAGGGATGAGATTACTTTAGGGACATGATACGAGTGTGAAATCACTCCTACACATTACTGATGATACCTTTTGAGAACTCTGCAGACAGTAACTCATGAAGTTAAATAAACTAGTTTATGTAACTAAAAAGTGTGTATACAAAAAAATTCCTCTTGCTTTCATTAGTTGGATATTTGCTTAAATTACTCTGGTTATTAGAGCTTATGGAATTTAATCAAATGTCTGAATAATAACTAACAGCTCTTAATTAGAGAAGAATTCTCAGCTGTCAGTAGAATGTTAAATATGAAAGCTGTGTATCTTCTATCCTTTCAAGAAAACAATTTAGTATGACTAATACAATTCTGACTGTATAGAAGAGAAAGTACATCCCAGTCTGAACTGAGCAATAACTTCAACATCAAAGAAAACATCTTTTAATCAGAACACCTGAATCTGTCAGATCTTCTGCTAGTAACTGCAAGGAGTTTATTTGAAGGGTTATCTCTTCCTCAGCAGCACCCTGAAATGTCTGTTTTACACCTAATTTTTGTAAATAAGCAAATCTGAGAATTCTGCATGCATTAACTCTTGAAGTAATTAGACTGTTTGGAAACTGAAAAGTGCATGCAAGAAAGTTGGCCTTGTTTTTCTCATTGATGCACTTTATTTGAAAGCAGAGTTTCTCAGGTGTCAGTGGAGTTGCCCCTGTAATGTTGCAGGTGACCAACCAATAAAATAATTTCAAATAAATTAGAAAATCCCAATAGGATCATTTAATAAACTTAATATCATGAGATGTTACCTATTTTTACATATCAAATAGATCTTTTGGAGGATGACTTTTGAATATACAGTAATTTCACAACTATAAGGCGCACCCTTTTGACTAAAATTTTTCCCCAAACCCGGAAGTGC
>PYHW01010828.1:2899975-2910559 GCA_013186435.1 Turdus rufiventris | reverse complement strand
GCGCGCTTCTGGGTTCGGACCAAAATTTTAGTCAAAAGGGTGCACCTTATAAGTTGTGAAATTACTGTAATTACTCCCCTGAAGTTATTAATAGTAGTATATTGTGTATTATTAGCACATTTGTTTGTGTGCTGTATTACTGGAGACATTCATAACTGTGGAGTTCTAATAAAAAGTACATGCATTATTAGGTAAAATGAGTTGCAGCTAAGCAAACTCCATTGTCTGCTCCTGTAACTGTTAAGTAAATGCTCACTTATATAGTCATTAATATTTTATCTTTTTGAAGTTTAATGAACTGTCTTTTAGACACAGCATTATTTTGACTTGCCTTCCCCTTTCAGCTACTTTTATGTTTTTAATTTCAGTTCTTCATGTGTGTATTTTAAGTTGCCAAGACCTATCTCTCTACACTAAGCAAAGATTTTGGGGAAAATGTATCATTTCAGTCATACTCTTACTGTTTTATCTCAAGGATTTCTGTATCTGTATGAAGAGTTAAGTGTCTCACCTGCCCAGAATATTGTTGGTAATGAAGTCTGCTTTTCTGAAATTTCTAAATTTTTTTTTGATGGCAGATTTGATCGAGAGTATCTTCTTGTGTTTCTTTAAGGAATGTCACTGTCAGCAGGATCTTCTCCTCTTCATTCTCCCAAAATAACTCCTCATACATCTCCTGCTCCTCGAAGAAGAAGTCATACTCCTAACCCAGCAAACTATATGGTGCCTACTAGTGCCTCTGCGTCTGTCGCTAACGCTGTCTCTCAACCTCCATCTACTGGCCAGGTGATCCAGAAGGAAACAGTGGGTGGAACAACATACTTCTACACTGATACAACTCCAGCACCTCTCACAGGAATGGTATGTTGGCTTTCAATACACAGCTATCTGGAGTTTTATAGTGCTGAATTGGTTGATACTACAGATACTATTTTTAATACTATAAAACGCTTATTCTGTATGAAGATTAGACCTTTTAGTTATTTTAACTGTTCCCCAAGAATCACTGAAAGACCAGAGAAATTTTTATCTATTTTTTTTCATGTATGACTGTGTAGAGCTTTCTGGGGCTTTAACACAGCGAGAGCAAGAAAGCATTCTACGTGTCTCGGTGGATCCATACATAATGAGAAAACATCAAGAAGCCAGATTTTTTTTTTATAGGTTAAATAGCTCTTACATTTACAGTGATGGGGAAAAGGCAGCTACAAAAGCATTAAAATAACGATGTATATATGTATATATATATACACACATGTACGTCCCTCTCCCTTGAAATCTTTGGAAGTGAATACCACATTAAATTGTAACATATCTGACAATATACTTGTAACTGGTACTGTACATGATGGTTTCATAGTTCTGTAGTTTGAACTGAAAGAGTAAGAAAACTCTTTATTTACCTTATCCTTCAGGACTTTAAAAAACTTCTTGAAATATTTTATTTTTAGGTTTTTCCAAATTACCACATCTACCATCCAGCTGCACCTCATGTTGCTTACATGCAGCCAAAAGCAAATGCACCTTCCTTTTTCATGGCAGATGAGCTCAGACAGGTAAGATGGTAGAGAGTTTAAAGGAAAATTGCATAGCTTGGTGAAAAACGGAAAGTTGCTAATGGTAGAAGAGAAATAGATACTTGGAATCTGTGCAGTCAGTTTTCCTTGTGGAGATTTTGAAAAATCAAATCTGGTAGTAGGTGGAGTACAACAGAGGGTGGGGGTGAGTTACAACATGTATGACTGCAATCTAATTTGCATGGCATAATTTACTATTCAGCTCAGTAATATTGCTGATGTGGTTTTTGGTGTGCATGGGTTTATTTTTGTAGCATTATTTTAAGCTGCAATACTCTTCAGTTTTAAGGTCTTCCACTGAAATGGAAGTGTATGCAGGTGTTAGTTGAAGAGCTCTTCTCAGGGCTCATCATCTCAAGGCTGGCTGTGAGTGTTATTAATTTCAGCTTTACTGTAGTAGGTGCCTTTGTCAGTGCCAGCTATAGCAAATGTCTTCTGAAGCTCATTCAAGAATTTAGGTATTTTATCATTCAAATTTTCAAGCTGGTGGTCTTCTGACCCTCTCTGCCCTAGACACTTACATATATTCTCTATTCTAATACAGGCAGTTAGTACTTCAAAGATGGTGTTTTCTTAAATTATCGAAAATAATGAGCTGAATTATAATGTTCAACACTTAACTTAATTTTTCCTTCAGGAACTCATCAACAGACACTTAATAACTATGGCCCAGATTGATCAGGCTGATATTCCTGGTGAGTGTTTCTCAAAACTCTTAACAGTGATCATGGTTTTCTGCAACCATGCACATTCATCTGTATTACCATCTTGCAAAAAAAATGCCGCCTGGTTTTAATTTTTCATGGAGCTTTAATCACCAGCACGGGCCATGATTAACCAAATGCAAAGTGTTTCAGAAATATGAGTTATTCTTTTTGTCTTCTATTGTAATTTTCTTCTATTTTGAAATTCCTTAATAGTTAGGAATACTTCAAATTGCTGAGAAAGGAAAAATCATTAAGACAGTAAAGCCTTGTGAAGAACAGTTTTGTATTCCTTTGTAGATATTAGGCATTTCTTTAAATGATGCATGTATTGTTCAAAGGTTGTATGTAAACTAGCAGACCAGTTTGTTTTGAAGTGACTTGGCTGGTATATCAGAGAATGCTTTGTGCTAGTTGTCAGGCAAGAGAACTATATACTATTTACTGTGGTTTGGCTTTTGGGGAATTTACATTATTCAGCTTGATTTAAACAGTTTTTGCTTGCAGTATCTTCTCAAATGTGTGCATAATATGATAATGATGCAGTTAAAAAAAAGGCAGTTTAGTGTTTTAATCCAGATGAAGTGTGAGACTAATCTTTTAATCTGACTTGTAAACCTTTAGCACTTCTCTCTTCCGTTTTCTGAACGAGTGTATTAAAACACATAAGACTGATACTTGGTTTTTTTTTCCCTGATGAAAATGGGGTTCTTACTGTGGTATAAAGCCTGCATGGAAGTTGGTGCTTCTTATTGAATCAGTGTGGGAAAACCACCAAAGAAATATCATTCATAAGGGTGAATTTCTAAGGTAAATGAGAAAATGGCAGATGGAACTGTGCATCTATTCTGCTGATTTTACTTGGTGTAGCACCTTTTCCGAAGACTGTGGGATCACTTCTAGGAACCTACCAATATGTTACTATTAAAGCAAAAATAGTGACTTTAACTTCGCATGCGCCTAGAAGATGGAGGAGATAATTTATGCATTAGTGAAAGTCATTTTAGTTTTCTCTGCTACGCAGTAACTTTCTCAAAGTCAGCTGAGGCTGATGTGTTTCTGTGTATAAACTGATTTTAGCAGTTCCTGCAGAAGTGGACAGCTACCACAGTCTCTTTCCTTTGGAACCACTGCCACCACCCAATCGGATACAGAAAACGAGCAACTTTGGGTACATTACATCGTGCTATAAAGCTGTAAATAGTAAAGATGACCTGCCATATTGCCTTCGGAGGATACACGGTGAGAAAAATCCAATTGTCTCAGTAGGGCTAGCATTCCTAAGCATACCAGTCATATTTTAATGTCTGGTTGCTTCTCAGCAGTTTCAGATGAAATGTTAAAGTAAAAATTTCTCATTCTAAACATTATACTTTAAACCATGGGTTTCATTTTTTTTCCCTAGGTTTTCGTCTCGTTAACACAAAGTGCATGGTATTGGTTGACATGTGGAAAAAGATTCAGCACTCAAATATCGTAACTTTGCGTGAAGTGTTTACCACTAAAGCTTTTGGAGAACATTGTAAGTTTTTCTTTTTTCTTTCCCACTGCCCCTGCCCCACCAACTCCCCCTGACTGATGTGTTGATACTTTGTTCAAATGTGCTTGAGTTAATAAATATCACCTGTTCTATTTTTAAGCTCTAGTGTTTGCTTATGATTTTCATGCTGGAGGAGAGACTATGATGAGCAGACACTTCAATGACCCTAGTGCTGATTCCTATTTCACAAAACGGAAATGGGGTAAGGAAACCACACTATTGTATAACACTTCTGTACATTGTTTCTAATACTTCAGCAGTAAACATCTGGTAACACATAGTTGTTCAGTTTAATTTTTTGGCTAACCAATGCTGTCGTACCATAAGCCGATTGATATAAGAGAACTCTTCTTCACCTCCTATTTGTACAATTTTTTTAAATTATCAAGCAAGTATAAAATTGATATCAGCATTTAAGGGAATTACAGCTCTTTCAAACTAAAATAAGTTGGGACAAAATTGGGAACCAGGAGCTCTGGTGTCCTTTTTTCAGGTCTGTCACCAGGTAACACCTAACATTTAATGGTGTTGATTCCAAAATTCAGAAGATATACTATGCAGATTTGATGCTTGCTGTTTAGGGGTCTTAATCTTCTATTTTTTTCCTTGGTATGTGTTGAGGAATAATTAGACAGTACTTTATTTGATGGTTTGAAAGTGAAGTACTAGTTAAGACAAGAAATGGATTGAAAAATCCCTGTACCATATTCTTTTCAGACACCAACTTCACATCTTAGGTCTGTATTTTTTTTATCATGTTTATATGTAGCTTCATTGGAGTAACTAAAACTTCATCAACATTTTTGAGTAATATCTGTCACAGAGTCTGTGGCTCAGCAAGTAGCCCAGTAGAACTTGTATGCTTATGGCTAAAGCCTCTTCTTCTCCAAAAGTGTGCTGTCAATCATCCTTTCTATTAGCTGTTCATGTCCCCTGCAGTCCTACAAACTGCAGTCAGGTGTTTGGAACACAACAGTGCCATGCTAAGAAAGACAGGTGGACACTGCTGAATGGAATCACAGAGAGACTTAAGGTAGAAAAATACCCCACAGAGCTTTTTTGGACCAAATTCTTGCTTGATACAAGACCAGCCCTGAAGTTAGATCCAGTACCAGGGATACCAGAGGACTGTGACATGGCTGTTTTTTTTTTTTGTTGTTGTTGGTTTTTTTTTTTTTTTTTTTTTTTTNTTGGTTTTTTTTTTTTTTTTTTCTTTTTTTAATTAGAGAAGATCTTCCCTAAATATCCTCCAGCTGCCACCATATAAAGAGAAACAGAAGCGAAGGCTTTTTTCTTTCTTGTGCATTTTGAAATTAGAGCTTTTAGCTGTGAATTCCAACTATTTCAAAGGTTAAGATGTAGAACTTTACTTGGCTTTTACGTTAGAGTGTATAGTGTTTTGGTAGTCTGTGAATATGTTCAAAGACTTGAAGAAAACCTTATAGATGTTCAAAAACTTATGGATACCTTATATACTACGTAACTCTCACTGATTTTGCAGTGAGCTGACCAGTGTAAGTGGAGATGGAACTTGATTTCCACCACTGATTTTGGTAGTAATATCTCAGATGGAGGAAACCCTAGTTTGATGTGTCATATCCTTTGGCAAATCAGAGAATGCAATTACAGATTCAATAAACCTGATGTGAAACTAATTTGGTGAGATAAAACTGGAAGATCTACTGCCAGGTTAATGACTGTTACGTGCAGAACTGGACTTCTGAGTGTTTACCAGTCATGGTTTTCAATTTCCATGTAAATCAGTCCTTGTAACGTTGTTTTATCTCTCTAGAGAATCATAGAAGAATGATGTCTGTTCTAGATAAAAAAATAGAAGTTAAAATAATAATAAAATTCTAGGGAACACATTCTTTTGTCATGCTGGAAAATAATTAAGTTATGGTCTTCTAAAGGGCAGTCATGTCTCATTAACCTATCAAAGTTCTTTAAAGGAAGATCCAGTAGATAAGACTTTGGAGTTTTCAGTGCTGTCCAACAGAGTCTTTAAAATAACCTAACTAGTCATATGACAGAGAAAGTTCTCAGGTTAATGCCTGGTTAGAATATTGAAAACAGAAAGAGTAAACAGTCAAGATCACTGACAGGTCTCACAGGATGATATCCTGGGAGTTGTATTTCTTAACACATTCACTTGTTTGCTCTGAAGATTAATGGTCTATCAAAGTTTGCTGGTAATACCAAATTATTTGGATTGTTAAAAACAAAGGCCAATTGTGATTGATTGCAGAAGGATTTTACAAGACTGGAACTCCTACTGATAAAACAGCAGGTGATGTAATGTAAACCAATGTGATCAAAGAAAAAACGTAACTAGCTTTAAACATGTAATGATGGCCTCTGTTGTGACTGTTGCCACTCAGTAATAGGTCTGGGACCACAGTTAAGTAGATTGAAGAAATTGCTGTCCTCTTGCTGAATAGCTGTAAAATGGGAAATAGGGTGATGTAGCTTATTAAGAAAAGAGCAGTGAAATGGTAGACATTGTATTCAAGATATGTATGCTTGATAGACTCCTATCTGTAGCTGTGGTCCTCCTCCTGTGTTTTGAAAGGTATAAAAGAGCAGTAAAGAAGTTGATAAGAGGTAACAGGGCTGATCAAAGGTGTGAAACAGCTGGATGAGGAAAGGCAAAGTGGAATGATGCTTTTCATGCTTTTGGAAGATGGAAAGGAATATAATGGGGTTAAAAATGACTGGAATATGGTCTGAAAAGTCATCTGGAATAGTGAAGTAATGAATAAAAGTTAATTATTTCTTCCAGCTTAAAATGAAGGATTTACCAATGAAACTAAACAGGTAGCAAATTTAAAACCTGTGTAAAGATAATTAAGTCATGGAACTTTCACAGATTATTGTGGACATTTGTCTGGGTTCTAGGAGGAAGTGGGCTTATTCATGGAGGAAAAATATTTGGCGACTGCAAAGAAATGATATTTATTTCTGGGCTGCAAATCACTGGAGGCTAACAGAATATTCTACTTGTTTATGTTTACACACTTCAGTATTCATGGCAAGCTGATTTTAGTATATGTGTGTTTGAAACACGTTCCTGGGCTATCTGGACCCTTTATCTGGCCTACTTCAACTTCCTTTTATAAGCAGGAATAATCTGGGAAGTTGGAAATAAGACATCAATGTCTCTTCAAACCAAAGTATTGTTTAATTAAAATGAGCTGTTGCAACAGCACTTACAGGGGTATGTTAGGAAGATAACTGTCTAGTGGCTATGGGACTTACTCCCTGTTCTTTCAATCTTTTTAGTAGATGAATTAGGGGAAAAGTCACCCGAATTTCCAAATTTTGCCAAATCTTTCTGCATATCTTTGCTTTGGCCTTTTTTTTTTTTTTTCCTTTTTTTGATAACTGCTACTTTCTAGTCTGGTCCTCAGTAGAAAGAGCAATTTAAGAGAGAAAAATAAGATTGCATACCTATAACTTGATTTCTCGGAATTGCCTGCCTTCACGGATCCTTTCTCCATCCCCTCACAGAGTTTCTTGGCCGTCTGCCTGCCTAGAGGAGACTCCCAAGAGAAGCAGGGGAATGGATGGAAGTTGGGTACTCTGCAGCATGAGGCCCAGATTAGTACAATTGCTTTTAAAGGTTTTAGGAGGCACAACACTGTGAACCTGATCAGTGAACTCAGAGAATTTGATTTCAGGTATGCAACCTTATTTATGTTGAACACTTCAGTTGGCAACATGAGACCTTGATAGTTAAAAGATGAGGATTATGGTTTACATGGCTGTCTTGCATGTCACTGGTGTCAGTGTGGTCAGTCTTGGGTGTTTTCTTCTTGACATGTTATCTACAGAACCTATTGCAAAACTACCTTGGTAGAGATTTGGTGTGGGTGAGAAAAATAGCAGTGTACATTTATTTTTATATTGTAAACTAATGTCTCTATCTTCTTAATGCAGTAGAATTTGTTGCTTCTGTTCTTTATTCAATGATACCTCCTCTTCCTTCAGATGGTACTGTGTGGTAATCTAACATTGTTCTGTCATATTTTACTAAATTTGCACGTTTTAAAATCAGGAATCTGAATTGTCAGTTAATTGCTACTCAAAGTACATTCATTTGAAAAGTTCCTTATTTTATTCTCACTTCTTGTATTTCCTCAAAACACTACTTCATACTCTAAACATTAAATCTATTGTTCTGGAACTTTTTGGTTTTCTTCCACCCTTCTTGTATTTCTTAGCTTCAGGTTATAGTACACATTAGTGCGTTTATCTCTGCTGAAATTATGTTCTCTTTGCATTAACAAGTTTACCCAAAAGTACTGAAATGTTGCTCTTAACAGCCCAATAATTGAATGGTAAACCAGATTCTGAATGTATGTACTTTAAAACTCAGTGGTCAGAAAATCCTGGCAAGTTAACAGTAACTATTGACAGCTGCCAGAAAGGTTTGTCCTGATGAGTTTTTGTGGTTGGCAGAGATAAGCATGCCTTTGACATGTCCTTTGGTCTGCTTTTAAACACTGACTAATTAAATGTTGGCATTCACACTGTTAGTAGGAGTTTCCAGCAGCACAGTCTCTGTTTTTCAGCAAACAAATACCTTCTGATGAAGATAAGTGTGGTCCAGGAAACTTGCTTTGCATTTGACACATTAATAGTAGTATGTCACGCACAAAAATGGACTTCACTGCTGACTTTACAGTTTTTGCATCCCCATGTGCTGAATGTGTTTTCATAAAATACCCCTTCCATTGAAAAAGAAATAAATTATGTGATGACTAGATGAATAGTGTGTGATGAGGAGTAAGAATATATGAATATTGAAAGTCAGCATGATGTTTTTGAAGACAAAATATGTGACTAATAATTATCTTAAAATACCTTAGCCAAAAGCTGCAACTTTTTCAAAGCAAGTTCAAGCTTTCAGTAGCTTTTGAATTCTTACAAAAAATACTGCTGCACTCTAATAGTTCAGAACCTTTCTGTACGTTGAAAACTGGGAAATGTAAAACCAAGCCCCAAGTTTCCCTGAAGGAGAAATGAAGGCTGCTGCATTTGTCTTGTTTTCAGTACTTTAACTTAGGTACACCAATTAAACACTGAACAATTTACAGTTCTAATCATAAAAGACTGATTTACAAGCCTGAGAGGTTCAGTGCAGTAAACAGCTAAATCTTTCACTCTTGTGTTTTGGTTTTTTTTTATAACTGTGTGAGAATTGCAGTTTCTTAGCATGCTTCCTGACAGTGTGCCCAATGATGTCAAACAGGCTCTACTGCAGGTGTTCCCAGGTCTTACTTCCCATGCCAGGACTACTCCTGGGTTCATAATTGCACTGGAGAACAGAATTTCATTTGAATGCTTTTTTTAACAAGCAAAAACTTAATATACACATGCACACCAGTTCTGTTGTCAACAGCATACCACAGAATTAAAAAATAAGTGTCAGCATTTTTATTTATTTATGTTTATCCCAATTGTGGCAAGGAAAAAGAATGGCTAGCCTGTGTTTTTGAACTGGCAGGTTTTAAATTTTTAATCTTTTCCATTAGTAGCTGTGTTCTACATCAGAGATTAAATTATTGGGAGAGGAATCTGCCATGCAGTAGATGGGAAGAGCAGTCTGAAGTTTTGGTTGTTGTAGCCATAGACTCAGCCTGTGGTGGGAAGCTTTTGCAAATGGACTGTGGAATCTCTAAAAAAAAAACCCCTTTTCAAGTAATATTCTGATCATTTGGATAATGTTTACTTATATTCTTATGATGCTTTTTCTTGTGTTCAGCACTGTTTGGAACGATTTCCAACTGTGTGTCTCTCCTGAAGAGCAAACTTTTTGGTCTCACCTCCTTGGGTCCTTGCTCAAGTGCTATCTGTGGCGGGTCTGATGGGCCTCTTGGGACATACATTATAGTCAGCATTGCAGCCAATTGAACTGCTTTTAATTGTGCTTATTTTGAACAGCTAGATATGTAAGAGAGCATTTCAAAGCTGATTCTTCCCATGTTTTTTAGTTTAGTGTATGTGAATGTGGGGTGCAGCCAACTGGTGTGAAGGCAGCAGCCTAGATTTGGCTGTAGCCTCAAGGAAGTTTTTCCGGTAATAGAATAATGTTGCTTGAGGTTTTCTGATAGATGAGGAGAAGCTGCATTGAAGTCTGGTCTTTCAGTGTATATTGGATATTCTCTTGGTTACATTGCCTTAATTTGAAAATCAAAAGGCAGGTGCTGTTATGCATGCAGAAAATAACTGCCAAGTTTTGGCATTTTTCTCTCTTTGGGATATTATAGTAACATTTCTGTTCTTCTGGACTTACTTCGTACAGATGTAACTGACTTACAGTATCCATGCACATCCCTGTTAAACTTGCTACTCATGTTGCTGTTCACCAAATATAAAGTGCCTTCTACAGCAAGTAGTAAAGAGAGCCTCAACTAATACAGGAGGTTGTATCTCCTCAGTCATTTTATATTATAATTTTTGTCGTGCTGAAGAAGAGAGAATTATGAGGGAAAAAGTTAGCTCCATGAGACTTCTGGTATGATGGTTTTTGTGGGAAGTAATCTGCATAATGATTCATCAGGGGCCAGAAGAAACAAACAATATCTCACTATATCCAGCTTTTGGTAGACATGCCAGGCTTATTGCCTTTTAAAGGACTCAGCATCTTGATCTTCATAATCTAAACCAAAGCACCTGAAACCTGAAAAGCAAACTGAAATTTCAAAAATGGATGAAACAAAGCTCAAATGAAATCTGGTAACATTCCCATCCCATTCCC
>PYHW01010828.1:2864689-2899925 GCA_013186435.1 Turdus rufiventris | reverse complement strand
GCAAGCATATACATGCTTACTTTGATCAAATGCAGAGATACTGATATGGGTCGTGGAGGAAAAGGGGAAAAAAAACCCAACCTCAAAAAACAAGAACAGCAAAAAACAAAACAATGCAAAAACCCCAAACAAACAAGAAGACAAAAAAGAATGATATTTAGAGAAGAGTACAGTCAGTTTGCACTGAAACCAATCAGATGCTTACATGATTTTACTTAATACTGCTGATATTACTGGTCTCAAAATTAGCAAAATTGGTACTTAGGCAACCTCTTGAAATGTCTCTTGTGATTTGTGAAATTGAGATGTACTGTCTTGCTTTGTTTTTTTTTTTTTTTTGGGTTTTTTTTGATATTTTCTTCTGCTTCAACTATGACAGGCAAACAATACCAGCTTACTTGAATTACACACATCATACCTAAAATACCATTTTTATCTAGATCTTCATTTTTTCATCTGTGACTCAGTATAACTCAAGCTGTTTGTAATGTAGGATTTGAGTGTGTGATTGCAAAGATTGAGTTTTACTTTTGAAAGGAGAACTACAGATCCATGTGGAAGGGAAGCAATGCATTTCTTTCATATCACCCATGGAATAGGGGTGACTTGTCAGGGAGCTGTGTCACAGCAGAATATACCTGAAGTTGTGTTCAATGATGTTTAGCCACCAAATCTTTGTTTGATTTGCCCATGTAGTATGAAATTAGCTTGTTATTTTTTTCTTATTAGATGATAGAAGATGTTTAGTCGGGAAGCCTGCTTGTAATAAAGGAGGTAGAATGTTGCAGCTATTGCAGTTCATACTCTTTGTTCAGGATACTGGTGTTTTTATTTCCGAAGCATCTGCATGTTTTGAGTACCAACTACTTCGAGTAATTGCCAACCAATGCTCATTCTAAACATCAAAACATCATTTCCCTGAATGAGAGAGTAAGATAATAATGCCTAATGAATTGTCAACACTTTCAAAAAACCACAAGTGAAACCAACCAATGAAGAAAAATATATTCTCAAACTACCTTTAAAACAAAATAGATGTGTCTTTCAAGGACTATTAAGACTTAAATAAATATGTGAGTTAATTGTATGATTCAAGATGTTGTACTTTGCTTTTTGCACAGCAGCCTTCTATTGATGCTTGCAATGTTTTGGTTCTAGGTCAGCATGATGGACCCCTGCCACGGCAGCATGCAGGGTTGCTTCCAGAGTCCTTGATATGGGCATATATTGTGCAGCTCAGCTCTGCCTTACGGACCATTCACACAGCAGGACTGGCGTGCAGAGTTATGGATCCAACGAAGATTCTGGTAACAGGCAAAACAAGGTAATGAAAACATTCAGTCTCACTGTACTCTGTTTGTGGCAGCTGCTGACTGTGCACCTGATACATAAATAGATACTGAGGTCTCTCAGCTGGCATGAGGCAGTGTGCTAAAGCTTGTAACTTTGGTTTTTTTTACAGGTCTTCTAAAACCTATTTTGAGAAGACTTATACATTATCCTTAGAACTACAGATCAGACCCACTGCTGTCAGTGTAGAAATTTATTGATTTATTTGTAGACTGAATACTGTCTGTGCACTTTATTGAATAGTAAAATCAGTCTTTTCTGATGCATTATAATTTACTAAGTACCAATGGCTTTTATCATATCAAACAATTCAATGAATGCTAGAGGAAAAATTGAGTAACCAATAAAGTTTGATGGCAATTTTTCCTTTTCTCTTCTTGTTCCTAAAGGTTACGAGTTAATTGTGTTGGAATCTTTGATGTTTTGACATTTGACAACAGTCAAAATAATCCACTGGCATTAATGGCTCAGTTTCAGGTAAGACAACACTGCCAGTTAGGTTGATGGCTTGGCAGAGGGAATACTGCAAACCAGTGTGATTCCTTTTGGAAGACAAGTACTTTAATTAAACTGTAGTCCAGTGTATCTATCTGTAAATGACTGTATTTTTTTCATTTCTGTTTTGATCTTGGTTTTCCCATACATGTTTCAAATTTGCTTGCAACTTGTAAATTGAATTCTCACTTTGATATCTTTTTCTTCTAAAATTTCAGCAAGCTCACTGAACAGGTTGAACTATAATATTTAACAAACTGAAGTCAGAAATGACTGGAAATAGAAATTTCTAAATGAAGAAGAAGAAAAATCTTACATTTAGTCTTAGAGATAAAAAATAATGTTTCAGTAATAGTTTTTGCTCTGTCTTTTGTGATTTTAACATAAATAACTAAGTGTTGTATGCCTGTTGAGAGGAGTAAGATCTTTCAATTGACTGCATTTAGGCCCTCTCGTCATACCTGAAAGATTCTAGTGTATCTTTATTTTGGGCTCCTAGTTTTTCCGTGCTCTCCTGGTGTTCTCTGAAGCGTGGACTCTGCATAATTCCTGAATTAAGAAGAACCCCTTTAGACTTAACAAAAACTGTTCCACAGTCATCTGGAGCATCACTGTGTACAGGAGTGCCTCTTTCCCTAACTTCCCCTCAGGGTAAAGTACATTACTTCAGCAGTCATCACATACCCTGTCTGTAGTGGGAGTGAAAGACTACAGTAGGGAGTTTGATTTAATTTATTTTCATTAATTTACCTTTTTCACTGTGAGAACTGCTTATTTGGAGTCTTCAAGTAATAACTGAAATGTTTGAACTTTGGCCAGCAGAAACTAGCTTGTTGGAGACCATGTCCTAGAACATAACTTCTTTTTTTTGATGATACAGTGAAGCAGTTTTCTGCATACTTTGAGGAGTACACCAAAGGATTTCATGCTCCCACACACACACACACACACACACACTCTCAGCTACATATCAGTGGGCTTTTGATAATAATTCAGTGGAAAACAGTTGAGAGAGAAGATGAAAATACATGTAAGTAAGGAATTCCATGACTAAAAATCTAATGAGAAGTTTTGGGGTTTTTTAAGTCTAAGTACTTCTCTATTTTAATTTCAGCTTTGGAAGTGATCCTCCTGAGATATTATGACATTCAAGTAAAGAAAAACATTTAAAATACTTGGAGATACAAATCTAAAAATACTTGCAGGTACACAAGTCTGTCAAAAGCACTTACCACCATAGCAGCTGACTTGCTTGATAATGCCTAGTTTTGTTTAGGGGGAATGGCTTTTTCATGTTTTATATGTTGTTAGTATTCAAATTGTCTAGGTTGCACTGCCAAACCAGGAAAGATGTACTCCTAAATACTTAGGAAGATCTAAACTGCAATTAGTAAATACAATATGGCATTTTTGTTTACTTTTTCTGTAAGGGCTTTCACTGCCCACTTTCTTTTTTCAGAGGAGCCGGACTGAGTTCATTCCTTGAAGATTAGGAGTCATTTCTCATGCTCTACCTTTATTTGCCCTAGCCAGATAAAATTACAGAATAACAACTGCTGCTTGTCCTTTTTTTCCTTTCAATCTGTGACCCAGTTCCTGAATTCCTCTGGGACTCCTGTGACTGTTAAAAATGTAGGTTATCTCTTGGTTTACTGCTCAGCTAATATACATTTCCTTGTTGTCTTCAATGGAGAAAGGTATGTTTGTTAGGATTTGCCATTTTCTGGCTATTTCCCCTGGTTAATATAAAGAGAGAGATTTTGGCCAAAACAATGAGTGGCTATATAAAAGGAATGCAATTGTTCTTTACAATCTGTGTTAAACACATTCATCTCTATGATCATTTAAAAGTTGCACAAAGGCAACAATAAGGGAAACTAAAAAGAAGTAAATGAAATATGAATGGCCATTTGCATTAAAAAATAGGGATTAAACCTGTATAAACTGCAGCACATGACTTTCTACCCCCCCACCTTTAGTCCATAAGTCTTATGTCAGTCAAATGCAAGGTACAGATGGGAAAACTAAATGCTGATACAGGAAACAGTCAAAAGGTTTAATAGATATTTCTTATTTGGAATAAAATGTGAGTCCTCCCCTTTACAAAAATTAGAGAACATAAGTTTTACTGTTTTAACAAGGGTTATAAGGTTACTTTTGCTTAAAGTAAATATTTTCAATTTAGCAAACCAAAATAACTTTCTCATGCACCTCCCCAAATTTAAAGAAACTAGTTTGAAGAGACATCTCAAGTAATATTGACTCTAAACAAAACCACCAAAATATAGGAACTTGGAGGTACTTCTAAGAACAGTTCCGGAACTTTTATCCTTTTAAGTGAATCCACAGAACTGCAATTTGGATGAGTTGATATGATTCAAGCATAGCAGTGTATCAGGATAAAATAAAAGAAAAAGTAATATTGGTTTTAAAGTATTTCTGGGAAATTAATCCTATTTAAAAAAAGTTTTATTTGAACACCTTACATGTCTGGCTGGTAAAATCAAGTGTATAAAATGTTGAGGTGTCTCTAAGGCATTTGGCATAGTGGCACATAACTGTTTAAGATTAAAAAAAAATTAAGAGAGGGTGCCTATCCAATTAACACTCACTTGACATGCTTGAAATTGTCTTGGTAACAGAGAGATGTTAATGAAGGGGGCTGTTTCTGAGTTTATCTCCTAGGGCTGCATTTTAGTGAATGCTATTTAATAGTTCTATCCATGAACTAAATGTTGATAACATCTTCACTCACTAAACTTTCAGGAGATAAAAAATTAAGCTGGTACAGGTTATTTATGAATTGAATTACTAATTAAATGGTTATTAACTGCATGCAAGGTGCATTTTTGAACAATTTTTTTGCCTGTGCTTAGAAGGTGTAAAGCTTTTCCTTGAAGTTAAGAATCAACTTAACATGACTTCATAGTCACTTTTGATAGTTAACATAGCAGAAGTCTTCTGTCAGATCTGTGGCAAAAGGAACTTGTGATCCATAGGAGCATGCAAACACAATAGGGAGTATAAACAAGGAAATCGTTGTACGTAATATTGATTTGTACCTTGCACTAGCAAGGCTGCTACAGGAATGCAGCATGTATTTCTGGTGTTACTGCTGCAAGGAAGTCTAGTAGTTCTTGTGTGCCTTCTTTAACCTTTCTTTGCCTAGGAGCAGAAAGAGCTGAATCTGCTGATATTTTCAAAGGATAAGTTAGGAATTAATTCGCATATGTGGATGGCTTCCTTACAGAAAGAATGGTGTAACCCAGCTTCTGAGAAGTCGTGTACCCTGTCTGAATGGATATAGAGTTGGTCAGTGGATGGTAGTTTAGTTGCTTCTAAAACAGTAATCTGTCTCACAGAAATTCTCAACTTTATGGGATCTTTCCAGCTTGTGATACTCTGATTCTGCARTCRCACAGGAAAAATACYGCCTTTGTGCTCTTGTAAAACGTAAAACATTGGGTATAGYGATAGCATTTTCTTTCAGGGTTACAGCTATCAGTGAGTAGTGAAGTGCCTCCAGAGAGCAGTTCAACTGGCTCAAAATCTGAATTGTCATACAGAATTACAGCTGTACCTTAAATTGATCAGTCTCTTGACTGAATGCTTGAAGTTCCTGAAATAAGTGGGATGAATCCACGCCACTTTTGTGTCTAAAACAAGCTAATCATTGGCTGCAATTTGAAAACTGTGTGTTTGGGGCTGCATTGATATGTAATATCCTCCCTGCCAGTTTTTCTGGTAGATGTAATTTGCAAAACAAACAAAAATTTAAGAGTGCAAGTCAAATGCTCAAAACCTCACAAAGCCCGAATTTAAAATTTCCCATCTGATGTTAAATGTAAGACTTTCTCAACCATTTCTAAAATCTAATGCAATCTGTATTATGAAACCAACTGTGCAAAGGAAGACAGCATCTTCATAGGGTCTTGCCTGAAGTTGTATATTTTCAGTGTTTCAGGGTTGTGTGATGTTGCAGAATTTATGTAAGGTATATCCTTATGAATTACTAAAAGTTGAAACTTACAAAGCGTAAAGTGGAGGACTGCAGAAGGAAGTAAGACTGTGGTTAATACAAATGCATATTTCTTCCAAGTCTTTCTGAAGAAAAATAAATCACAATGAAAATGCCATTGTCTTGGGTGACACACATTTCTAGATACTGCACCTGCAAAAATCCTCTGTTTCAAACCATAGCAGTGTTCTCTGCTGCTGAAATTGATTACTTGGTGGTAGAAGTGAGTTCACACCAAAAAGGGGGCTTATTGCTCTGATTAATTTCTCTTTACTAAAGGAAAAAAGAATGCTGATACTGAAAAATTCCGTGTTGAGTAGGAAATAGTCTAGCAAATGTCAGTTCCACTTCCTTATCAACCGCTCTGTCCTTCTGTCTCATTTTCCACGTCCTGTTTCTGTTTTCATTAGCTACAAGAGGATGCTTTTTAACTTCTGACATATTATGTATCAATTTTCAAATTGTGCTTCTTAATCATACTTAATATAGGAACACCAGGAACATTCAGAGACCTGGAAAGTTTTGGTATTTTTCCTTGTCCCTCAGCCCATGGGAGATGTGGCTTCAGGGAAGGATCTGCTCAGCTACTGCAGCCAGAGGCAGCAAGTGTGGTTATGCCTTTGAGTGGAAGAGTTGTGAGGGGCTATGGCATGTTCACCATCACAGTACTTTTCTAAAGCTGCCAAATTCTAACCAGAACTTTTAATGCTCCTGGATTTTTTAGCCTTTCTTACAGAAATGACAGAAGGTGTATTCCTTGTATGAATGCATTCTGTGCTAAATGGCTTGGCCTTGCTCTAGGCTATGGAACTGACATTCTCAATTACTAGTAGCTTTTATGTTTTCAGTTTGCAAAAATACCTTATTTTCTCAAAAAAACCCCAAAAAAACCTCAGGAAAACTCTAATTTTGTATTTCTAGCCGACTATTAAATTGACTGAGGCACGTATCCAGCATGGAAAGCTGCAGGTGTTTTTAAGTTTGGTCAAGTTGCGTGCAACTGAAAGCCTTTCCCTGGAAAGAATCAGTTCAACTTTTCCAATGAATGTCATTGTTTGCTATTAAATTAGGCTCTTGCTTTTAGCAGTGGCCTTTAAAATCTGTTACAGCTTTTGAAAATCATTTCTCATGGCTGGCTATTAATACTGGCAGAATTTTCTGTTACAGCAAAGCAGGCTGTATCCAGCATTCATCTTTTAAGAGCAGTTCTGCTTTTCACGAAAGTGTTCAGTAATGCAAAGGTTTCTTCATAACACATGATACTGTTCTGTCTGTGAGACATACAGGCCCATCTAGTTATTTTGCACAGTTCAGATCTTTTCACGCTGTCCATCAGAGATGAAAATATTTGAGCAATTTGTTAAAATGGTAATATCATGTGCTAGAATGTGGTGTGGATCCCAGTATGGAATTCACTGTGGATGGCTAGATTGAAAAGATATGAATGTAGGAAATGCTGGTTTCCGTTTAACAAATAATCCTTTTATTTCTACGTCTCATATTGAGAAGACTTGCTCTCTTTGCCACCAACTCCTTGACTTGTCAGGATTGAGCAGGTGGGTGGTTCAGAGAACCTCATTACAGAGCTTCACTACACAGTTCTCTCTGGTACTGTCCTTAAACTAAAAATAGGTAAAGTTTAATCATTCAAAGATAAATATAATACTTAAAGACTGCTAGGTGTCAGGACAGATTTTCCTCTGTACATTTTAACTACTGTAACTTGAATAACCATATTGAACTGTGATTTGAATAGTACTTACTTTAGTTGCTCAAATTCTTCTAAGGTTATTGAAGAACTGTCTCTCTTTAACACCATCTAGTACCATAGGTAGTATTTATCCATACTAAGAATTTTACCTGTGTGTTTTCCCTATTAGCAAGCAGATCTGATCTCCCTGGGGAAAGTTGTGTTGGCTTTGGCTTGCAATTCTTTATCAGGAATTCAGAGAGAGAATTTGCAGAAAGCAATGGAACTGGTGACAATCAACTATTCCTCTGATCTGAAGAATCTGATTTTGTAAGTTTGTTTAATTAATCTTTTAAAGGAAATTGCAGTACTTTATGTATACAAATGCAGACATCAAATGGTGTTTTTAAATGCAAGTAAGACTGCAGATAAATCTTCTGTTGTTGAGTTGTCTGCATGGTCAGTGCACTGTTAAACATTGATATATTTTTTTTTTTAAATAATGCTGGTAAAGCTCCTAATTAGAATTAGGAATGTAGACAAAACAAGCATTTTAGGTTTTCTTCAATACTGGGCTTTATTGTATGTTCTCTGCAATAGCAGTATGCTAGTCTTATCTTACAGTTTCAGAAGGTTCTGAGAAATAGTCACATTGACTTTTTGGCCAAAAGGTTGAGTACTAGTTTTTTTTTTCTGGCTGCATATTCTTTTTGTGTCGTTTCAGTATAGTCAGCCTTTTTCTCCTTGCAGCCTGAGTGGGAAAAGTAGAAGTCTTTTCTCCTTTCCTCGTTTGAAAAAACAATTGCGATCCAGTCTGAATCTGCATCCTTCTCTCTTTTTGTGCATGTTCTTGCTGTTTGAATGAGGTGAACTGCAACCCATTTCATGAAAGTATATTCTTGTCTTGTTTAAATAACTGACTTGATGTATATATGCAAATTACCTGTTTACTCTGACGGTATCTTTTTTAAGAAACATAACAATTGTGAACTTTGTGTATTAAATACAAAAAGTCATAGTTATAAAATCATAATGGAATATAATGTCTGGCATTTGCAGAAAGTAATCTTGTGATGATTGGGTTTTTTTGGCAGGTATTTGCTGACTGACCAAAACAGGCTTCGCAGTGTAAATGATATCATGCCTATGATTGGTGCACGATTCTATACTCAGTTGGATGCTGCTCAGATGCGAAATGATGTTATAGAAGAAGACCTAGCAAAGGTAAGTTGTGTAGTAATTCATGCAGAAAGATCTGTAGTCAGTGTTCCTAGAGCTGTACCTCAAAATGGAATGTTTTCTACTGCTTTCTGTTGGCTATTTTTTCCTTCTGTTTATTAACCTAAGTAATCTGCCTGAAGGCTTGACTACTCCAAGCTCAGGCTTTTAAAAGCTCCAAAGCTTCAATAATGCCTAGTTTTAAGATGTTCTCAGCAGTGTTTTAACTAAAGTAGCATCTTTGCTGACAGCTGGTAGTCTTGGGGAAATTAAGTTCTTTATAGCATGGTTAAAATAGCATTCTGAATAGACAAGGCCATGTATGTAAAGTAATTCATGAGATACATCATGTAGATCATGTGTGCTGAAGGTTATACAGCAGTGTATATACAGTCCCTTAAATTTTTAGGTTTGGATTTTGGTGTCCCTTCTCTCATATCTTTTCTTTCTCAATTAATTCAAATTCATGGAGATACTGTGTTCAGCTTTCCTGAAGCCTGCACTCTTGCTGTGGGGGGTCTGTGGTGTTCAGTCAAGGTATCAAGTGCTACCTAAAGGAAATATGTACTATGTTTCAAGTCAGGCTGTTCAATAGGAAGGAGTGTCTTAGTCAGAAGCGATTGACAGCAGGATTTCTGTCTCAGTTCCAGGACTGAGATATGTTACAGAATGCTTTCATGGCCCCGAAAATGTGTGGGATAGGGTATTACACAAAGATTTAGTCAAGTCCTGTGATTCCACTCTGTTATAACCACTCATTGAGAACTTTTTAAGAGACACCAGGCGAGTGTTTAGGATTCTGATGGACTTGGTTCTCTTGATTTCTTCAGTATTGTCCTGTTGGAGAACGGTTTTCCCTTCCTTAATGAGAGATGCTGAAATCTATCAGAAGCAAGGAGCCATAGAAGAGCCAGGCAGTATCTGTATGCCTCTAAGTGCTGAGCGCCCACTTTATCAGAATCAACTACTAATCCTTCTCCAGAGGTGTTTAAGATCATTTTTCTTAAGGTGGCCTATGTGCCTGCACAAAGCTGGATGGATGGACGCTTTCCCATAGCAAAATGGAGATTTCCCTGTTATCAGCATCAAAATTTCTGTATTTTTAGTCAGGTTGTTCAAGCAGTTGCTTATCACTGGCAGGTGGACAAAGCTACTACAAATACAAGTTGTTGCTTAGCCCTGCAGTTTGGCAATAGCTGTTTACCTGACAGTGATAAATACCACTTCTTACTTAGCTGTCATGCTGGAACTTGTTTGTACTATGACATCCTCTCCATTAACATCAGACCTACAGGATCCCTTAAGTCTACCCTGGTACCCTCTGTTCATTTTTGTCCCAAAGCAAATGCTTTGGAGGGAGTATCAGAAAAAGACTAGCATGTGTGATTTTTATTTTTTCTCTTATATTTTCCAACTATGCAGTCATCTGTACCTTGGGCACTTCTGATGTTGGGAGTGGTTTGTATGTAGTTAATATCTTCATAGCACTCACTTTTCACAGAGCAGTAACCCTATTATGCTATTCCTTTCCTTCCTCACTTTTCCGTTCATCATATTGATGTAATTGCACCCAAAGCCTATTTATCCAAGCCCTGTGGAGAGTATCTCCCTCCTTACAGACTAGTAAACCTGCAGAGAGGCCACCTGGAGACTTAGTGCCTTGTGTTGTTGCTCAGCTATATCACCACTGACTGGTAGTCTGCATGGCAGTGAACTTTAGACAGATGTAGTTTTGGCTTTGGAGTATTTGACCACATACCAAAAATAAATTTGGAGGTTAGTCCAAATAGTAGACCTTGGCCAGCTGGACAGGGTTGATTTTTCCATGTCAGTCTCTTTAAGTGTGGCTACTGCTGTGGTACAAGCTGTTCTCCTGTGTTCTCCTGTGTGTTTTTAGACTGTTAATAGAAATCTACAACCCATAGGTTGTCCAGGATCAGGTTGTTATCACCTTGACCTACTTTATTTACCCAGCTGTGCACCATAATCTACTCCAGACTGTATTAACTTGAAATCAATATGATCATGTATGGAATTAGATGCATCTTAGCATGAATGTTGTAGACCTGAGCCCCATTGGAGAAGTGAATAATATAAGAGAGGATCTTTTCCTGACAGTGTAAACTTTGATTTATACTGTGAATTATTTTTTTGTTTAATGTAAGCTGGGATGTTGTTGTTTTTACTGCATCCTAAGTGATGTGGGAAAACATGTGAAATCAACTTTCAGTTGCATGTTTATTAAGCATCTATAATTCTATTGTTCTGTCTTTGTGTGACCTCATGATCGTTGCTTTATTTCTATAATTTACGGACTCAGCATTTATACTCTTTGAAGATTAGATTCTAACTGCTTTGAAAAAACTTGTTTCACAAAAATTTCTGCAATCAATTTTATTTGAGTATTAGTCTGATTATATTGTTGCTAAATATTTGCTAATAATGGCCTACAAAGCATTTCTGAAAAACAAATGTGGTAGAGTGTTTCTTCTCATCTTTACCTGAAATAAGGTGATGTACTGCATACTTCTCTGTACCTTGGTAACTATGTAGGTGTGTATATATATTAAAAATATCTTCTTCTTGTTTAACATACTGTATTTTAGCATACCTGTGAGTATAGGCTGGTAAGAGGTTAGGCTTCCATTTCCACAAAGAAATAGATTGCCTGGTCCAGTTCCTGCTGCAACAGAAAGGTGTCATTAGTTGCTGAATTGTCACATTATAATTTGAAATGCTAAAATGGGCATTGGACTACTGATAATACAATGCATTCAATCTGTCTCAGAAAAAATTATACCCTCTTCTTTGAATAAATCTTTGTAATTAATAATGCTTCATTGGCATTATTACCATGTATCTTTTGCAAGTAAATGTCTTAATTTTGTTTCAGAGACTCTTAATAACCTTTTTCTTGTTTTCTAGGAGGTGCAAAATGGAAGGTTGTTTAGGCTTCTAGCAAAATTGGGAACAATCAATGAGAGGCCAGAGTAAGAAATACTTGTTTTTGTGGCTTAAAGTATGTAAAAAAACGCACTTTGCAGTGCAATTTCTTCCTTCGTAAATTTAAGCTAAATGTTTTCCCCCACATTTGCCCCAGGAGAAATGAGTATTTAAGAAGCCTTGAGAAAAATAAGCAGCTTTGACCAAAACTTTAAGTAGACAGGAGAAGGCTACAAGTAGATATGCCAGAGTTGGCTTCATTGTATTTAGTATGGTTTCTCTTAGCAGACTCTAGTGAGTGGCAGTAGTTTTGGAGAAAATCCATAGCTTGCTTTACCTGAAGCAAAGGATGTAGATACTGGCTTAAACTAGTGAGTTTTCAGCTTGGTTTTTTTGTTGATTAACTACATCAAAATGAAATGCTCATTATCTCTTTTCCATCCTTTTGCATAGAGTCATGTTTATAATGCAGATTTCTGCATGGGTTTTCCACAGTAAACTTGTTGCAGATAATTTTTGCTTTCTTCCATTATTTTTCTGTGGCTATTGGAAGGTATTAGCTTTAGGTGTTCAAGCAGCTGAAAAAGTTTTTGTGTATGTTATCTTCTGTTTGTGGTGGGGGGACTGATTTAATTGCAATTTATAGCAGGTGGATTAGCTGTGCAATGAGACTGCTCAGCTGAGATTGAAGTGTCATTTATATGTATGGGGTTTGATTTTTCTTAACTTACTGAGCTTTAATATGAGCCTTTGTTTTACACTAACAGGTTTCAGAAGGACCCAACGTGGTCAGAAACTGGAGACAGGTATTTACTAAAGCTCTTTCGAGATCACCTTTTCCATCAGGTGACAGAAGCGGGTACTCCTTGGATTGACCTCAGTCACATTATCTCATGTCTTAACAAGGTACACTGTACTTCAGTTAGCTTTTAAACATTTGTTTGGGTTAGCTTTAAGAGATATTCCACTGCAAAGCAAGTTGGCATGGGAAGGTTAATGCCATTGGTTTAGCTGGCGATTATTTTCCCCATTTTGCATTAAAACCATGTATTCATGAAGCTAATATTCCAACATCTATGGATATTTTAAATAAAATTAGTACATGAATATTTTAAAAAAATGTTAATATAGCATGAGATAGAGTATTAACTTTTCATCCTAGAATGCATTGATTACTGTGGATAAGCAATGCTGGTCCCTTTATGCTACTCTGGTCTTTCAATACAGCATAAAGGATCCATAATACTCCTTTAACTGGGAGAGCTTTCTGTTGATAGTTATCACAAAGGATTGTCATAAGGCAAGATCCATTCCTAAACTGTGCTGCCTCGAGTAGGAGACAGGAGGGAAACTGCAACAGAAGTTTGTGCAAAATCCTTGCCATCTAGAACAGTGCTGGAAAATTTCTGTGGCTTAAAATGTTAAGTCCACTTCTATAATAACTTCCCTAGCCTCTCCAACCTTTTGTTTTCCAAAATTGACTTAACAAAGCTATTTGCAGTTTTCTAAGAGCTGCACCACTAGCAGAATTTTATCTGAACACTCATGATTAATAGCAGGTAATGTGTGAGAGACTGCAAGATCTTCAGTAGATGAAGAATTTGTCTTGCTCCATAAATTAAAAAGTATCTGAGCTGATTATTTTTTCATTGGTAGATCAGCTTTCAACTTATTTTTTATGTTGTTTTACCAAATTCAGTAATTCATGAGAGACTAAGATGCTGCAACTTTTTTTGTTGCTTTGGTAGCTGCTTGGTAATTTCACTATGGAGAATGGTGATGCAGACACTGACAATACACAGCTTTAGTGCCCAATATTTTCTTTTCTAGGACTAGGATAGCCAACTTTCTCTTCTGAAAAAAAGTGGAATATGTTCAGATCCTTTGATGTGTAATAACTGTACAGTTAAATCTTTTTCTAAAATTGTCAGGGTTTCTAACCTCCTATTAGACCACTGCTGTTCATTTTTTAACCTCCTTTTTATCTTTCTGGTTGGTGTCTGTAATCACTTTAAAAAGGACATTAAAGGGATTGAGGCTAAATCAAAAAGAAAGCATGTTGACATTCAAGTAGGCATTGAAATGCCATCATGATTTGAAAGCAGTGACTCATACAGTACTGTAGCAAGAGGGGACAGTCCAGAATTCATAGGTCAGGTAAGAGACAATGTCAAAGAATGCCTTGCTCTATAAATGTTCATGGCTTACCTTTTTAAACAGAGGCTCTTCTCGTCTGTGGTTGTGGGCTCAGCACACAAAAAATGTAAGGCTAACAGAACTCTGCTTTGGAAATACACTCTAAAAAGCACTTCAGAAACCATAGAAGTACTAGTTGAAGTTATATGGACTTTACTGGTACTTACCAAAAGCATTCCTTTTTAATGGAAGCTATGCTTTTGCTAAAAAAAAAAAAAAAAAAAACCACCACCAAACCTTCCTTTTCAATGTGGTGTTTTGAGCCATCTTTTTAGCTGAGAATACTGATTTATGCCTCCACAGGAGGAGAGAAAGAAAACAATAAATATTGATGTTTGTGGTTAGCAGTGTGGCTTTCTCTATACAGATATTCCATGTCCTACGTTAATTAAGATAATTCATTGATTTGTTGTATGATGCTAATGGGAATGAGCAGTGGACAGTATTTCACAAACACCTTCATAGTGTCAATATTTTGTAATGGATGTTGGAAGACACTGGTGGTTTTATCCTACTCTACAAAAATTAGAAGCAAATTTGTTTTTTCCTTCTGAAACCATTCACAAAACAGCAGCTTTAAACTGTGGCATTCTGACTTTTAAGGTTATGCTCAAAATGTTATTAGAAGAGAAATGCAAGAAATTTCTAAGTTGCTCTGTTGCTCCAGACAGCAGCTAATGAAACATCTGTGTGACAAATTTAATTTTCTATTCAGTACAACAATATAATATATCTTGAAACCTGCTGGGGTTGTATTTCCAAAGAATGGATTGGTAGTGTCCTATCTCACTTGTCTCTGCCCCACCTTTTGTATTGGAATAAGAAAGACTCTGGTGGAACTATCAATGTATTGACTAAAACAAAACAACAAATGTTCTGCATAATGAGAGAGTCTGATAGTCCTCTATTGATGAACGTTTCTTGCAAAGTGAGAAGAACATAAGAAACAGTGATGTAATGGGCTTTGGCATGTAAAGCAGGGTATTCCTCTGTTAGAAAGTAGGATCTAATGGTGTATAACAATGAATTACGTATTGAATTTGAGAAGTCAGAACAAATGATAAAATAAATGTGGAACAAGTTTTGATCTTCAACCCCAAATTATCCATTTGGTTATGGATTATACAAAAGTAATTTTTTCTTTCTAAGGGACGAAATGTACCAGACAACTTAGGATCTATAGGAACTAGTTTGTTTCCAGTACTGCTAAAAATGTGGGGTTTGGGTTTCTACCAGTTTTCAGGCTACCTGGGGCTTATCCACCCATTATCTCATCTGAGAGTGGACAAGAAGTAAATTACTTACCCTGTGTTTAGGCTTGTGGATCATATGTGCAAATGTAATGTCAAATTCAGTTTTGTTCTTCAGGAAGTACGTAAAAATTTTGCCAGGCTTGCTACACAGGGAACTATAGCATTGCAGGATTATTAGCTTTGTGGAAAGGGGAGGAAATAATGGTACTCTAGTCCTAAGGTCTGGAATGTCCGTCAGGTTAAGATGAAAATGTCTCGATTTTTTGGCAAGGACTTTGTTGTGGTGCGATTCAGATCCTTCCTTTGTGTCCTGTTAGCAGATTTGAACTGCACCATAACAATGTACTTGCCAATAAATTGATTGCTTTTATTGTTGGGGAAATGTTTTGCCATTTCTTTCACACTTCTTTTATTTTATCTTTTGCATTCTTGTTACAGTTAGATGCTGGTGTGCCAGAAAAAATAAGCCTCATTTCCAGAGATGAGAAGAGTGTACTTGTGGTAACTTACAGCGATTTAAAACGCTGCTTTGAAAATACTTTTCAAGAACTGATTGCAGCCGCAAATGGTCAGTTGTAGTATTTGCTGAAAGCATGCAGGACATTGCTGAGGAACTTAACCTATAGCAAATTGCACTACAGCTGAATTGTTGTTGTCATCTCATTTCACATTTGGGAAACAAACAGGAGATGAGCAAAGCTGCTTGCACTTCAGTCAGGTACACTGTTACTTGAAGGGAAGAATGTTTCACTTATCCTAGAGCTAAGGCTGCCATTGGAGGCTTTATCTGTGAAGAATTTATTTTAGATTAAGGAACACATCAGGTGCATGATGTTCCTACTTTTATTTTTTCCACTTGTATATGCACTAATTTTAATTTTTTAAGACTTTTCTGATCTCTGAAGTTTTGCCACATTGTATACTTAAGGGAAACTCTTTGCAAGGACATTTCTGGGATACATTTTTGTCACTGAGGATATAGCAAAATTTATTCATTTTTGATATTATTTGCACCCAGAATAGCATAAAGGACCAGGTAAATAATTTAATAGAAATTGTGTTCTATTAATGACCGTTTAGTTCGTAACCTCTGTAAAAGTGTGTTGTATGCAAGCTCTGTATGCCACCCACTGTTAGATCAAAGAAATGTGAGAAGAAACAACTTTTTAAAACCAGTCAAGTGAAGTATTGGTGAATTGACCAAAAAGGAAAGAAAGTCCCCTGTCATTTGATTTAAAGTTTGTCTAAGCGAAGTGACGAAAACAACATAACGGGAAACATCTTTAATTTAAGGAGCATATCAAACGTGCTCTAAACACAACCAGCGCCTTTTAAAAACTGTTTGTACATTTTCCTGGTAGTCAGAAGCATTTACATTTATGCAATTTTTTTAATAGATTTTTTTTTAAAGAAATTGTTTAAATGCCTGAAGTTTCAGGAGTGTATTACTTTAGGTTATTTACAGTATAATTTTTGTATAAAGTTCTGTTCTTTGAACCACAGCTTTATTATGGTACGCTACACTGGATACAGATACAAAGACACTGTTAAAAGAAGATTAACTAAACACAGCAGTTGTCTGGCATCAAGAGCTTTTCAAGTTTTACGGCCTGAATCTGGAGGGATAATGATCTGCTGTGCCTTTGCAGTCACTGCTTAGCCCAAAGTAATATTACTTTTGCTAATACTCAACACATGAATATTCCTGAAGTAATTCAATCTCAAAAGTCTGGAATTTTGCTCCTCAATTACCTTTCTAATTTTTGGACATGCAGTTGTCTCCAAACTTGGGTATTCACGGGATTTCTAGCTAAACACCTACACTTTGATACTGAAGACTGCCAAATATGTAGGAATTTCCTTTCTTAAAGCAGTAGTGAAGACTGTATCTATCCTGTCCCAGCACTGAATGTTTTAATAGCACTGGGTGCTCACCATGAAGAAAATGTGGAAACTCAAAAGGTCAGGACAGACTCTAAGCACTTGCAACTGATGTTACTGACATCAATTTTAATAATTCTCAATATTTGTAGTTTTCAGAGAAGTTTTTAATATTTCTCTGTCCACTTTTATAAGCTTTAAAATGATTCTCCGTCGTGAGACTTGCATCAAGAAAAAAGCAACTCTCTTCACATCGAAAGCTTTGAAGACTAGGGACATGCTTTACACATTTTAGAAAATGTGGTTGAATCCACATTAAGTAGCATCAGTTGTTGAGTTTAAAAATCAATTATTGTTGCAATTTTAAAAGGAACATAATGTTTAATATTCAAACGATAACAGTTGCCAGAATGTTCTTTTTAATATAAAAGGAACAGGAACTTTGAAAAGTGAACATGCAGAACAGTCTTTTATCATTAGCTCATGTATTTGAGGAAGAGCAGCTGTCTTTTCTATGTTTTTTGACAAATCATATTGTAATTCTTTTGTACAAAAAAAGAAGTACTTGTATTCTAGAAGAAATATGGAATGCTTAATTTATAAGCGGGCTGAGGTTTTTTCCAGTATTGTTTTCTTTGAAAATGAAAGGGGATCATCTGTTCAGTTGTGGGGTTTGGGAACCTTTGAAAATTTAATTTGTGGACCAATATTTTGTGGAAGTGTAAGGCAGGGGTAAAATAGGGCTTGAATTCTCATCCTTTTTAGACCAGCACACCCTCTGCAAGACATGTCTAAATTGCAAACCTGTGTGTATTTGCATAATGTCAGTTTGCTTCAGCCCCTAGTAACCTCAGGACTTGGTTTAAAAATAAAAAGATAGACAGCTAATAAGTTTTCATACATAATGTCAGCCAGAAAATATTTGGTGTCAGGTAATACATAAAATTGAAAAAAGTTGAGCTTTGTTTTCTATTTATTTTATTTGGTCTGTATTTGGGAATGATTTGAACAGTCTGAAGTTCACCTTGGGTGTTTTTTTGGGGAGAGCCCTTCTACCCCATTTTAATTCCATTTAGAAGGTTGTCCTAAAGTTGTAGTTTGATCCATTCATAGGAAGAACTGTGTATCTGTATTTAAAAGAAGAGTCACCAGGATGTGCCCTCCCAGACGGGAAATTTATTTCTGACCTTCCTATTTTTTACAGCTAAAAGCACAGAAGGGACAACCTTTGAAATCATCTGATGTTGGTCATTTTAATTTTTGTACCTGTTTTAAATTCTGTTGCTGTATTTACTATATTGTAAATATTTTGTTGAGGGTACCTATGTATTTTTGATTTGCCCTTGTTTCAGTAATTCAGGTGTCAACTGCTTCCCCTAAAAAGCACCAGTATGTTAAGTTCTAATGTCATGATCCCAGTATGTGTTACTCATCTTTAATCCTGTTTTCATTGTTCATGTGTACAGCAGTATTTTTAATAAAGAATACCAGAAGTAACGTGGCCTTATTTTGACAATGTGAAGTTCTGAAATTGGATCCAGGGCTTTTCAACTTTGGTGCCAGAATTTTATTTCATTCTGTCTCATAATTCTTTTATATTTATTCTGTCTGCAATGCAGAGTTTAAACTAGCAGGAGTCACAAACTGTGTTTAGTACTTGCCACTTAGAGTGTGTCAGATGTCCTAAAAGTGAGAGCTGTTGTTCACTAGAATTGTATTAATGCTTATTTCCATAACTCCCAAGTCAAATCCTTCTGCTTCAGTTTGATCAGGTCTGCTTTACCTGATAAGCCCTACTTCTGAAAACTCTGCTCAATTACTCTTACTTCCATGTTTTTTGAGCTTTTTTTGCTCAGTAACAAAGTGTATTAATTTCTCTGAGAATCTGAACATGGAGTCACAATAACTTCATTTCACAGAATTCCTTTTCTGTGTTTTTAACCAGCAGAGGTTAGATGATTTGCTGGTGGAGTAAAATCTGCTATAACCATCCAATGCTCACCATGCTTATGGAAGAGGTAATTTTGTGTAATATGTTGTGAATTATCAATAGTACCTGCACATATTTAACATGGAGTTATTATCTCTGAAATTGCAGTGTTTTAGGAATGTTATTAGATAACCTGCAATAAGTTTGATTGATGCACATATCCAGTCTCCAGTTTCCTCCTTAGTAATGTGCACCAGCAGCTACACAACTCCTGTGGCAGTTGATGGATCCCATTGTGTTCTGCTTTCCTAGAGGAAGTTTCATCTGCACTTCGAGCACTTGGAGAGCCCCTCAGGTGATGAAATGCTGTTTAGCAAGAAAGCACTTGATTGAACATCTCTGTGGAGGCAGCATCCCTAGCTTCAGATGGATGGAATGGGGATGTGGGGGTTCTCTGAAGAAGAGAGAACTCAGGCCTAAGGTGCTGCCTGCTGGCACAGTAGCTTCAGAACAGGCTTTGCTGGGGACACCTTAGCACTGTTTGATGTCTTTTTGTCTGGTGTGCATCTTCTAGCTGCTGAAGGAAGCAGGAATGGTGGGTGGTTGGGTGGAAGTTTGTCCATGTGCTGCTTTGTCTCCCCCCACCACCTTGCCTCTCCCGGAGGCTGAGCTGAATTTTTGTCTCTAGACAGCAGTAAACACTTCCTAAATATGCTAAACCTAGGGGATGTCACCGACACAAGGAGCAGTGATTGGTGTCTGTCACTATAGTTTCTTTGCTGGGTGAGAAGTGTGCCTTCTGTGTAATTATTCCATGTTCTCCTTTGCTCACAAAATCAGCCTGTGGGATGGATGTGTGCCAGACATTTGCGCTGCCCAGTGCTGACTTGTGTGCCACAGCAGTCCTTGACACTGGCAGAACTCTGATTTTTTTTTTTTTTTTTAAAGCAAACTTTATTATAGGAATTTAGCAGTCAAATACATTATATAAAGACAGAAAATGCAAGACAAAATAGGAGTTATTCACATCTGAAAATACTTGGGGGTTCATATAAAAGTAATCTTTGTAGTCCAGTTTTCTTAAATATTTATGCACAAAAGCATATTTATATATTTACACTGTGCAAACACATCCTTTGAGATGCATCATCCTGTAGCTATTCTTGCTCAATTCCAATCACAAAACAGTTCTGAAACTTTTGTTTTGATCAAGGTCAAATATACTTTACCAACAAGAGACAGTGCAATAGTTACTTAAAACTGATGATCTATTGTGCAGAGAGATTTAGCTTAGAAGTAGTGGTATATATTTATTTTGCTTGAATATCAAAGATAGTTTTTATTTGTAAATATGCAAAAGGTCGTTTGCCTTAAAGTCTGTTAGTGGGTTACATTCACAGCTCTTCAGCTGAATTCTGAGAAATCAAGAGATCATGTAACATGTAGCATCTGAGTTAATACATATTTTAGTGGACCACAAGAAGCTGGCATTGGGCTGTTATTGATTTGGCGTATATCGGTGCTACTGTGTTTAATGTCCAAATCTCATTTTAATACTGCGTTCAAAGGTGAAAGGGAACACTTGCATCCTAATGCTTCTCGAGCAAAGAACACTCAAAACCTTTCTGAGATGCTATACAGAAGTCTATTGCAAATGAATTATATATTTTTATTCCTGTACATACTGGTAACTTAACATGGAGATTTATGTGTCTTCATAGAAAAGCTACCCTAACTTCACAGATTGTCTTGTAATTTGTAACTAATCTCTTCAGCCTCTCTAGTGATCAATTAAAGTATGTGCAGTCTAGTAGCCATCCTGTCTTTTCAGACAGATTCCCATAAATAAAATTTAATCAGTGCAGTTTTAGGAGGTCCATGAGGTTTTGTGGACAGAGCTTGGCTTTAACCTATCTACCTTGTGGCTTGGTTCCAGTGTGTGTGTGTTGGCCTACTGACAAAGTGCAAAACTTCAATATTTACTTGATTTCAGCAGGATTGTCCAAACTGAATTGATACATATTCCCTGTTGTTACAGCCCTGGATCTGGTCTTAGTTCTCCTCTATCCATGCCAATTGTATTTAGCAGCACATTTTAAATTCTTGCCTTGCAAGGCTCCCTACTGTGTCTGCCATCTGGAGTAGTAAGATCCACGTAATGCCCCATCCCCAATTAGCTTCTTCAGCTTCCCCAGAGCATCAGCCTTCCCACAAATTTCTCAAAGTAATTTTCATTAAAAATACAGTGTGTGGTGTGTTTCTAGTTTCTGTCTTCTTGAAGGCTCCTTTATTTTCCAGCACAACACATACCCCAGCAAGAGGATGCAAACACCTCAGTGCCTGGTGCAGATTCCCGGCTCTCTAGGGCTCCTAGCTGCCTCTCCCACTCAGTACAGAAGTGACCCAAGTCTGAGCAGAGGCTATAATAATGCCTTCCAGATTTTCCTGGATACTGAAGCACTTGGCATTTTTAGCAAAAGCTATTGGTGTGGAGCATTTGGGAAAGTCAAGGTTTGAGCAATAATATTTTGCTGTATTTTGAATATGTGTTCTGCAGTCTCTAGAAAAGCAGATCACTGGGATTGAGCCAGTGCTAATTTTCTGAGTTTTATGATAATAAAAATAATTTGGGTCAGAGTGTTGAAACTGGCAGTGTTTCTTAAGAACCTACATGTCTAGATCTAAAACTAGAAATACTTAAACTGGTGGCTGAGAATAATGGACAACAGAATTGTAGTCAGGAGGAGGAGAACGGCTGGCGTTCATTTTCTCCAGCATCGCATACCCACAGGTGTATCTTCGCTTGGAGTCACTGAGCTGGTCACAGCTGAAACTGCAGAAGCTTCTCGGCTTGGTTATTCCAGAAAGCACCGACTCCTTGCTCCTGCTGGCACCTTTAACGCTGTAATAGAGCACTGTCAGTGTGAGCTTTCTTAACATGTAATGGTTGTTGTTTTAGTGACTTGAGCAAAGCCAGGTCACAAGCTTATTCTCACATGGTGGGAAGGGCATTGATGCATGGGCTCGCTCAATGGGAGTGCAGAGCAGAGGAATGAAGGAGTTCCTGTGATGAGTCCGCATTAGAGCAGAGCGCTGTGAGTGAAGATCACTGTAAAGGGTGTTTGTGCATTCTATCAGTCTTGCTGCATGCGGGGAGTATTTGGCTCTGCTCAGCCTAAGCTCTAATTGCTCGTTTGTGGCGAGTGCTGGGTAGTGAAACTATTGCAGGGTGGAGTCGTGGGGAGTGTCTGGCAGCTCTGCTGATGCTGAGACAGTGTATCCCCACATCTAAATGTTTCTTCCTAAGGGAGCACGATTTTTTGACCAGGAGTGAATTGATGGAAGGTCTCAAGCCTTGAAGCAAAAGTAGAACGCTACTAGTGTAGGTGTTTCCAAAGCCTAATGCTGGGGTGAATTTCTAATATAAATAGCTGATGGTTGTGAGGAAGGTCATGAGGTCTGGCTATCTTCTCTTTTTTGGCTTCTTTTGGCAGCTGCCATGAACTGCTGGTTTGAATCAGAATTTTCCTGTCCCATAAAAGGACCAGTTATCCTGTAGGCTGCCTTTTGTGAGATACCCTTTACAAAGAGGGGTTTAATGTCTTCTCAGCAAAGCCACTTTTAAAGACACTGTTTCCCTTATGACACTTTCTCACCCACATTCAGAGATTGAAGTGCTTAAAAGGGCTCTTTCAATAATGAAGAAAATTAGGACAAGGAGAATTTTCACATCATTGAACCTGGATACCAAAGATTTATCTGTAGACAAAGGAGAAGCCAGAGCATTTTTCCATCATGGTTTACATGTGAAATCCTAAAGTAAACATGTTGGACCACAGTGTCTAAAATTAGATTTCCTCCCCTGTATTTTTATAAGTTCATGGACAATCCACTCCTCTCCATTTTTAAGATCAGAAACATTGGCATCCCTAGTCTTGAATTCCAGAGAAGACAATCAAAGCATCTGTTGAGGCCTGCAAAGGCCAGGGTTTTAATTTTCATTTTATTTTGCACTCTTAGGTCTTTAAGTCAAATGCAGAAATAGTATCACAGGACCACTTGTGATTACAAGTTCCTCTTAGATGCCAGTTTCTCAGATTCTTAACTCATGAGCCTGTGTGGTATTTTAAGGAGTGTGGTCTCTGTTTTCTATCCTACTGCGGGAAATTGGAAGGTCTCCCTAAGATCATCACATTGCATTTCTTAGTCAATGAATGGAGTTCATGAGGAGGAGTCCTTGTGATGAGGGTTGCAGATGCATCCCATATTTTATATTACATCTCTTGGCAGATGCAGAAATAATTGCCTTGGGATAAATTCTGTCACTATGACAAGGCTAGTCACAATCACAGTGAAGTTTTTGTGATGGGTTTAAAGAGAAATGCCTCTGTGACTTACATTGTAATTGTGAATCTTTGAGAGCTCACAGAAGTGGATTGTGCATGACAAGTTATGGGCCTAAAAACTGTCATGCTTTGATCCTTTCATTATCATCAGGCTTTTGCATCCTGAGATTTTTCTTGTGAGCTAGACTTGGCTTCTGCTTTAATAAACCTTTATACTGGTAGAGCTGCATCTGTTAATTTTCTCTGGAGTGCACTGCTGTACCTGGGTGTGCATTCCCACAAAAAAACTTTGAGGGACCTCAAGGGGTTTTGGCATCTGTAGTCAGGCTTCATTTTGAGTCTGACTTTACAGTCAGTAAAGGCTTCTCTAGCTGTGGACTATCTTCTTGCCAATCTAGGAATGTAATTTGGAAACTGTGTTTAGTTGGTCTTTAATTGGGATTGTTTGCTGGAGGAAATGGCTGCTGGTTTCTTGCCATGTTCAGGACCAGAGTGAGGTTAGAGGCTGGCTGCAGCTCTTGAGATGCTTTTTCCAGCTCACAGGAGGTGGAATTTTTGCTGTGTTTCTGGCTTTGCAAATTGCTCAAGCGTTTGCCTCAGCCCAAGGATTTTGGCTTCCTTGGGTTGGGCTTTTTTGCCAATACTGAAAAGCTAGAAAAGGGTTGCAGTTGCGGTCCTTTCTACCTGCAGAAGAGCACAGCTCAGAAAATTGCCCCCAAACCTTTCTACTAGGGTCGTTTGACCTGAGGCCTTATATTAAAAAAAACCTTACTTCTGTTTCTGCTGTTCAGAATATTGTTTTTCATCTCAGTGGCATTAGCACGTTCAGGACACATTGCAACCATTTCTGTTTCATGCTGCTGACCACCAGTGGGCCTAAGGAGCTCACCAGGCTTTCCTATAGTGAAACCAAGGGTAAGCATTGGCATTAGTGCCTTTCCTTAGGCAGGAGAAGCGGAAGCCCAAGAGGAGGCTCCTTGGCAGGATCAGTGGGGTACCCCTGCACTGTCAGACTGGCTCCCTGCTCTGCTCTGCCCAGGGCAGAGCACACTAAGCAAGCACTACTGCACATGCTGGCTCTCTCCTGCAGTCGGCTGATAATTTCCTCTTAAACAAACACTGTGTGTCTTCTGGAGACAGGTGAGGTGCTCTGGGTTTGGCTCCTTCCACATTATGCAGTTCTTCAAGTCTTCCCAGTCTGAATCTTCCAATGTTTTGTTAGAGCAAAGGGATCTAACCATAGGTAAGCTGCTGCCAAAGGGAGGTGAAACTCTCTTCCTCAACCTGGTGCTGGCACCAACTGCCCTGTCAGTCAGCTGCTACTGTTCACTCAGAAACCGTTCTGACAATCTGGCAACCTGAATCAGCTCGCTGCAAGAGAAGCCAAGCTGAAATGTCAGCACAAGAGTGAGCACAGGAACACAGAGCGGGATGCCTGCAATGCAAGTGAAGATGCAGGACTGTACATCTGCTTAGATAATTTTCCATGTGTCAACCACCTCCAGGTTCCACCTTGCTCAGTACAAATTTTTGGAGTATTTATTTACTACTTCAATTAATTTTATGTAAAAGATGCTACCACTTTTAGGAATGTGTGCAGACTGAAGAGCCATTGCCTGCGTTCACATCCATGAGTGCCTTTTGGCACAGTGCTACAGTACCACTTGTTTAGCTTGCGGGCCAGATGACCTTGTATGATCTCAGTCCATTGCTCTGTTTTCCCAAGGATTTATGTTCTAGCCTCCACTGTTCAGTTCAATTTTTTTTTTCTTATCCAAGCATTCCTTTTCCTTCTGCATTTGAAAATGCCCCTTAAAGCACTTCTGGAGGGGTGCTCGGGACACACTCCATGCATTCAGTGCCATGGAAAGAAAAAGGCATTTCATAAATTTCATTTGGGGAGGTTGCCATGTTGTCTATGTGGCTGACAGCAGCCTTCAGAAATACACAGAGAAAAAATTAGTTACAGCACTTCTAGGGAACATTACATCCTTTGGAACCCTATAATATCCACATACGCTCCAAGCTCTGTAGTCCCTGGCTCCTCCAAAGACAGCATGCCGCCACAGAGCTGAAGTACCATAAAACTGCTCGGGAGGCTATTTTCTGAAAGGTCAAGGCAGGAGAAAGGATTTCCCAGCATTTGTTCAGAGTGGCTTTTGTTGCCCTGGCTTTGCCATGCATGAGCAGGGCTGCACTGCAGGCTGCTGCCAGCAGCACGCTTACCCAGGCTGTGCTTTGCAGCCCTGTGAGTGTGCGCGCTCTCCCACACGTATTTCTGGGCATTCAACCAACGCCCTCCAAGTCACTGGAATTTTTCGTGAAGCGAGTCCTCTCTGCCTTGACTGCACGTTTCAGCCAGCTCTGATTGTTCTTTGAGACAAGGCTACACCTCCCAGCCTGACCAACTGCAAGGCACTGACAAGTTTGGCACTGACAGGATGGCAGGCTGGCCTTGACCTCCTGCCAGCATCAGATGAGCAATGGGTTGGGTCTGGGCAGTCTCTGGGCTGATGAGAGCAGTGAGCTGAAACCAGGACACTGCCAGCTTTGCAGAGGCTGGGAACTGATACAGCGCCGACACTGAGAAAATAAACACTTCCCATTTACAGAGAGTTCATGTCAGTGCAACTCATTTCTTAGAGCAGCCCTAGTTCCCTGCTTGGGCAGCTGTCAGGAATTAGGTGGAGGAAGATGGCCAATATATTCAAGTGCTTAAAGGCAGGAAGAGAAGTGAGGCCCTCACATCCATCTATTGTAAAGTTGCCACTTTAGCATCCTGAGCCCATGGGTGTTAAATGGGCCGTGCTTAGCTGAGTCATGGAAAAGAAGGGTAAAAACAAGCACAGGGGGCCTTGTCCCAGCTGGGGTGCCCTTGGGACTTGCAGAAACAACTGCAAATCCTTCACAGCCACACGTTCCTCCTCCCCTATTATTAAGGGCTTGTTTCCTACGGTTGCCTGCCTCCTACCTTAGTTCAGTGCTCTCTGACACTGGCATTAAATTGAGCATTAGGTGGATCAATAAGTGCTAATATATCATATTGCTGATGTGCATCAAAGGGTTTAAGAGGTTGTTTGCTTCCTCAAGGACATAGCTTTGGTCAGCAAGAGTGTTTGCAGGGACTGGGGACACCTCAGCTATTTTCATGAGGCATGATTTAGCATGAATTGAATTCTCAGTTGCCATCTGTAATGTGGGAAGAAGGGAATGTGAAATACAGACCCAAAGAGTGTCCGTTTCTGCTTGCTGCCTGTCCATGTGAAGCGTTTCAGTTCCTCTCGAGCCAACACCATCCCACTGTCTGCTTGATAACCCTTGAAGAAAAAAGAAAGATGCAGTCCTGTTAGGTGTTAACTGTATTTTACGAAGGACTCCATTCCTCTTTGATCTGATTTCCACCATCCTTCTGGTCACTGATACTGAGACAGCAGCTCTATGCTGCTGGAGGTGCTGCAGTGCGCTGGTATTTAATGGTGCCTTTCCAAACCACCCTTGCCTTGGGGTGCAGCAGACAGGTAATGTTAATACAGATCTGGAGTGCTAGAAGAGTGTCTACATACAGTCTGAGGCTCTGGCCAGCCTGATTCTACCTGGTCCTGCCTGGGATTCAGGTAGGACTCTGGTAGCTGTACCTTGCAGACCTACTGGAACTGACCACTTCTTGTCAGGGAGGGAGTATTTGCAGCCTAGGACATGGCCAGCAAGGATCTCCGACCCCAATTTGTGGGGCAGTGGGATAACCTCTTGTTGCAAGTACAGCTGATCCTGCACCTTGGACCAGTTAGAGCTGACAAAGCAGGAACACCCTGTCCTGATTATCCCTGTATAAATCTGTCACATAAAGAAAAAGAAATACATGGCATATCATTTGGCCCAGGAGTCACTTACATTAAATACAAGCGTTTCCTTGATGGGAAGCTCTTCAAATGTCTTTATGCGCTGTGGGGGGCTTATTTTGAAAGTGTTTATGTATCTGTTCAACAAGAGAAACAGGACAATTTTTGGTGAGAGTGTGAAGCGCACAAGCAGAAAGTGTTGGGTATTTCTCTGTTTCTTTAGGCAGTTCCCAGCTATCTGTGAGGTAGGTCATACAAAAGGGGCTTGTTAACCTGACCCCACCCAAATCTCACTCCCCAGTCCCGGGGTACACACAGCTGTGCCCCTCACAGTGCCTGAGTGACCTGCAGGTCCCCATGGGCCTGGGCACTCCAAAGAGCCACAGCAGTGGGTGACTTGGCAACTGGTGGGACACTCAGGCCACCTGTGGGCTGTCTCTGTTTTCTCCCACCCACATCCAAACTGGGCTATGCAGCGAGCTACCACCCCCAAGAAACAAACACAGTCTTAATCTTGCTTATCTCACCTGACATTTTCAGTGCTTCCACAACTTGAGGTTGTAACAGGAAAAGTTTCATTGCACAAAGGGTCAGATGCAGGGGGAGACCCACTTTCTGTTGTAAATATTGTGCTGAGGGGTATGTAGTCTTTGCCTTCCTAAATGCAAACAAGAAGTGGAAGCATTATTACTGGGCCCATGTGGCCAGTTGTCCCTGCCTCGGTGACAGCGCCCGGTTGTGACATTAATACCTGCTGGACATTTGCTTGCAGCAGGTCGCCCAGCTTTTTCACCAGCTCGGAGAACCGTGGCCTGTCGTTGGGATTGCTCTGCCAGCAGTCCAGCATGATTTGGTAACTGTGAGGATAACAGCAAAGTGAGCACATGGTGGGGTTACAGCTCCGTTTGATCCCAGGCAGCACAGTTTTGACAGCCTGTCATCGTTAGACAGACACAGATAGGTAACTCTTCAACCTGCTTGGTTTTACAAAGATCCTCTTTAACGCCTTTGAGGCCTCTTCCTAAAAGTAAAGCAGTAAAATTTCCACAAAAAAAAGAAAACCTTCCTGCAACACCCCAGAAGACCACATCAAAAGGGTAATTCAGCCAACCAGTCATACTTCCTTTTTTTTTAATTCCTAATTAAGCATTAAACCTTTGTATTAAACATCTATTAACTGGCAATGTTTAGGTTAAGGTATCCTAAAGGCATCCTAAGATGACTTATATGGATGTGTCACTTCCTTGTATTGGCTGAGCCGAGCTTTCCTTCCTGCAATAAAATATGTGGAAGAGAAAAAAAAAAAAAGCTCTTATCTACTGTCACTAGGATAATAAAATTAGTCAATGGGCAGTAATCCCAGATAGGCATGGCTGGCTTGCATCCTTTTCTTCTGCTAGAACTATTTTTTGGTAAGTGTTGCTATTTAGAGTCATGACATAGCACTCGGGAAGGCACCAGGACACTCACACGTACTTGATTTTGACTGCAGAGGTAAAATACCCTGGACATGTTCACAGTCTTCAATGATTTGTGTCGTTGACACATTCAGACTGAACACAGGCTGAATGTTCTGTGTGCTGCATGTGCCTCCGCAGGCAAGGTGCTGTGTCCTGACCTACCTTGGTCTCCAAAAAGGTGCTGGCCACGCAGTAGCAGCTTGGGACTGCTCCTGAAGGCAGGGGAGCGGGGAGTGACGGCTGACGTGACGCTGAAAGGACTCAGACAACCCGGGTGGGGACGCTGCGGGTCCCCATCACCTTCCTCTGCCACCAGACATGGTGCACAGGAAAGGGTGGACCCTCATTGCCCGAGTGATTGCAAGGAAGCCTCGACTGTCACTTCCTAAGTCAAGATGATGTTAATAATGTCACATTCCTCCAGCACTCATCTGCGTGCATATTGGTAAATATTAAACCTGGCAAGGCATGAATGACCTTCCTCCTCCTCCTTGCTCAGGTCCCCTCAGAGCACAGCCCTGCTGGTGCACTGGGCTCAAGTCCTTGTTACCCCCTACCCTCTCCTACCCTATGGGAGAGCCAGGGGCCAGGAGGTGGGGTGCACAAGAAGATACCAGTGCAGGATTGGGTTGTTTTTCCTTAGGCTGGCACAGGGTACTTTCAGAAGTGCCCTGGACCATCATCTGCAGGGCAGCCCAGGCGGGCAGTGGTACACAAGGCAAACAAAAGCATCTTACATCTCCTCGGTCGCTTGCTCTGGGGCTCGCATTCTCGTGCCTTCCTTCAGCCTGCTGCAGAAATCCTCGTCTATTTGGACTCCAGGGTAAGGAGAGGCACCTGGAGGTGACATTGGGAGAACAGATACATGCCTTGAGTACCTGTGACCCTATGCATCTCCCTCAAACGCTTGGGGTGTGCATCATCGAGTAGCAGAGCTGGGGGTCAGGGGGTGCCCCCCTGCAGGGTCTGGCCCTGCTGGCTGCCACAGCCAGGGAATTACTGCTGCTCATGCTCCAAGCCTCAGTCTTTGGAGGGTGGGAAGATCAAGACCACGACTATTGGTGGTGCTTTCCTGCCCTGAATAGAAAAAATGCACATAAATTGGATTTGAATACTATCCCTTGGAAAGCCAAGTCTGATCTTTCTGTTGGTTTGGACTACTCCAAATTCTAGTAAGCACAATACCAGCAAACTCCAAATGCCCAAAATCAACTTGAAAAAAATTGAAATAGTGGTTTTCAATCAGATCAGAGTACATTTGCACTGTTTTTCAGATGCAGCCTGATTTTATTGTTGGTCTTTTTTTTTTTTTTTTGTCTTTTATTTTGGTCTTTTTTTTTGTCTTTTTTTTTCTTTCTGTAGACAAAAAAATCAGGAAAAGGGAAAGCAAAAGGGAAAATAAAGGACCTTTCATAGAGTCAGAGAGTCACCAGGTTCAAGGAGCTGGGGCTTTAAGAAAAAAAATAGCAGGTATTATGAGGCTGACCATAAAATCACAAGAGTTGGCAGGCTGACCAACAACATGTATTTAAACTAATAAATGATTGATTGTCCTGAGAATTGTATAGTATTGTTTCCTCTACTGTTCGCCTCTTTTGTCAACCTCTGTGTTGAACTCAATTAAGATTCTTCTATTCTGACAGTCATTGTTGTTCCCACTCAGTGTACATCTTGTATCCTGCCTTTTCCACATGAAAGAAAGGGGGGAAAAGGCTTTGCTGGGTTTTAATTTCAGATTGCATGCTCTAGTTCATCCTGCAGCATCAGTGCAGATGCTTTTCGCCTGCTGTGTCCAGTAGCCTGGGAGAGGGGAGTGCTGGATCCCTCCTGGGCTGGGGTGGCCTCCTGGACTCAGGCTGGAAATGGAGGTGACAGAATCTGAGACGTGCAAAAAGTGAGTTTGGCTCCCTTGTTCCCACAAGAGGAACAAGAAGCTTTTGAGAGAGCTCTCGGCTCATGGCACTCGGTGTCTTGAGTGCCATCTGTGGCACAGGAGGTGGTGCCTTGGTCTTGGGCAGCTGATCACCCAGAATCACGGCTCTGTGTTATCCCACGGGGTTCCACATTCAATTCAAATGCTTTAAAAATTGCCTGATTTTTTTGGCAAGTACCATCAGTCAGACAAAGCACTGTGACTGCTCTGGCTGTGCTGCCCTGCATCCTCTGCCAAGGCTTTCTACAGGGAAAAGTGAGAAGCTTAGGTTTTGCCCATGGCAGGAGTAGGAGGTAAAGTTCTCAGACAGCTGTGCTATCCTTCAAGGCTTCCAGCTTGGCAAATGAGCTTTCAGTGCTCTTAAAAGCACCAGAATTTCTAGTTCACAGGGGCATGATAATGCCTCTGATTTAGGTCTTTCTGAAACAGCTGCCAAAAGATCATTGAAGGTAATGGATGTTTTCCCCAAGCTGCTGTCCCCACTCCTGTCAAGCTCCTGGGGTTCAGAGTTAACGTACCCAAGGAAAATATCTCCCACAGCAAGACCCCGTAGGACCACACGTCGCTTTTTGTGTTGTAGATTTTATCAAATATGGATTCAGGAGCCATCCACTTGAGAGGAAGTCGAGCCTGGAGTAAAAGGGACAAATCTGACTATTATTTTCAAAGCCTGAAAGATTTTAATCATAGATGAATCAACTATATATTGTTATGTAAATAATTACCATTCAAGCAGGAACCTGTGGGATTTCCTTACAGGCAGTCAAGATAAACCCACAGTCATTCATACACTTAACAAATTGTTGGAGTAAAAGGCTGTTTTTAAAAAACATGTGGCACAAAACACCAGACATTGGGAAACCTGCGACCAGGTTTTTTTCTTTACAGGGATGTGGGAGTGTGTAGGAGCAGAGGTATCTTGCCAGTACCATAGAGACAGGGCAGAAACCATTCTGTAATGATGCTGGAGATATTCTCAGGGAAATTTTCAGAGCCAGAATTGCAGGAGCACATCAGCAACCCTTGAAGCCCCCTCAGCACAGCTTGTTGGGGTGTCCTGAGTGGTACCAAAGCTATGTGAACATTTCCCAGCTAATTTGCAATGCTGTCAACCCTGGAAGCTATTTACAGATGTGGGAATGGCTGGCAGGTGGGTGAGACGTCCCAAAAGAGATACTCTGCATGACTTCTTTTGGAGGGACTGTTTTCCTTGAGGGAAGTTTATGTGGTAAGGGGGCTGTGGTGATCCAGACAAGAAATGTCTAAAAACCGAAGTATTAACAGGGCAAAGCTGTGAAGCTGTTAGCATGTCTAAGCCTTATGCCTGAAGTTAGAAATGCTTCCCAGACCCACAACACATCTGAACAGCTCATCTTCACATAAAAACCATGACAGCTTTTGAGCTGTTAAATTTGGGAAATGTGAACGTTTTGGGGGACAGTTTGAAATGACATGTTGTAAACATTTGGGTAAATAAACAGTATCTTGACTTACATCTCCTTTTCTCACATAATCAGGATTCTTATAAATATCTCTTGCAAGGCCAAAATCACAGATCTTCACAACATTGTTCTCAGATAAAAGGATGTTTCTGGCTGCCAGGTCACGATGAATGCACTATAATAAAACAGTTTCAAATCAAACTGCATTTCCTTATTCCTGCCCACAAATTTCCTGCCTCCCATATCCTTTAACATTATTATTATTATCATTATCATTAATAATAAATGTAATTTTTTAAGGGAAGTTACCTGTAGTTTACATGAAGTTACTGTAAAAAGTGGTAATTATTAGGGAAAAAAAATTCCAGAAAGTGACAAATTTGTAAGCCTTTTGATATGTGCAGGGAAAGAGCTGAATCATTTTGAGCTCCCTAATACATGTTGAAATTAAGGAAAAACCTACCACACCCGAAAGATCTTCCCCAAATGAATGAGCTTGACCCACTGCTTTCAGTCATGATCCTGTGTTTCTGGACTATGGATACTTGGATAAACAAAGTTATATTTATAATGCCAAGAGGAAAACGGCTCTTCCTTTGGGACCTCTCCCAAGGAAGGTGTCACTACAATGTAGACATGATTTCACCTCTGAATCCTGTCCTTCTACAGTGAAAAACCCTCAGTGCAAAACTCACCTTTCTGGAGGAGAGGAACTCCATGCCTCTGGCCACCTGAAAGCTGTAAGAGATCAGGTCCTCCATGGTGAGGGGCAACTTGTACAGGTCATCAGCATCTGCAGAGGTGGGAAGCAGGGTTTGTCACAAAGATAGCTCACAGGCAGTTATTTCTCCCCTTTCTTACAGACCCCATTATTCCCATAAATCCAGTCTTCATGGAGGGGTATTTGAAGGTCAACCCACTGTCACTGGAAACAAAAATAGTGCTTGCTTTACACCTCGTGCTTTGGACGCTGCTGTGTTTTCCCCAAAGATAAGGAGCAGTCAGAAGAAACAATCACACATTTTCCTGTCAGATTTAGTAACCCTGGAAATAATCTTTTTTTAAATCTTCTACCCTCTGGACATGACCCTCGGAGCATCTCCCACGGATGTTTATTAGGGTGATAAATGAGGAAAAAAATTTCAGGGATTCACAGTATGTTGCAAAAATATCACAGTCTGTGCAGGGACAGGAAGGAATTAATACCTACCCTCCTCGTCCTCCTCCACATCACTCAGACTTTTATCTTCCTGGAACCCAGAGCTCGCAAAGCTCTCGCTGCTGGTGACACTGGCCAGCCTTTGTTTTTGGCTTTCCACTGGCTCAGTATCCTTTTTCTCTTTCATTGGCTCTCCCTGCAGAGAGGAGTCCTTCAAACAAAAAGAGAGAAGAGGTGCTGCATCAGAGCAGTGGAGGGGGTGGGGAGGAATCATGTCAGGCTGCTGTTGCCTTTCTGCTGGGCTGCTGGTCCGTGGTGTGGGTGGTCACATCTCTCATGGGAGGGGTGTCCAGTGCCACTGTGGCAGAGCTGTGCTCCACCAAGGTCGTCATCCCCAGAGGGCAGAAATTTGATGGCTTGGGAGCACCAGCACATGATTTTGGGGTGAGCAGGGTGGTGGGCTACCTCTGCTGCAGTGAGGATTTGCAGGGTGTATGGATGGAGCTGTCTGCTGGGCTGTGGCTCATCTCAGCCTGAAATGAGACCTTTGAAAGGGCCCATTTCTCTCCAGCACACGGAGAAGGAGCACAAAGAAGTGGGTTGGGAAGATTGTGCCCACAATGCAGATATCCCAGACCTCTCAAACATCAGCTTTTGGTCCCAACCTGCTCAAGATATCTATGTCCCTGCACAGGGTTTGGTGTGGGTTTTTAAGCCCTTTCCATGAGGAGCAAGGGCACTTGGTGTTTGAAACAGAGCTGCTGTTGGAAGTGACCCCTCTTTTCCATGCCTTTATGCAGTGCTTTCTTCTTATGGCCAATCGTGTGATGGTTTAACAGGACACATGTAACACTGCTTGGAAAAAGCTCTCTCGCAGCTGGCCTGACTGCCTGGCCATCCTCTTGCCCCCTCTTACTTTTCCTCTTGTCCTGCAACCATCTCTATTCCCTGTGCATGCTGGTGCAGAGACAAACTTCCACCTCCTTCCTGCCCAGGAAACCTTCCCAAGGGTGCTGGAGCACTGGGTGTGGGAAGGGGGTATGGGAACGACTCTGCTCAGCATGGACCCTTCCCAGCCATCCTCCCTGCTGAGCATCCGACTCCAGCAACCATGTGTAGGAGGAGCCAGTTGCTGTGTCTCACATGGAGCACAACATGGACAGACTTGGGAACAGAAGATCAGCAAAGCCCTTTTAGAGGGGGATGTCCTCTCAAGTGGGCTCTCCCACAGAGCCCTCCCCAAAAAAATCCCTGAGATGCTGCTGAGCTTTTGGCACAGCTGAGTAGAGATTTTGAGACCTGCTGTCCTTGTATGCAGTCTCATGTCAGAGTCCTAGATCCTTTGGAGAATTTTTTTCTGGAACTATTTGAATTTTCTGGGACATTTGGATTTAGGTTTGTAATAAAATACATATCATGGATTTGAATCAAAGGGCTGTGGGATGTGAGGGCAAGACTCTAATCTCTCTTCCTCTTGATAGCTATTCTCCTCACACAATAATAAAATTACTTGTAAATCTCTGACTATTAGGGTGTCTTGGGACTGAGATTTAGTTGGCGTTATATTGTTTGTGCTCCCAGCAGTACTGAAGTAAGTGGGCAAAACCACTTCCTTTGGCTTTGCTGACCTCAAGCTCACCAGGAATGGGCTCCTCAGAAGAGGGCAAGAGCATGTGGGGACACTTTGGACAGGATTCACTTCCCCTTGCTGCCGATGGCTCCAGCCAAATTAGTCCCAGCAGTCTCCTTGCACAGTCAGAGAGGGAGAGGTGAATCCTTTCTCGGCACAACACATCCCACACCAAATATTAATATAGGTCAGGTGAACTTCACCCTAAAGTAATTTCTCTCCTTTGCTAGAACAGAGTCTAAGGGGACCAGCTCAGAGCTGACATCTACATTAGCAACACGTACATCAGGTAAGATGAACCCCACCAGGACCATCTGCCTCCTCACCTTGTTAGGGCAGAAAAGATTCCTTTTGCTCTTCAGATAGTTTGATAAATTCCCATACTTGCAGTACTCAACAATCACCATCAGAGGCCCTGGGCAATTAAATATTAAAAAAAAAAAAAAAAAAAAA
>PYHW01010828.1:2786693-2862455 GCA_013186435.1 Turdus rufiventris | reverse complement strand
AAAAAAAAAAAAAAAAAAAAAAAAAAAAGCCTACTATGATCCTTACACACGTAAAGAAGGGAAAGATAAATACATAGGAGGGACGCCACCAGGGCTCTGGGTTAGGGAATTTAATCACAGCTGTGGCAGGCTAGGACTGAATATCATCCTGCTTGCTAATATCCCAAGTGCCCCCTTCAAATTAATGAGGGGGTTTTGTCCTTTCTGCTCCAGTGGGAAAGGTGGCAGTGACTAGCTGGGGATAACTTTACTTCCAGATGGGCACTGATGTATGAACACTGCTGGTAAATCCATCGCACAACCTGGGTGTCAGCATCCTAAGCTGATGTGATGTGTGTGTGTGATGACACTGCAGCCGGTTCAGAGGAGACACACCTGCACAGCACCACCAAGATTTAAGCTGCTCAATGTGTTTAGCTTAATAAAAGGGCCTTCATGAAGAAAAATAGTTATAAAATCTAATGGAGAAGGTTAGAATGAGATACAAAAGTCAGGTATATGCATAAGACATCTGGTTTTAACAGTAAGATGATGATTCCTTGGAACAAATGACCAAGGAAAATATGAAAGCTTCTATCCAAGTGTCTTCACATTAAGGTGGATACCCTATACTTCAGCGAAATTTCATTTGCAAGATTTGGTATAGGGTCAGTCCAGCATAATGGTGTGACTTTTTACTGAGAATGCAATTTTTATTTCATAGTTCTGCCATTTCATTCATGGTGGACCTGAAACTTGATTTGTACACATTTTGGAGGCTTCAAAAAGTTATTGTGGGAAGCTTTTGCTTTTGTCAGAATTGTATAAAAATGCACTATATAAGCCATCATTTTTCCAGTGCAGCTGAGCAGCAAGATACCTTTCAGCATTTTCACAGCAACTATTCTGCATGTTGGTGATTTCCTAATTCCAAAGGCAGATGCTTGTACCACCTTTCCAAAAGCTCCATGTCCAAGAGACTTTCCTGTAAAGAAAACAAAGTGGAGAGACACATCTTGGTAAAAAAAGGGAATCCTGTCAGCAAATGGCTTCATAGATCACGAATTGGAAAATGTACTTTCCAATGAGTCCCATAGGTATATTTCCAACATATACCTGGTTTAGGTTTTCAGGTTTGTTGGGGTCTTTTTTAAAGTAAGCAGTCAAATTAGAAGACAGAGCCATCAGAGGGAGCAAGCGATAGGAGTGAAAATATCACTAAATTAATGCAACCWTTCAGTGGGGGTACACTGGCTTCGAACTTGATCTTTTCAGTCTAGCTCAGTCAGAGAAAGATTTTGCTCTTCTTTTCCCTGAGCACACTGCACTGTGCAGCAGCCTGTGGTGCTGCCAGTTATGTCCTTAATAACACAGACCCTCTGCCCCTTTGACAATGTGCTCACATGGACAGGTCTGGCTGCCTCTGCCCTGCTACAGAGGCTGCCAAGGCTTAGCCAGGGAGATCTCCTCAACGTATCAGCTAGCAATAAGTTTTATTTCCAAGCAACTATTTTCAGATAGCTTTTATGCTTCACCTTTAGCAAAACCCAGGTACCAAAGTTGAGCTAACACGAGTATGGCAGCAGGATCTGCAGTGTTGAGAAGAGCAGAAAATAAGTCAGCTTTTCATAGAAAAGAAAAAGATAAAATGTGCCATACATTTTTTCTCAGATAGGCACATGTGACATGACCTTCTCCACAGGACAATTTCCTATTCCTATGCTGAACACCTGTTTGACTAACTCTCACTAGAGACATCTATCCTGTTGGTATCTGAGTGAGAGATGAAATCCCACTCAGATATTTGCAAGCATAGAAAAAGAACTGCTGTCTGTACTAATTTAAATCAATACTGCCTTTTATATGTATATATTGTATCTAAACTGTGATTCTCAGTATGTCTGTCAGTAGGAGCAAGTAACATACGTTATTAAAACAATGGAAACATGAAGCAGAATATGCTAAACCAAAAAAAACTAAGCCAGAAAATTATTTCCACCCTAAATGTGAAAATGTGTTGTCATTTTTTTTACAGCAAATAACCACAAAACACTTGAACTACATGACTGAAACGCATCAACAGACTGACCTTGGTTTGTGAAGGGCTTAGTGCTTGAAAGAGAAATACAGCTGAATCAGTGTGCATCTAAAAACCTACAGCCACTTTTTTTAGTTACTGCATATAGATTCTTCATTCAGCAGATGCATAAGGGAAGCACCATTAAGACTCAGGTCTCAGCTTTCCTAGTGAATTGATGCTTTTAGTCCCTAATGTTTTGACTGTTCATGGTTTCTACATTAAGAACTTGCAGTTTGAGGTCCTATAAAACCCATCATACCTTTGTTTAATTCATGGCTTTAATCTGTTTCCATCACTTTTAATTCACCTTCCCACATCGTGATAACCTACTTAGTCACCACTTGGAAAACACACCGGCTCATAAAACTGCACAAAGCTGCTAACCTTTCAGAAAGGAGAATGAGCTCTGGAAACAGCACTTCCTTCTCTAAACAGCAGTGTAATTCAATGGGAAACTGTAATAACACTCGTCTTTGCTGCTCTGCTATTTGTTTGTACTGTGCTGAATGCTAGCACAAGACCAGGCTGCTTTAACTTTTCAGCATGTAGCTCAAAACTCCGCAGTTTAGTATGCAATTGTGGCTATGGTTGCTCTTGTAAAAGCCCCTTCTGTTGACATAAAAAGTAACTACAAAATTATTAAACAGAGAAATATTAAGCTGCCCAACCATCTGAGCAGTCAGTTTGTGGCAGCTTTTGAGCAGCTACACTGGATATGTTTGGGGTAGTGCTCAGGTATGTAATGTTACAGCATTTAGATCCAGACCAATGAAGCAAAGTGCTCCACTTAAGTTTTCCACACTTGACTTGGATTTACTGGGCAGCTCAGAACACATTAAAAGGAACATGCACCTCAGTCAAGGAGTTTTGGATCAGGAGATTTTCTTTTCAGTCCCATTTTAGCAGGGTCCTTCAAGCATGTCATTGCTGGACCTGGAGCAGTAGCAAGAACTTGCAGACACCACACCCCATGTCTGTGGGAAGGCACAGGCTCAAAGGTGTGTTCATTTCTCAGGTTCTTTGCCACCGTTTGCATCATCTGCATTTTCTCCATAGGTGGCTTCACGTTTTCCATTACATTGCATAGGACAGTTGCTCAGGTGCAGGAGAGTGGGAAGTGCTGTGCTGGGTGCCAGTGCCGTGGGCTGGCAGTGCCCAGGAGGGAGCAAACTAGCTGCCACCAGTGTGTGTGACACCATGCTGGAGCCAGCAGCCACGCTCCCCAGGGCCCTGCATGCCGGCATCAGCTCTGTGCCACCTCCCCAGACTGGGAAGGTCGAGCCCAAGTGTGAGGGGAGAAGCTCATGACGGCTCAGCCAGCACCCTGCGTTATCGCCGGCCACACTGACACTGATTTACAACACCAGCATTATTCTGGCTAGTGAAAAGATGACATTTCACTCTCAGCAAGTCTAATCTCTGGTGAATTTTAATTACCCTGAATTCAGTGATGCCCATATGAAATTCCCTGTAATATCTGTACCTCTTACAGATGAAGGGAGAGTCCTGTTATATAAGCATTGCATTACAGCCGTGGGCTGTGTGTATGCATGTTGGAGGAACACACAGCAAAAGAGATGTGGGCTGAAATGAGAGACTTCTTTGCAGAAGTTATAATAAATATGTGTCCTGGAGGACAAGTAGGTAGAAAAACAGTCACATCAGATGCTGGAAGGGGTTGCTTTTCTAAGTAAAAATATTTTTTAAAAACCATAGAAGCATATTTTGTGTTTGTGAGACACTAATCCTCGGAGACTGCCAAGGTTACTCAAAGACTGAGCCAACTGCCATGTAAGCAGGACTTGCACTGAGCTCATCTAGCACACTGCACATACACAGCTTCTTCCAATCTGGTTCTCATTCATTGTCAGCATTCTTTATTTGTTTACACCAGTTCTTCCACTTTTAACTCATTCTCTGGTCATCGTTCGTCACCTCTGGACTCCAAACACTAACCCTGCAAGGCATGGGTTTTTCCTTGGTGTTTACATTCCATTTCTGCTTGTTTCTTTCCCAGTGGTCACATTGTCTGCACATCAGGTTCTTGGTCCATCGTTATAAGAAAATGGTCTGAAGATTGAAGTCACTCCAGCACAAGGTTCCAGCATTCCCAGAATTATGTATGACAATTATAAATCGAGAGCAGCACATTTCAGCTGTGCTTATCCACATCTGGTCACCTTGTGTCCCCTGGCAGGCAAATTAGGTGTGATCCTAATTCTGCACATGTTAACCAAGCTCTGTCCCTGACTCCAGGGAGAACAGGAGGGATCTGTTACAGCTCCTAACTAAAGTGCAAGGATTTTCTAGACCTTGCTGTAGGACAAATGCGATGCATGCCTGAAAGAACAAACAGCACTATAGCAACGAGGCTGAACTTATCACTGACATTTTGATGCTGACCTTCTAGCTAAAATCTGTGTGGTTTCTGGAGGGATTAATCTACTTCAAAACAAGGTCCCTTGCCCCCTTCCCTTCTCATCATCTCCACACTAGGCTTAATAAGGAATGGTTCCCAAACATATGCCTTTTGCTGGGACATCTACAGGGGAGCTGGCTGTAGGTTTAAAGTTTTCAAGGGTATCTAGTTATTTATGTGTGAACTTACGTGTCACATTATTGCACTTTATGGTGCAATAACAGAATATTTATAAAACTACAGCACGGAGGGAAAACAAGGAGATTGTGCTGGGAAGAGAAGGAGAGGGAGAAACAGGAAGGGGTGCAGGATGGATTATGAGGACCTATTTCTGCACGGGCTTTTTTCCAAGTTTCCAGGTTGAAGAAAGGGAAGAAAACCATAGAATCATAGAATATCCTGAGTTGGAAGGGACCCACAAGGATCATCCTTGTGGATGATCCTGGCTCTGCACAGGACCATCCCCAAGAGTCACACCATGTGCCTGAGAGAGTTGTCCAATCGCTTCTTGAGCTCTGTCAGGCTGGTGCTGTGACCAATTCCCCGGGGAGCTGTTCCAGTGCCCAAACACCCTCTGGGTGAAGAACCTTTTTCTAATATCCAACCTAAACCTCCCCTGACACAGCTTCAGGCCATTCCCTCAGGTCCTGTCGCTGTCACCACAGAGCAGAGATCAGTGCCTGCCCCTCTCTTCCCCCCCCGAAGAAGCTGTAGCTGCAGTGAGCTCTCCCCTCAATCCCCTCTGCTCCAGGCTGAACAGACCAAGTGACCTCAGCTGCTCTCACACAGCTTCATGCCCCTCCAGGCCCTTCATCATTATTATAGTGAATCCCTAAAATTACAGTCCAAGATCAGGCTTCTGAGTCTAGAGAGTCTGATTTGGAATTCTTTGGTTGCTCTTTTTGTGTCATGCTTTGAGTAAATCAATTTCCAAAATATAGAATACATCATTCTTGTCAATATTCTCCTTCTGTGGCTGGGTGGCCAACTTAATAGATGAGGGAAAGGCTGTGGATGTTGTCTACCTGGACCTCAGTAAAGCCTTTGTCACTGTCTCCCACAGCTTTTTCCTGGAGTGGACAGGTAGATTATTCATGGTTGGACTTCATCTTAAGGGCATTTTCCAACCTAATTGATCGTGTGTTGTATTTTCATTTTCCTACATGGAGTTCAAATGTACATATGAAAAGTCAAGTAGGCATGGTCAGTCAGTCCTGAAGGCTGTAATTCATTCACAGATCAGTGCTCTCAGTGTGGAATAGATGACACCAAACCTGGCTGTTCATTGTGCTGTGTGCCTAGAACACATCCAGCTCCTCTTTATGCATTGTTACAGACACGTTATTCAGTCAACCCAAACCCCACACGAACTATTCCAGTATTACCTAGTTTTAGCCTTTCTCTTGCAATTTCCCACTTGCTGGCATCATAAGGTAGACGTTCACATTGCTCATCTAAGGGAACTTCATCAGGATCCATTATGATTGACAAGTAATGGTTGGTCTTCATTTCAGAGGAACGAGGCTAGAAAACAAAGACATTGCAAAATGAAAAAGAGAATTAGAGTATCTGTCAGCATCTTCTTGTTTGGATTAAGGGTTCCATGTTCATTCTGATCACAAGGCTGCGTGTTTCATTGCACAGTAGATAGTTTCGTTAAGCTCCCTTTGACTTTTCTATCTATTGCAAGCGTTTTTATATAAAAGAAAATCATTCCTCCAGCTTTGCTCCCTAGTGACACACCAGTTTCTTCAATGAAATCCATGTGGGTCTCTACTAACATATGGTGTTATGACACAGGCCCTCTGCACAGTCAGGAGAAATTCTTTCAGCAAGTGACTAAACATTGCTGATAAAAATAACTTTCCTTCATGATTGTGCAAAGCAAGAAGTGGCCACATGCAACAGATGGAGTTCTACTGCCAGTGTTTATTTGCTCCATATATCCCGCAAAGATAACTCATATGTGGTTAGAAATTGTGCAAGACAAGTCATCAGGTCACTGGACATGATACACTTCACAAACTGCTGACAAATGTTTAGGATTTTTTTATTTCTGTGGTATCATTTATGAAAATTTACTCAAACCATTTTAGTCTGGAGGAATTTATAAACAGCTTGACTCAAAACATAATTTAAAACATAAAATTTCAAATTAATTTGCCAGTTTAGTTTCTCCTGAGCAAATGGATTATCCACTTCACTTGAGAAATATAAGGAAAGATAAATCTGATCTGAAAGTTTCCTGCAGTTCATCCATTTTTAAATATATGTTCCTTCAAAGAGCATCAAAATTGCCATTCTAGTCCACTGGACTTTTCTTGATGCAGGAGTACTTATCTTTCTGTAGAAGAGGTCTAGTGTTTGCCATAATTTCCTGGCTATTAGTTGGATCTTATGGGAAATCTGAAGAACTGAACCTGAATGTTGCATTTCCCAAACTTGTAGAAGAAGCAGATGGACAAAGACATACAGATACCACAAACATACAGATACAACCACATTTTTTTTTTCTATTATTTGCTTTAACTGCCTTCTAATACTTTCAACTTCCCTGCTCTATGGCTTGGAAACATGTCCCTAATTCCTGCATTTCCAGGCAGTTTTTGAGAAGAATATTTCTAGCTGTGCATGACTTGATTGGAAACACAACCAGACTAAAATGACAGTCATTAACAACTACTGTTCTACTTGCTTCTCATCCTCCCCAAACCCATAAATTTTGTCCCAGGAAGGATGCACTGATGCTTGTGAAAAAGGCAGGAGGCTTAAAGCCTGGCTCCAAACCATCCACGAAGTCTGGAAAGGACAGGGATAAGTGGGATATGAGTAGAAACAGAAACTTGGGTGGTGCTCCAGAAAGGGCATTTCTAGATAGAGATGTGTGTACCAGAATGCTCCTACCCATCACATTAGAAGAGCTTTTAAGTGGACCCATCCCAGAAAAAGCAATAGTGCAATAGAAAATTCAGACAGTTTCCCACAGTTCTTTCTTCTGATGCACTCGATATCAAATTTTTGGCACAACTAGAGACCTGAAGAAACATTTTCAATGATGAAAAATTGTTAAGGATATAATCTGTCCCTGTATGCATCACAGAGAGGCTTTAAGAAAATGCTCTTGGAGACCATAATTTTTTTTCTGTTGTGGCAACATAATTTGTATATAAAATTTAATTCAGAGCTGATTCCAGACATAAATCTTTGAGAGTAAGAGTTTATAAGAGAAACACAGATAAGATCATAAACATAGACTAACACTAGCTGGAAAGGCTCATCTGGAAAGTTGCCTTAATATGTCATTTAGATAAAATCCCTTGTCCTACTGTGGTGATTATATTTTTATTGTATTTTAACAGTCTAACAAATTTTGGTCTCATAAAAAATAAACCAAAAAAGATCTGCAGCCCCTTGCTACACTTAAAGCTTACTTTTTCCCAAGATTTGCAGTCATGTTATAACTTGCTTCATCATTACTGTTGAGCGTTCAGCACTGGTCCCTCTTGCCTTGTAATTTCTCTTACAGCTATGAAGTTTCCCCACAGCTTCAGCTGACCTCTGCTTTCCCTTCCCCCCAAACTCCCACGTTTTTCTCCTCACTAAAGCTTGCAGCAGCAGGAATGCAGGCACAGTGACTGCTGCCATACTGCCCTGATTTGGAGGTCTAGTGATGTTTTCCCACCAGTCAATAAAAGTTCTTAGTACCCAACCTAAGATACCAGCAGGCCTTAATGCCAGTTGAGATAAAATGGTCTGTCAGGCTGCAGGGGACCTTCAGCAGCCATCCCTCAGCTCATGTGTTGCAGTGCCCCAGTACCTTCCCTCAAATCCATCTGCTCCTACAGGTTACACTGAGATCTTCCTACACGACCGAGGAGTTGTATTTTCCGCTTGGGAAAACTCCTGTGGGTTTAGTCTGCACACCCCATGACAGCAGACCAGGTGCTGTCAGGAAAAAATTGGTTTAAACCCTCACAGTCAGCCTTGGACAAGAAGGAGGGTGAGCTACAGGGGCAGTTAAATTTGTCACGGTGGTGCAGGATCTGCTCTAGAAGCTGCACCACCAAAACTCCTTCAGCAGAATATCACTTTGGAAGTGATGTAATTATACCAGACACTGTGTGAACCAGACCCCAGCACATTCTGTGAAGATCTGTCATTCCCACTCACTCAGATCTTCAAAGACATTGGAATGCCAAACCCCCACAGTTTTTATAAGGGAATGAGGATGCCTTTGGTGTGAGTCAGGCACCCAAATTCTTGTGAGCCTCAGAGCCTTGTCCCCACCCAGGCTTTTCTTTGTGGCTTGCTCATACTCAGCCTTGTAAGTCACAGTTCTCCAGCATTCATCAGCAGCCTGGTCATTGCACCACGAACAAGGGTGAGCAGTATCAAAAAAATCATAGAATCATAGGATATTCTGAGTTGGAAGGGACCCACAGGGATTATTGAAATTCAATTCCTGGCCTTGCAGAGCACAGCCCCAGGACTCATGCCATGTGCCTGAGAGTGTTGTCCCGACACTCCTTGAGCTGTGGGAGACTTGGTGCTGTGAAAGTGAAACAGAATTTTTTTTTTTTTTTGGTAGACTCAGCAATCCCATCATCTTGGGAAAAATTTTCTGACATGGGCCAAGCTGGCAAGGAGAGGCAGGTGCCACAGGGAGATGCCTGTCTGTTCTTACCCTCTTCAGCTTGCGGATGAAGAGGGTCAGCAGGAGCCAGAACAGCGTCGCAGCCACACAGGTACAGGTCAGAGTTATCAGCTCCAGGTTTGACCTCTCTGATATGCCTGGGAAAATCAAGTGGGAAACATATTAGAAAATGACCTGCAAACCAAGGGCACTTCATGTTTTTTTCTGCCATTAAAATAAAATTCCAGGAAGGACCAGCTCTTTTCAATGGGGTATTAATCTCTGTTTGGACTGGCTCACAGAGCCAAAAAAAAAAGGTCTCCTGCAGCCTCAGGAGAGGACAAGGCTGCCCAGAGGGGATGTCTCTGCTGGGCCTTTCCCACAGCTGGTACCGTGGTGTGAGAGCTGCTGCTAACATGCAGGAGAAGCTCCTGGGAGGGCTCGTGCTGGTGTAGGCTCCGAGTGTGACCCAGGGCTGCTGCTTGGGGTTTGCTGTCCAGGACCTGATGCCTTTCCTTTCCTTCCCTGCTGATGGCTGGACCCTGCAGCCTGCACCTCCATCCCAGACATGCTGTAAACCCTCCAGTCCTCACCAAAGCCTGGGGATGGCCTGGGGATTCTCTTGGAGACTCATGGAGCTGCCATCAGGAGTCCATGAGCTCTTCTTCCCGTGGCTTGGATGGATCTGATGTGTCACCTGGGGCTCAGCTCATACACAGCATGGTACTGGGGTTTTGAGCCTCATTCCCACTGGGCACAAACCCAGGGCATATGGCCTGGCACTCCCTGCAATCCACTGCTCCCACGGCAGGCTCTGTGTCCTCAGGTCTCCTGCCAGACACACCAGCAGCACATGAGGGAGCACAGGAATCCCCCCTTTCCCAGCAGAACCCAGATGGCAGGGAGATGGGAGAAAGCAGGGAACAGATTAGGCACAGAAAGGGAAAGAAAACCCCGACAACAACTGAAAACGAAGAAGCAAGAAAACATGAATATTAGAAATATGGAAAGTATTAGAGCCCACTGAGAGATCTTTAAAAAAGGCAAAATAAAACTCACTTCAGACTGCTATTTAGGGATTTGTAAAATAGTTTCAGAGCAGTTTGTTTTGCAAATCCTCTGATCGCGTCAAAATCCCACACTTCCCACAATGTTTTCCATCTGATTGGTAGAAAATGCAAAAAAGAACCATCATATCCTGCCTCTTGTTCTGATATACCCTCTAGAGAGGGAAAATGAGAGGACAGGGAGGAGTAATTCTGAAAGTGATTTCACAGTAGTTTTGTCAACTGCACTTGCAGAGTGGCAGAGCCTGGCAGCTTGGTGTTACTCCTGAGAAATGAAAAAGGTTTTATCCTGTCTCACTGGTGGGTTTACCAGGCAATCCAGAGGGATGTGCTGCCTGGTTTTAGGCAAAAGGCTACAAAACTTTGTTCAGTGGTTATGTTGCTTAATTAGCATAATATCTTCCCTCTCTAAAATTATAATCAGATTTGTGTTCATGGCCCATGTCCAAGATTTCCATGGCATGTGCATTCTGGAGCTTTGAGAATAAAGTTCATTGAGGAAAAACATGGCTGAAATTACAAATGGAGATACAGTAGTCTCCAGAAAAACCAAGAGAGTTCTTTTTTAGCAAGTATTTTTTCAAAGTACTTGATTTAGATATGGAACATCATGATAGCATAAATAATACAGCCTAATGCAGCTTGCTTATTCCCTGGCATCAGCATTTCCTTTTACATACAGGTAGTCTCCTCTTGCTTCTGAGCAGCTCTCCTGCAGATGGCAGGTAACACTTTCTGATATTTATTCCACAAAACCTGGAGGGGCTGAAGGTTCATTGGTTGCCACAGCTTCATATGGCAGGACACAGAACACCCACGAGGTACAGCCAGGCCTGGGGTGGAAGACAGCAGCCCTTTAACCACTACAGTAGCTGCTCAGGAGTCAGAAAAGAGATGCAAAGGTGCTGTCTTTGAAATATTTGAGCAAATGTAGGCAACCAGAAAGCATTTCTCCATCTGGGCTGGGTTAGCAAATGCCAGAGTCCTAGTCTTGCTGAAAGCCTTGAAGTCAAAGCTTTTTAAGTGTCTCTCAGCTGGGTAGGAAATGGTTTCAGTTGAGGCAGAGCAGGCAAAAACACTCAGAAGAGGCCTTAGGACTAGCCAAGTTTGGTGAGGCTATAATCAGTACTAAATCCCTCTCTCTGCCTGGTAGCCAAAGATTACAGGCATCCCCTTACACCTCCATCCCAGACCTTTACTCACCAGACACTTCTTTAGACAGAGTTTTCCCCATGTTCAGTTTTGCCCCATCTCCCTGACTCTGCCCCAAGCAGCAGCCAGCCCCCTTTCTCCTCCAGAGCCCCTCCAAAAGCCCCCCTGCAGCACCCCATGTCTGCAGGATTGCAGAGGGCTGAGGAGGGGGCAAGTGAAGAAATGCCACCAGCAGCAGCTTCTCTCTTTTAGTAGCAACAGAAGGCACAGAACCATGCAAGTATGCCAGGATGAGAGCCTGGATTGATCTGCTGATCCCTCCGGCTACAAGCTCAAGCCTTTGGCTGATACAGGCTTTCTCATTAGGATTTCAGCTCTAAACACTGAAACATTGTGGTGCACCTCGGGTGTCAGCCAGGGAAAAAGCAGTGCCTGGGGCAACAACACTTATCTGCTGCACCTAAAGCATCCTTCACCCCTATCCAAATGGGATCTACCCTGATTAGTCCATGTGATCTCACACTCACAGCACTACAGCACTGGGATGGGTGCCCAGAGGTGCTGAGGAATGTCCATCCTCAGAGATTGTCATAACTCAGCCAGACCACTGGAGATCACCCTTGTTTGAACTGAGGCTGAAATACTGATCGCCAGGACTCCATTCCAACCCTCTTTGGTGGAATTCTGAGGTCACAGGAGTCTTAGTGTCCCCTGATGTCCACCTTTAATCTTGCAGACTAAAGTCATAACCCAGGCTGAACTTCATTTAGTAGATGTGGGAATTCCAGCTCAACTTCATGGAGAAGTTCCTGATAGCTTCAGCATGACTTAAAAGACACAACCATTTTTTGAGATACAAAGTCAGAAAGGTTAGTTAGTTGGTAGGTAGGTAGGAAGATATATAAGTAGATAGATAGATAGATAGATAGATAGATAGATAGATAGATAGATAGATAGATAGATAGAAAAGCTATTTAAAAGAGGTCATTCAAATAAAATTTATTTTGAAAAACTAACACCATTTTCATAGTGTCAGAATAGTTCAATGAATACTTAATAAATCAGATGTTTTCCTTTTCATCAGCAGGATTCACATTAAGTTATCAAACATCAGATTTAAGACAGGGCACATTGCTGTATTCCTTTTTTCCATATTTCAGTGAGCATGAGATGTAAAAGGTGCTCCTTCCCTTATCAACACATCTCCTTCAAAGCAGCACCTCTGTGACTAGGTGTATGCCTGGGACTGCAAGGATCCTCAGTATGGGAAGCAGGAAATGGCTTTCATGGCACCTCTGCAGGCATGTTGACCCCCCACAAAAAGCTGCCCAGGAGTCTGTGTTCCCCACATGCCCAGCAGCATTTCTCCCCAGACTTTCAGGGATGCAGTTCCCTCTACGTGCTGGTGCTTGGGCAGCCATTTGCTGTTTCTATTCTGCCCTTGCAGATTTGCTGCCTCTTCGGTTCCTCAGCCAAGAGCAAGCAGAGAGATTGCTCTGACATGCCCACACATGTGGCCCTTCTTCTCCACAGACAGCCCAGCAACTCCTGCTTCCAAACCAAACACAGCCTGCAATTATTTGAATTATTTTAAACAGCCCTTTGATTCCACCATCCATTCATCCATCTCGGACACAAAAATAACACATTGTTTCATCTGTGAATATAAGAATGTTTTTTCAGAGGAAATAAAGAGAGCAGACAGTTTCCTTCCTGACTCATTCACAAACTACTCTTCCAATCTGCTGAACGTGGCCATCAACACGAGGCGCTGCTCTGTTCCCTTTGATCTGCAGCCCCATGTTCTGAGAGTCCTGGGACAGAGGCAAGGCTTTGGTGCTCACAGCAGCAGGCACAGGGCTTGTGTTTCTCAGAGAAACAAGAAAGTGGCAAAGCTTAGAGAAAGTCCCACATCCAAGCTCTGATCTTGCCCCTCCAGGCTCAGGGATGAGGTGGAAGGCTGCCGTTTCCTGGGACAGGGACACTCCAGAGCCATGTAGGAATGAGTAAAAAAACCTCTAGTGACATCCCTTCATGTAGTAGGAAAAGAGTGGAAAGACATTTTACTTGATCATAGTAGATAAGACAAACTGTCTCTCTTTTTATCATCCAGTCTCAAAGCCATAAATTTTAATGTGGAAGTCTTCATCTCCTGCTCCCTTAGAAGTCATGCAAGAACACTGTTTGTGGTCCCACAGGACACGTAACCACAGAAGCTTTCCTGGCTGCTCTCTCTCCTCTCCTCTGGACTAGGATATATGACTTCCTAGAAACCATCTGACAGAATGCCTGTGGTTGTAATAAACAGCCAAGCTTCAATTATGTTAAAATCAATAAAATAATGAATTACATTGTCCAGGACTATGAATTAGTAGGATGATTTGGACAGCAAGCAGCTGGCACAAGTTATTCATTTATCTGTTAACAGCAGCTGCAAAAACCTCAGTCTTGTCAAGGCACTTAGAGGGAGGTGATTCTGCCTCTCTACTCTACTGTTGTGAGACCCCATCTGGAGTGCTGCATCCAGCTCTGGGGCTTCCAACATAAGAGTGATGTGGATCTTTTTGGAATGAGTCCAGAGGAGGGCCACAAAGATGATCACAGGGCTGAAGCACCTCTCCTAAGAAGACAGGTTGAGACAGCTGGAGTCGTTCAGCCTGCAGGGGAGAAGGCTCCAGGGAGACCTTTCGGCAGCCTTCCAATAATTAAAGGGGTCTGATAGAGAGCTGGAGAGTCCCTTCTTCCAAGGGTGTGGGGTGACACAAGGGAGAATGGTTTCACACTGAAACAGGACAGGTTTTGATTAGATATTAGGAAGAAATTTTTTACTCTGAGGGCAATGAGGCCCTGGCACAGGTTTCCCAGGGCAGTTTATGATGCTGCACGCCTGGAAGTGTTCAGGGGTGGGTTGGAGGGGGCTTTGAGAAACCTGGAATGGTGGAGGTGTTCCTGCCTTCCACTAGATCAGGCTGGAGCTAGAGGATATTTAAGGATCCTTCCAACCCAGACCGTTCTATGATTCTATAATTATTCATAAGGGGATAGGTGTTTCAGCTCCTCAATTTCACCAGTTAGGCCAGCCCACATGTGCATATACTTATCCCTGACCTTTTAAAGCAAAAACATCATTGTATCATCACCATTAACTCTGACTCTTAAAGCATTCATGGCAAAAAATCAATACTAATTGTAATTGTCTTGTGCTGTAGGGTAGTGTCCAAACACTGGGAAGTATTCAGACACATTTAACAATTATATGAGGATATCCACAGACATATAATCTCTGCCCAAGAGGCCTGGTGATATTCAAATTGTATTCTGTAAGGAGCAGCTAAATGCATCTAGGACTACTTACTTAACGCCAGGTCAGTAAAACAGATGATGCCAAATTTAATACATGTGCAACACTGATTTACATGGAGAATGTCAAACTACTCCTCCAATCTCATAATTCATGAAACAAAAGGGTACTCAATGAAAATGAAAGGTCACTTAAAAAACTTTATTTTTATTCAATGTAAAATTAATTTAAAGAAATCACTGCCACAGGCATGAGTCGAGATTGTCAGAACAATTCTGGACATTTAAATGAATAGCATGACAACTCAAGTAAGGGTTACAGAAATAACTAAATCAAACTACTTCTTTGTAGTAGCACTTTTGCATATGTTGCTACTGCTAGGCTAAAATCTTCCAGTCTGATTTGGCAGTTAAGTTTGCATTGAAAATAAATGAATGAGAATATCCCAGGCCTCTAATTTCTATGGAATTAACCTGAAATGGGAAAATGTATGGGTAGGAGAGTGTTACTTACTCTGTTTTTTGTTTGTTTTGCTGATACTAAATTTACATTTGTCTTCTACCCTGACCTGATCTTTGTTGGGTTGAAGCAATTCTTCTTTTTAGGTCAGTGTAAACACACTCTGAGTTAGCATTTCCTGTTGGGCTTCCTTTCCAACCTGGTATGCTTCCCTTGCTAGGACTTCCTTTAAATTGCTTCAGAGATCACCAGATGAGTCCCAGGTCATACCCCTTCCCTCCCAGCCTAAGAACATCCCTCTGGAAGGCCTGCTCTTCCCATTTAGTGGGGTGCTTTACCTTGTACCGTGACATACGCCGCGCTCTCCACGGACCCTCTCAAGTTGGTGGCTATACACTGGTAAAGCCCTTCATCTTCCTCTTTTACTCTTTCAATAAACAGCATTCGGCTTCCGGGCCCTAAAATTATTCCTGTGAAATGAAATATTTTGCAATGAGAGGGAGCCAGAATATAAACAAAAGCTGGCCCTTGTGTAATAATATCTGCTTCAAGTTCTTCTCAAAAGAAATCTGAGCCACAGACTGCACGGCACAGTATTATCTGCAGGAAAGTCAAATGCACTCGGACGTCTTGTGAGTCTCTTGGAAATCAGTGTTTACAAAGCACTTGTGTGAGTCCAAAATCTCAGCCTAAGGGAATTGTCTTGGAAGTGCTTGGTACTGTTTATGTTGATAGCACTGTGCTTATGCTTTCATCCAGGTGAGCACTCTAGCACGGCTGCAGCTTTTGGAGAAAGGATAATCTGATTACTGCACTTACAGGCCCAGGTCTGCCCCAGAAGTAGCCCAAGCTTAGAGCTCTTCTAAAAGCCATTCAGACTGTCCCTATGGGCAGCAGAGCTGCTCCAAACCTCACCTGCCCATGTGGCATGGAACGATGGGCTCCTTCGCAAAAGGGCTCTGGATAGTGCAAAGAGAGTTCCCATGAGGCGTACCCTAAAACATAGGGCTTACCTGAAGTTTCAAACATCTTGTTTATTCCAGCTAGGTCAACCCAGAAGCTGTCATGGACAGTACTCCAAGAAGCAAGGAAGAGGCAAGGAGCAGATTTGACCTCAGGACTGCTGCTAAGGCACCTTCTAGCCAGGAAATGTGCAGTCAAGTACACATTTGTGTTCCATCAGAGCTACAGTCCCATCAAAATGTATTCCCACCATCTATTTCAGGCACCTAACTGAAGTGCTCTGACCCACCCTCTGGAGACATCTTCCTGGCTCCTAATTGTATCTGTTGCATTACACCCAAGTTAGACACCTAGCATTCATTTTGAAAGATAGTGTTATTCATGCACACTACAGTGATGTGATCACTGTAAAGCTTTATGGAATCTATCTCTAGATTAAGCTTAGTGCCTGGGCTGCAACTCTGCATGGGTTTATAACTCAGTTGGAGAAATCCTTAGAATTTTTTTCCAGTTATTTTTATTTATGCTATAGTAATTTCCCATAATTCACGACACAACCATAACCACAAACTTCTTCTGCAGCAGACTACACTTTAAATTCAAGTTCCTGTGGACCAAACCTCCTTGAACATTTTTGCTGAGTTTTTAACACAATCTAAGTGTGTGCTTCTGAACCAAATGTGCATGAATTCCCATGAGAAAGGTTTGCCTTTTCCTCCATCATTCATTTCCATCTGAAATATCCAAGCAACGCTTCCATGACTGTGGTGCCAGCAGCTGGACATTTTGCCTTAGCTGATCTTTGAAGCCACATTCCAGAAACAGCAGTAAACCGTTCCCAAAGTTTTGCAACATTCCACCTGGGAAGCTGTTCCTTTCTGTTTCATGAGACCTGGATTCCTCTGCTGCCAGCAGATGCATTTGGATTTTGGACACCCCAGATTTAATCTCAACAGCTTTTGACTCATGAACAGACTTTGAGTGCCTGACCACAGACTGTACTGGTACTTCCATACACACCATGAGAGCTTGGGGTTTTTTTTGCCTAGTTATCTGCTGGCCAAGACCCCTGATCCTTGGGCTCCCTCTATAACACATGGAGGGAAATACATTTCTCTGGAGATGACTCTTATAAGATGAATATTTTTTCAGAAACCTGCTGTGTCTAGACCTCCAGCCTGGCTCGTGTTTTGGAGTGAGACAGAATAACCTGGAGCACCTGGGTCTGTCTGCCTTCCTTACATCTAGGAATGCCAATGACTGCAAATGGCTACCTACAGCAGAGGGGTAAATAAAAAGCCTGTTGTAAGAGGTAGGTGAGTACACAAAGCTCTCACCTGGTTCTTGCTGTATTTCCTCATGGTTTTTAAACCAGGATATCTGGGGCTCAGGAATACCACGAACCTGGCACTCCAACATGGCAGAGTTACTGGCGTTCACTGTCTGATCCGTAAGCTGCCGCAGCAGGGCTGGTGCCTCTTGAGCTATAAGACAAAACAATACCTTTGTTTTACATTCTTGTCATGGTGGGGGTTTAATTAGCTCCCCTACTCTCATTTTACTGGTGTTAGACTGCTACAGCTGTTCTACCAAGCTAAATTTTCACTGATTTTGCTTACTGTTCTACTTTGCTCGGGAGGATTTGGTGTGTGCAGAGAACTCCTATTACTCGGCAATAGCATGTTATGGTGACCAATGAACACCTAATGATGACAGTGTTCAAAAGACTTTCTCAGTTCCATGACCAACCACATGTTTATATTGAAAGCAATGATTTCCTATGAAAGCCAAGCTTTGCATCATCAAAAGAAACAAACTGTGACACCAAAGATTTGAAGAATCATCAGGACACCCTTGTAGCAGAGTATCTCTTTGTATCTCGGAGTATCAAAGTAGCGCTTTGCAGCTCCGTACACCATGATATTCATGAATGTGGCTTTGATAATTTGCTTACTTCAAAGAGTACAGTTACAAATCATATTCAGTAAACTCAATCAAAAACCACTAACCATGAGCACAGAGGCATTGTACCAAAGTCTTCATAAATTATTACACTTTTGCATTTCACATATTCAGCTGAACATAACCAGGCCTGGCCAAACCACACCACAGAATTTCAAAAACATGCTACAAATACCATGTTAAAGTTGTTCCTGAAAGAAACTAAACAATCTCATGACCGTTTCAATCTTTTGCCACTCCTTCCCTCATTTCATACAGTGTCAAAAGCTATTCTAACAAAGGTTAAGGTATTGACATCATTTATGCACTTTATATGGCAACATCTTTCATTCACATTTGCAAATCTCACATAATTTTTCTTGGCATTTTTTTCCATTTAAAGTAGTGATGAAGAATTTAGGGAGCTCCTGAGCACGGGAATGTTCTGCAGATTCCCTCAAATTCCTCAATTATTTGCAATCTTTCCCTTCAAGGACACTTTCAGGATCTGCAATAACTAACATGGTAATGCACACATTCCAAATATTAAATGAAATTTAAAAAAAGAAGAAACCAACTATTTGCAAATATTTTCTTTCAAGCTGCAACAGATGCCAGTACACCAAGTTCACTACCTGCTGAATGTCTGATATTCTGTGTTTGGAAGATAATTCTTTATCCTTACAGGAAAACTAGCCATCAGACATTTCCATCTTCATAATTATTCTGTTACCAGACATATACAAAAGCTCTCCAGAAATATTAAACTCTTACGTACCACCAGCTTAGGTGGTGTGCATGAGCCTCATAGCACTAAAAACACTTTTAAAGTGGGCTATCTGCAATTAATTGAAATTAATTCCAACATAACCATCACTGCAATAATATGGCTTTTTGGGCTTTTCTGAGCTGCAAGCCAGTGATTTCCACAGGCAATGATATTTGTTGTTTACAGCCTGGTAGACAATTTGTTCTCTCTCCCCAAACAGCATTGCTTATGAGAGACACTGTAAATTCTTCATCTCATACCTACACAATGACATAGTCAACTATATTTGCCTTGCAGCCAAGAAGACTGCCCTCTGCTCCTCGATCTCTAGCCTCGATTTTTGTTCAGTTCTCATTTTTTACAGCAGTAAGAACAGTTATGAAGCATGCCCACATACACGTGCTCAGAAGAGCTCCTCATTTACCAGCAGTTCCTGACAGACACCCCAGCCCAGATATCCGAAAAGAAGGCAGACGAGATGACACAACAAAGGCAAATCACACGTTCTGTGAGTTGTGATTAATTTTAATTGGTTTATAGCCATACACTAAAGATGGGATTTCATATTAAGAAAAACTTTTTTGCTTAAAACTTAAGCCATCATTCATCATTCACATACTTTCAATAATTTCTCTGCTACAATCAGCTGATTTTTCAAGGACTTGGTCAACCTGAGGATTATTCTCTTTTGCAAACCACCTGTTTTCTCCCATTCATTTTTGCAGTGAAGCCAAGGGGGACAGTTTCCAATGTCCTACTCTGCTCACTCCAAAGCCAAGGGGCTAGCCTGGCCACCTGCACAGTGTGGGGCTCAGCACCCAGGGCAGCCCCCCAGACTTTACCCCAGCCTTCATACTTGCCCACAAATACTGCCTTGCTGGCCAAACTCTGCTCTCAGTTACCCAGGGGAACTTCATTGTAGGCAGAATTTGGCCCAGGGGAGTGACAGCGGGGTCACAGAGGGGAGAAGAGGACACTGGTGTCAGAGTACTTGTCTGACCTGGGGTAGTAGGGAGGGGAAATTTGCATTTTTAGAAGCAAGCAAAGGGAAAAAATTACAATTAATTAATTTTTGGGTTTGCATTTGCATTCCATTAATTTTTGCCCTTTGTTATGATTATGCTGTCTGTTCACTTATTTTTTATTAATCGGTACAAAAATATAAATACAAGCTTTATTTTAAACACTTAAAAAAAAAAAAGAAGAAGAAACATAATTCACACCTTTATCCCTAAATAATATATTACACAAGGCAGAGAAACTGCCCAAACCCATGAGATTCTCCAGTCATCCGAGGACATCAAAAGTGACATCAGTAGTTTTTATCCTGCCACCAAGAACTGTTTTCCTCAGAGGCTTCCAGTGAGCTTTCTCTGTGCCCTCCAACACGGACAGCCACACTGGGATGTTACGACATCCGTGCACAGCGTGGCCCTCTGAGTGCTGGCCGAGACCAGGCTGGTGGGACCTCCACTCAGCAGTGACATACACCATTGCAATGCACAACAATTTCACAAAGAACAGTCTAATTGCCACATATTTTTTTTGTTGTTGTTGTTTTTTTTGTTTTTGTTTTTGGTTGTTTTTTTTTTGACCCAAACTCATATTGCCTGGCAACTGGCGGCTACAAATCATCGCGCTTCAGCTCCCAAGGCCATGGAAAATTCGTAATGTCCTGTCATCACCGCCCACCTTGCCATCAAATGTCTTCCCACAAAATGCCCTAGGAAAAAAGGGGATTCTGTATTGTAGCTCTTCTGAAGAATGGCAAATGCTAAAGAGTGAGCTTGCTCCATTTTCAAGCAGTCACCAACGACTCCACTTGCATTTTAGGCATGTTTTAGGGAAAAAAAGAGAGCCTGATCCCTTTGCAAGAACACATTGTTTCTGGAAGCCATCATGCTAATAATGAACAAAAGAGTTACTGTATACAAGCAGGCTATAGGTGACATTTCAAGATATAAATGATTATTCTTTTCTTTTCTCTGACAACTTCCAGGTTATCAATTGTTTTCTAAGCATTTTAGGCTCCATGAAACTGGCATTATGGGGAAATGCTATTGTTTACCCTTTCACACTTGACAAAAGCAATTCCCACGTGAAAGGCAAGTTTAGCCGTGGGACACAGTCTCGATACCTAAAGGAGGAAATAGTCTGGTGAGTTCCCAAGCACAAGAAACTGTCATGTTGTCACCCTCTATTTTAAAAGCACAGCCACTTTGTTCCTTTGCTGTAGCTATTTTGGTCATTCTGGTCTGTTTTGTTATGGCTTATGTAAATGCTATATAAATGATCGATCATAAATGTAACCAAAAATAATAAAAGCTATGTATTGTAAAAAAATAAAGTTATCAGATCTATTAAAAATAGCAACTTCTTCCTTATACAGAATTTATAGCACACAGAAACATCCCATAGCAAAGTCATGACAAAGGAAAAGGGGAAATGCTCACAAGGAATTCTTAGGTCACCCTTAATTGTCCTTCAGCAGTTTTTCTGGTTCTTAATCCCCATAATAAATCCAATTGTCATTTGCATACCAAAAGCAATGAATATTTTTAATGGCTTCAATTTTGAATTTGTATTTTAAAAACGTATTAACTAACAGTGCTGGCTAAAACTTTGTCAGTCATGTTAGTGTAACATTCCTCATTTAATAAAATAATTACAACATTACAAACTCCTGAATCTTCAGGCCAGAAGCAACACTCACACTTTTATCAGTAGTTTTTTACATTAGTGCAGAACTGACTTTAAAAATTGACCAACACAGCAACTGGAAGTCTACCTGGATTTATTTGGAGAAACATGGTTCATGTCTGCCAGTTGTAAAATCATCATTATTATAAATGATATAATAGGTCTGTGCATTATATCAACATTTTTATTTCTTCCCTGCATACTTCTTTTAGAAGATACTTTTTTTAAGATTAATGTACTTTAGTGTAGAAAATAATTTCAAATAAATAAGTATTAGAACTTGCTCAGCAGGTAATATTTATAAGTCCATCAAGATCAGATTAAAATAAAAAATATGTAGTCCAGTCAATCTCAAACTGAATTGTGCTCATTCTGCACATTCAAGTTAGCTTATTAAATGTCCATTGTTGACTGAAAACAGCAGTTTTTAAAGTTAATCAGTTTATTCAGCTTTGACACTTTTGATGAGGCCGATATCAAAGCGGAAGAAAAGATTGATCCAAAGTTTTCCTTATTGCTCAGTAGGAGACAGCAAGAGAAAAAATAACGACATGTAAAATGTAGCATAGGGGATCTTCCAAACCCCAGCTTCCATGTGCCTTTCCAAAGCAGAAAACACCCGTCTGAACTCAACTGGAAGCTCATGCTTTAGGACTTTGTTTGCTATTCCTCCTATTTCCAACCCATGGGGAAACGAGCACCACCTCAGGGCTTGAAGGGTAGCAACAGTAATAAAAAAAATCAAGATGATATGAGACATCTCTTACTGTTTAATGAGTCCTTTAATGTTTTACATTGCTTTGTGTTGTACAATCATTCCTTGTGCTTTTATGTTTGAGGATCCGAGAGTAAACAGCCTTTTTGTTGCAGTGCTCACCTCTGATTGTAACGTCTTTCTTTTGAAGCACTTCTTTCCCCGTGTATATGTTCCTTGCTCGGCAGGCATAGGTGCCTGAGTGTGCCAGGGAAACGTTTTTGATGGTCAGAGTGAGGGTGATGGAGTACTCCCTGTTGTGAGACTTCTTTGTTTTCGTTTGATTGTTGACCGTCCTAGGTAAAATCCAAGCAATGTCTTTGTACAGGAATTTGTTGGCTGAACAGGACAATACCAAATTCTCTCCTTCAATGGGCATTTTTTCCAAACTAATATGGAATCCACTCGGTACATCTGTCAAAAATCAAGAACACTTTTAAGTTTCTATGAAACTAATGGACCAAAATTAACACAGCATATAATTTCCCCTTTATCAGGAAGTCTTTGAACTAATCAATGTCATTGTCTTCCCGCTCAGGTGTGTAATCATTCCTTTCACACACTCAGCTTCACCTATTCTTACAATTTGTCTTGGAGCTATGATATGCTTGACCTCATATGCCAGTTGGTTTAAAATTGAAGTTGCTCTTGGAAGTAACAAGTTTGTATAAATGTTATGCCAAGTTAAGACGGACTGGGGCAAGGTACCAAAACCAGAATTGTTTAAAGCCAGCACAGTGGGACTATGAAAAAGGAGGAATTTTCTGATCACAGCTCCAGCTTGTGAATCGCACAAGAGAAAAGGAATCTCAAGAGGGCAGTATAAAAATACTGCATTTCCTCATGCTTGGTTACACTGTTTTCTTGTTGCTCACAAGTATTCAGATAAAGTATGTCTATTTCTTAAAAATGCTTCAAGCCCTGAGAAATTGCAACATCTGTGTTCACATGCCTGAGCTTTCCCTTGGAACAGAGGTGTTTGCCTTCCCTGCATTTAAAGCCTACCAGCCACCCAAGAGGTAAGCAGAAGCAGCACCCACTGCCTGGGTGGCCAGCTGTGTGTGGGCAGCGCTAGGATGCAGATATTTTGTTTAGGTGGCTAGGCATTATTGCAGGTGAAAGATATTTTCAACTGAGAGAAACCAAGGATCATTGCACTAACAGTTTACTAAGTGTAGACATGAAGTTTTCACTTCATAGCATATGTTCCAGGCAGGAGTAATTTAGCCAGCAGGGTAGAAAGTCCTATTTGAAAAGGTGCTGTTTGCAGTTTCTTGTAATGTCACTTGCAGCTTCCTCCACCTGGGAGTGGTGCAGTGCTGTGGTGGTGTCAGCTGCCTCCACCTGGGGCTCATCCCTCCAGCGAGGCACTTACACCACTGACCTCAGTGAAAGTAAAAGTAAGTTCCTGAGAGAAAGCACGTCCAAGTTTTACTCCTAGAATGCAACCTCTCTCGATTTATTTGTAGCCAATATTCTGATAAAGTCATTTCCTTCTCGGTCAAGTGACATCGGCTGTGGCCATTTTCAATTGTTCTTTCACTACTAATTGCTACAGCACTTGGCTGTAAATTTGACTTGAAATCCTAAGAATGGTTTCTTCTTTCATCAGGGAGACTTATACCTTCTTTTCTTGCTTCTTAGATCGTGAACAACTCAACGCTGACTTCTATTAAGTTCATTCTTACCAGTGTTGCTTCAGGTTTAATGTCACTTAAGCAGGAATGTGTAAAAAGTACCTATCAGGCGAATAATAACCCACATATTCTTTCATTAACCTCTCTCACTGATTCACCCATTCATCAGAAAGCTTCTCCCTAAATCCCCACATTGCAAACTGAGCTACCTTGCTTCCCAGGGGAGCCATGAGCATAACCTGTTCACCGCTCTCTGCCTATTGGAAGCCTGGCATCAGCTGCTCCCCTTAACATCCTCTTTTCCACATCTAGCCCGGAGTGTTAAACAGAGGGTAAATGAACTCCTGCTAATCCTGGATTGAAATTTCTCCTGACAGTGGATGCCTCCCAGGGAGAGGCCTGATTTCTGCTGGCTGAACTCGTCGTGCCCCTGCTGTGGGAGCAAAGTGTGTGCCTGTCATCAGCTGAAGTTCAGGTGTGCAGTCCAAAGATCAACCTAGTGGAGGCAGTGACACTAAAATGTTAGACTGGGTATTAAAGCCTGGGGCTTAAATTGTTCCACTTACATTCCATTGGGATACCACTTTTTTCTCTCTGACTATAGAAAAGCTACAAGAAAAACCTCAAATTTCATGAACTCATCTATGTGTAACTACTATTAGGATCCTGCTTGATACGTAAAAGTGTATGGTGCCAGATTCTAATCTCAATTAAGAACTGTTGAGTGGAAGTGCTATTAAGAGGAAACATCTCCATACACAGAATACACACATCACATTTAGCCTCAGTTGCCAAAATGTAGACATCTACTTGAATATAAATGTTCTGTGTTCTGTATGTGGGCAGAAGTTTACAGTCTATGGGGTGAGACAGGCTTCTCCAGAGGGCAGAGCAAACCATCCATTTAAGATGGTTCAAGTTCCAGAGATCCTGGTCCCTCATGCTTACTTATCAAGAGATCCTACATGATCAGCTTAGGCTTAAATACCTAACTCTAAGATTAAAGTTAGATGAAGTGAATCCTATACTTAATTTTGTTAAAAAGCATTAAATTCAAACACACTTAAAAACAAATGGCCAACATTTTGAATATGGGTAAGTACTTGGAGGAAAGAAGGTGCTGCATCTTACTCAGAGTACATTTCAAATTGCTCTGATGTGTGTTGGGAAAGCTAGGGTATTGGTTAGAAATAGTGGTAGTTTTTGCTTTTGAAGATGCCAGTACTCAGTAAAACCTAAGAAGAGCCAAGCAAAACTCTTAAGATGAAAACTAAAGATCCCTGGGGACTGAGGCAAATGAACTATTTTTAGCTTAAAAGAATAGCATACCAACAGAATAATGTAGTTGCAACTACTTTTATGTTGTCAGGTCTGGAGCTCTTCCTCAATGTGCCTTCTGTGAAGACTGTTTTCTGAATAAAACTAGGGACAGAAGCAAAATTCACAGGATTCCAAAAGAATCATTTGTTTAAAGGCTACAAACCTCCTAATATATGACACCTCTCACCAATTGTTACAGGCTCAGGCTAGCTAAATAATGTGGCTGGGAATAATGTAAAACGGTTTTATTTACTTTAGTGATTTGAAGCTTCCTGTGGAAATAGCTCCCAGGTTTCCTGATGGAAGATTTTGTTTATCTTTGCCAAGCACCATCAGGAATCTCAAAATAAAATGCTCTTAGTGACATTGGGAAACCAGGGAGATAAGGCAGAGCTGTTCCTGTTTCACCCTCTGTAATTGCAAACACACCCATGGGCCTGCTGTGTGCCAGCAAAACAGCCCAAAATATAGGGAAAGGGGCAGGCTGGAGGAAAGGGTGCTAATACAATTAAAATTGGCATAAAGGTGTTGTTGCAGAGACTGTTTCCAGAAGAGCTTTCAGAAATCACCCTTCTACATTGCTTTTATATAGGTTTCAGAGTTACTTTTGAGTCTTGAACAATGGCTTGCTTTTAGAGCTAAGTCAGTGACAATACACCAAAACTGCCCTTCATCTGAGAGAAGCCATAGGAAAGCTGCTCCAAAGCCCATGGTCTTTGTATCATACACCCTCAGGCACAGTGTATGAAATCATGTATATCACTCTCAAACTTCCTAGGTAAAGATAGGCAGGTTGCACTTTAGGCCCAGAAATAATGATATTTACAGTAACTAAAGCAAGTACTTGTTCTTCCTAGATTCTCTCTTGGCACTAATTTTCTTATGTTTATCATTCCCTGAAGGAGTGGAACTTGTAAGCTCCAAACAATGCTGGGACACATTCTGCCTTCCACCACCTTCCTAATAGTTTTGTCTCCATCTGCTCTTTGGAGTAATTTCTGGCGTGTCCCTTTTACAGAGGGCAGCATCTCCTTTTCCTACAAGAAATCACCTCCTCCTGCTTAGACACTTCTCTTACTTTTAGACACTTTTGTGTGGCTCAGGCTGACTTCAAATGGCGCCAGCAGACTCAACAACATAAGATAAACTAGCCCTAAACTGTCACACAAAACCTGAAGTATTGGTTTTGGACTCATCAGAAGGAAATACTTTGCAGTGTCCTGTTCACATCCATCAGCATTTGAAGCTCTCAGGTTTTTACTACCTCAGAGCATTTTTCAGCACATTCTGGACATGTTTGTTTCTTGATGTGAAATACAGGCTGGATTCAGCCACAGAAGTTTGGTCCTGGCCTGATGGAGGAGAATTATGGTGAGCATAACTGGATTTCTGTAGGGACCAAAACAACACTATCGTTTACACTGCTTTCAGTAAATGCAAGTGAGTGCCAGAGGATGATCAGGACTTTCCATGTCACACAACTGAAGTGCTCAGCCCCAGAAACTCACAGAGCACATGAATTTTGACATCACTACCCCATAAAGAATGTTTGCTACCAGTCAAGATGTTAAGAAATTCCAAGCCGTAATAAAGCTGACACTCCTCTTTCTGAACACCAGCCAATAAAAGATTCTTCAAAGGAAAGTCATAATATTCTGCATGTTCTCATGCAAACTTTAGTATCAAGAAGAAGGATTTCCTTCCATCCTTGGTTAAGATCTGAGAATGCTAGGAAAGCAGGAAAACTAATTCTTTCATGCCACTGCACTAAAATACTTGAAACCACCACCAAAACCTTGAAAGGAAGATTTGGATACAGTGGATAGCGTCCATCCTAGTATAACTTCATTTGGTTTCAGGATCTTCCATATTGTGAAAATTGAGGAGTAAGAGTTAGAGAAGGCCAAATTCAGCACCTTGCACATTGAAAGAGCAGCATTCTCAGTGAATGATTCCCAGTGACTTCTCAAAGTTTCGTGTGACGTACCCACACAAAGATGAAACTATCATTGGCATGTTAATTTATGGAGAGCTATGTGGTGCTCAGCTTTCTGTCCAAACACACACAATGCGAGGATAGGGAAGAAAGCAAAACTGAGAGTAGGGACAAGAGTCACATTCAAGGTGGCAAATATTCTTGGCACTTCCCTTAATAGAACACAGAGACATTTTTCTTGTTTCTGTACTTTAACAACCAACCTGCCTATGTGTCAGTTATCTGTTTATACTTCTCACTCTTCTTACCAATTTTCTGTATTTATAGATAACTGACACTTTCTAAATGTGAAAGTGTGTTATGACACGCAGCTTTAACAGCTGTAGACACCCACAAATGAAGCGTGCCAGGTGAAACTGTGCGAGCAGCACGACAGTGGATACCTAAAAAAGAAATGTTGAGTGCTTGCAGTGGTGCCCATCTGCTGGCATGACAGGGAGTTACGCTGCCTTCTGGCAGCTCGGGCCCAAAATGTTGGTGAGATGGTGCCACAACTTGTCAAGAGCCCTAACTACAACTCATTGCTGCTCTTCTGTGTGGGCAAGAGTGATACTGCAAGCTGGCTGGAAGCCAGATGGAATCTGGGCGAATTCAAAGAATACCACAAAACCCTGGAGGTGCCAGAGAAAGGTATTGGTGCCTGAGCTAACTTCCCTTCTCTTTTACCAGTTAGAGGAAAGGGTGCTCTCCTGGAGGCACAAAACCTGTTCATCTGGGTCAACAGATCTACTCAGCTGGGCACCAGCTCTGTGGAAAGGGACCTGTGGTGGACAACAAGCTCAGCATGAATGAACAGGGTGTTGCTGTGGCAAAAAAAAAAAAAAAAGTCAACAGGCTGCTGGGTTGCACCACCAAGGGCATCACCAGCAGAGATAAGCAGGTCATTACACTCTTCTCAGAACTTGTCAGGCCACATCCAGAATGCTGCATTCAGTTTGGATCTCCCCTACACAAAACAGATGTGGAAAGTTTGGAAAGGGTCCAGAGAGGTGCCACAAAGATGATCAAAGCACTGGAGAACCTGCCATATGAGGAGAGGCTGAGAGAACTGGGTTTGCTCAGCCTTGAGGAAAGGCTTAGGGGAGACTTTATCAACGTGTTCCAGAATTCAGAGGGTGGCTACGAAGAAGCTGGAGTCACCTATTTTACAAGGAGACACATGGAAATTATGAGGGGTAACGGGTACAAGTTACTGCTGGGGAGATTCTGATTGGACACAAGAGGAAATTTTTCACAATGTGGACAGTAAGTCATTGGAATAATCTCCCCAGGGAAATGGTGGATTCCTCAACTTTGGGCTCTTTTAAGATCCATCTGGACAAGATGCTGTGCTTTTCCCAAGACAAGGTTGGACCAGATGATCCTTGAGGCTCCTTCCAACTGATTCAGCTGGTCAGAATATTTTTAAAATACAGAGTTTGGGAGGAGGAACAGTTTTTGAAGTAGTTTTTGCTTTCTTTTTTTACCAAATCTAGTGAGTGTGTATATTCTCTTTTGATATCTCTCAGAATAGAAATAGAATGAGTTTCACTAAAATCACTCATCAGCATTATAAGCAAGAGAATGACAACATAAAAACCTGAGAGATTATGATTTGTGAATTAAATCATCTAAATATTTTAGCCTTTTTTGCTTTTTCTCATATTTTTGGATTAATAACATTTCTTTAATGATCTTCCCTGAAAATTGCCAACAGGCTAAGTTTATAAAACTACTGCTTTATAAACAAAACAAAACTTTTGACAGAAAAGTAATTGCATGTGCAGATTTTATGTTGCTGATTCATGCAGTAGTTATTCCTAAAAACACACTGTGGGCTTTTTTCAGTAATTTCTGGAGTAAAACATCAAGTCATTTGTTTGAAAACTCCAAACACATCTCGTAATGGAAAAATAGCAGAAAGCATACTCATAGTGAAGATAACATGATAGGAATTATTTGTGCCATGGCACAAATGACATTCCTGGCTGTCTTTCTCAGAAGAGGAAACAAAACTCTGTAGTCTGCACCCTGACACTTTTTCACCTATACGTTGCCATTGTCCCTGAGATCTGTGAGGGGTAACCCCAGAAATCGCCAGCACCATGCAGACACTGGCACTGTTCTAGACACTGTGTTGTGAAATATCCTGGTGGGGAACAGAATGGGGCTGTAGACACCATCAATGTCACACATGAAACTGGCTTACTGGTGGGCAAAAACACACTAAAATTTCATGTATGAAATGACTGCAGAGATGAGCCAAAATGGGGAGTTACTCATTGCTGCATTTGTGAGTAATTTCTGTCATGCCTGATGCTTCAGGGAGGAATGAGTCATTCACCAATTTGATGTCCCTTGAAATCCAGACCAGCTGCTGTGAAACTGAGCAGCATTACCCAAAAGCATGGTATGAGCTTACAAGTGCATATATTACAGCAATTCTGTGGTATATTAAAGAGCCACAACAGCCTAACAGTTGTAATTCCAGGATCAGGAAACATGTTTGACTCTACAGAGGAGTAGATCTTACCTGTTACAATAAAACTGACATTTCTTTCCGATTTTCCCACTTTATTGGATGCCACACAGCTGTAGATTCCTGACGATTTGGCTTCAGCTACAACGAGAGTGCTAGCAGTCTGCAAAAGAAGAAGAGGTTTAGTTCTCATTGGCTCAGGAGCTCAGTTGATGCTTGCCTTCTCTTTTTCCTAAGTCACCACTGACAGTCCCATGATCCACTCTTTCCATTCATTCAGTGATGGGCACCTCCGGGCTATTTAAAGGAGATGTCACCATATACAATTTTGTAAAGGACAGAAGAATAACAGGAAACAAGCTCCTTGGGTGACCCTTATATCATCAAGCCACCATGACCAAAAATCTTTGAACGTGTCTTTCAGATTGATTTATCTCTCGCTGGTGAGGTAATGGTAAGCTACAAGACATGAAGCACGACACAATGTGTTTCACAGAAGGAGATAAGCAGCCTGTAGGAGAGCCAGACTGAAAAGGGAATAGGTGAGGCATGCCTCAGGCATTTGGATAATCTTGGGAGGAAAAAGAAGCTCAATTTTGCATTAAACTAGTTTGATTTCTTTCATTTTCCCGCATCCGTGTTAAGTGAGACAGAACAGTGGCAAAAGAGATGTTTACCCATCTTCTTTGGTACTATTTTCTGTTCTTGGATTTAATATTTCTATTATTAAATAATAATATGTCAGTTTTATTGATGTTATATTCTATCACCATCTTAAGAGGTCCAGCACACTAAATATATTCTCAGAGTTATATGACTTGAAAAACAAGACCTTGAAAGGCCAGGGACCAAAAACACCCAATGTGCCCTTAGAAACATAAAAACCATTGTAATAATAAGAGTTACAATTTTAGGATGATGGAAAGCCATGGTCCAATGACTTGGGCACTAAGCAGAAGAGGAAAGTTACGCAGAAACATAATGTGTCATTCTGTTATGGAGCTGAGCATGAGGCATGGAGTTCATCTGTGTAATGTGCTCCCAGTTACAACTTGGTAGCTTAATTTTCTGTCCTTCTGTTGCCATTTTACTTGTTCTGAAAAACACAGTTTGGCTGGAGTTACGGACAGCTGGGACAGTGATGAAAGGGAATTGTGGGGCTTTGGATTTCCACTGTTTGAAATTTTTTTGCTTTTCTAAAAATCTTAAAAATAAATTCAGTGGAACTAATACATTCCTTTAAGTCTGCTTGATTGCTGGAGTTCAGAGACAAGCACAAGAAGGTGAGGCAGTAATAAATAAGGATCAGTTATCTACATTTTTACATAAACACTGACTGAACATTTGCACAGCTTTTGTCTCCTGCTGGGAGAATCCATAGCTATCTCCAAACTCCTGTTGAGCCCCTAAATTACATAGATCTTCTGGATTTCAAAAATCATTCTTTAGAAGAAAGAATCTATTACTTTTCCTACTACTCAAGCAAACACTGTTAAGGCAAATAATTTGGTTTTGACTTATTTGTTTTAGAAGACTTCACTATGGTAAATTTACCACAAGAAATGCTAACAGCTCCTCTACCCTATTAAATTGTCTCAGTGGCCAACTACCTGTCTGCTAACATGCTGCATAATATTTCTAGCTATTAAAATGTGAAATGAAAGAGGATCAGTAATACCAGATAGATGATTACAGCCCTTAGAAAAAATCATCCTGGTTTGCTAAATTCAGTAGGTTGACCTCTACAAATTTCTAATTATAGAGGGTAAGTTCAGCTCTCTCCATATTTTGTCATTCTCTTTGAATTTCTTCCAGTTTCTAAACATAATTTTTTAAAGTGTGGAAACAGAGCACAGCACCAGGATTCCTGCATCTGTTTTATCAACACTAACTCAGACCAGAAGGAAATCCCACAATGTCTACCACAGAAGGCTAATGTGGGTGGCTAAAACCTGCTTCTTCCATCCCAGATTTTCTACCAAAACCAGCTTTTTTTTCTGCTAGTTGGTATTACCTCACAGCAATCTTGCCCAGGAACCAACTGTGACCTAACATGCAGTGGAGAATGAAGCTCTTGCTCTCCGACTCCAGCACACCTGTCTTTACTATACACAGAGGCTGAGAATTTCTGAGCCTGAAAAACACATGCCAACTATTCCTCCCACAACTACTCCAAAGGCTTGAAAAGTTTTTGGGAGTATCAGGCTGTGTTTTGTCCTTACATCATTAGGTATTAATTTTTAATGGAAAATTGTGCATACTATCTTGAGTTTTGCTGCTTCAGCCCACTGTGATGTGATTATTACTTTTATCACACTGAGGATGCTGCACAGAGTTATGCTAAAGCAGTATGACTGCATTCACTTACAGATAATGCCTTTTCTTGCGTGTTAAATTGCCTGAGAGAACACTCGTTGGCATTGCAAGCCAGAAATTTAAACAGCCAGCTTTTCCCCTCAGCAGTGTTTTCGTTTTGACCAGCTCACACTTTCCCAAATACTTCTTTAGCATGGGCCAAGGATCATTTCCAGAAGGTAGCTCCCATGCAAGCAATGGCTCTTTGGAAGGCAAGGGAAATACATGCTGTGAACACAGGAGGCCTTAGTGCCAGAGAGCACATGCTGGTATGTTTACTCAGCTAAGACACAGAAAGCCACAGGAGGAAGCAAGACTGACTTTGCAACAGATCAGAATATTTTAGAGACAACACGTCTCTGTATAAATCTTTTAGCTTATAAGTTAGTCGCAAGGATAAGATAACATCTCTTTAAATAGTTTGTGAGCCCTCCAGTGGTGCAGTCTGGAGTTATGCATTGTGGATGCCAGCCAAAACCCACCAGAGAAGCAGTGTGTACAAAACTAAGCCTGGCATGTTGTTTATGGAGAAACTATGGCTGTTTGAGATCAGTTTGTGCAGCTATTGCTGAAAAGAAGCAAAAGTTTTTGCAGTCTTGCATCATCTCTCAACACAACAGGGAGTTTCAGGCCCTGGATTTGCAACTACGATACATACAGAAAATCTAAATTGAGTTGTCATGATCAGATAGAACAGTCAAATCCCTCCTGGCATGCTCAATATCTTGAGCATCATCTGTCCACAAACCCATTTACCACCAAAGGTTTGGCCTTTTATGCCTTTTTCCTACTCCCATCATCTCAGCTGAAGCGCCATGTTACAGGCTCTTCTCAAAGCCAGGGGCTAGGGAAGTAGGTCTCATACTGGTGATGCTCTGCTGGGCAAACAAAACAGGCAAAGGCATAAATCCTAAGAGAGAGAAGAGGCATTTGCAGATTTGTTTGTGGTGGAAACTGATGAGGAAAAGACTGGCTAGGCAAAGACACTGCAAAACAGCTGACACGATCTTTGCACTTGGAGTCACAGTGGGCTGGTCTTTCACCCTGGAGGGTCTGCTCGAATTTCTCTTTTCTCAAAGCAGCTGACATAGAGGATTCCCAGTGCTCCAGCTGATGGCAAGGAAGGAAAAGAAGTTTTCAGAAAATGTTTGGAAACCTTGCTCTTACATGACTCCCTGAAGGTGTCTGCAGACACTGACATGAACTTGCTCTCATCAGAGATTGCTGCCCTGGCTTCTTGAAATAGCCCATGTATTGAAAAAGCAAAATTCTGCCCTTTGACACAGAGCAGGTTAGTGCAAGTCTGTCAGTTATTGCCAATTCTCTTCTTGTCATGTTTTTAAGAAGAACTATTGGTTAAAAAATAAAAGGCAATAAATGAAAATATGGTCTCTTTACACCCTTGGACTTATCTCTGTCTAAAGGAATATCATTAAGGAAGATCCATATCTAAATATTGGTAGCACACTGCAGGATTGGTCTGTTTGCATTATCTGCCTGCCTCACATGTTGGCAAGGAGCATCAATGCAAAACATCTGGTCAACACATTTTATCTTTGGGACCACCATGGAAGAAACACCAAAATATGCACAAGAGGAGGGCATGAGTATGTGCAGGAGAGCACCCACTTTCCCCCTGGGGTCAGACAGAAAAATCTCTGTGTATCAAGCTGAGCCAAGTTTTCCTTCTGCATCCCATGCTGTTCCACAGCTCAGTAGCTGCAAGCCCCTAGTTCTGCTGGTTTTAATCTCACCAAGGCTTGGCTCTGCTGGTACCTCCCAAAGATTCACTTAAAAGTGTTGACAGCAACTCTAGTAGGAAGCTCAGGAAGGCTCCAGGAGAAGTTATGATGTGCTGAAGAGAGGTAAGTGGCACTCCCACTGCTATCTTTAGCTCGGGTTCTGAGGAAGATCATACTGTCTGCATGTTCATCTGTCTGCCAGACTGTCCATCTGTCTGCCAATATCCTCCCCTCCCCCATGTGCTCAGTTATTTTTGAATCCATTGTCCAGTTTCAACCAAAACTTATTGACAACTCAAAGCTCATGAGATCTCACGCATTTCATGAAAACCAGCTGTTGGGTAAAGGAGAAAGATCAAAATGCTGCTGTAGTGACTAAACAGCTTTCTCCTTCTCTTTGGGTTCCAGATGGCCAGTGTGCACAGACGTACTGGCCAGCCAGCTGGCACGTGTCAGGACTGAGAACAGGAACAGCACAGGCTTCTTCATCTCATCAGTAATGTGGGAACTCAAAAGAGAGGTAGAGGTTTAGGGTTTGGCATAGAAGATGCAGGAGAGATGGAACTCTTCTATTTTGCATCAGTCATGTCCAGGAAGGATTGACTCTTCTGACTAGCACTCCATTTTGGAGGGTTACACTTTTTAACACTACCACCAGTCAGGCTGACCCATCTTTGTTCACCAAACCAGAGATGCACAAGGGTGAGTCTAAATTTTGCCTTACAGAATCATGTTACAAGGCCATTACTTTCCATTTTCCATTAAGCCAATAGGGTCTGTCATTCACAAGTGCTGGAACCACCAAAAACCTGTGTCAGTTAGGTATTCAGTGCAGTGGAAAACAAAGCCATAAATACATACATACACACATATATATATATATATATATATATATATATTTTTACACACATATAGACCCACCCACATATATACATGGTAAGCTCCAATTTCGTGCATTACTACCTTTTTATACACAATATCTGGAGGCATACCCTGTAACACAGAGCTGGCTTTTGTGATACCTGCTACTGGTCAGTGGCACTCCAAAATTTGCTAGCAGCAGAGGCATGAGGCAGTCAGGGACATTCTGTTCCATTACAGGCTCTCAATATGCTAGTTCTTAAAAGCAAGAGGGTTTTGTCTCACTCCCTCCAACTTTTCCTTGTATTCAACTGCCCTCCTGTCTACTGTCTGCTTCCCTTGGATTTATAATCCTTTCTCTTGGCCCACACTTTTTGCTTTCCCTCATCTGAACTTGCCTTCTTAGTGGTCTTCGGCACATGCTGCATGCCCAGGATCCTTGTTGACTTCTCCTACAGCACCCTGTCCCTTGTAGCCCTGTACATGAAGTACCAAATGCTTTCAAAGCTGTTGATAAGCCAGTGTGTGCCTGCACACACGGGACAGAACACACTCTACCAATTGTACGCACGGGCACAATGAACATACCAGTTCTTTGTACCTTGTGATTGCTAGGGTCATTCACTGACTGACATTCTAATGAACACTGACCATGCAAAGAATAATAATCAGCGTTAGCCCACAGCAGTCAGCTTTAACTGGGAGCACTGAGAAGGGATGGGTGTTAGCAGCTGAATGACAGAAGTGTCTGTGACCTGTTTACATGATAGGCCTAAGAATAGAGCAACTTTGTAGGAAGTCTCTGAAATGTCCAACAGAACGAGAATGAAAACACTGGGTGGGGGAATCAAACCACTTCAAGAGTTGTCTTATGATTAAGTATTATGGCTTATGTTACAAAGTTCTTCCATTGTACCACTCCAGTTTCTCAATGTCCGCCTAGAGAGGCTTTAGAGGAAATGTTACTAAAACACTGTTGTCACGGTTTCTCTGTCACCAAAGAATAATGTAGTTCAGGCTTCCTGCACTACTTTAACTGCACAGGCACAGGGCTTGAGGTTTTTCTAACTTTAAAATATACTTGTGGCTACCTTGATAACCACAAACAAACAACCTATCACACCAAAGAGCCAAACTGGAGGCGCTTAGATGTAGCACATACAGGAAACATGTGGCACAAAGTCTTTAGGAAGATGAAAACAGCTGCCTTCATTGCTAAAGAAACCTGTTGATCATTCCTTGTTCATCTCTTCCCTTTCTTACAATAATCTCATCCTGTGACCACACGCATTTCTCCTTCCATGCTAGCCCAAATGTGAAACTGTCTGAGTTTCCTCATTCATTTCCTACCTCTTTGTCTCCTACATCTTTGTTGTTTCCATTGAGCACTGAGATAGTTTTTACCACGCTTGCTGTGTTGGTATGTGGAAGTGGGGTAGACACACTGTTTATTTAGCAGGGCACCACCGGTGTGGAAGTGCCTCAGAGAGCTGTTCACAGCTGCTTGCAGGAATAGAACTGCTCACAGTAGCAGTCCATCAGAGACAGACACTTGTGATGACGCGCTGCATTCAGTGAGCTCAGTGCTATTAACACTCTGACAATATCGCTGCAGATGGGCAAGGGTTCTATCTGAACTGTCTCTTTGAGTTTGCTCAGGGACACTGAGGGTGAGTCTTGGGCCGTGAAGAGTGAAAAGCCATAGACTCCCATGGATTTAAAAAGAACAATCCTGGATGCTCTGAAGCAGCTGTGTGTGCACTAATCATGCAACTCTCAGCTTGGCCAGGAGCCTGGGCTTAGAGAGCATTTTTTACTTACAATAGCAGTCCAGCTGTGCTTGAAAAGCTAGGGAAGAGCAGCAGAAATAGAGAAACTTTAGAAATGCTGTGGAAAAGCTGAGTACTGAGATCGTTTCACTAACCTCCCCCTCCCCACAGGGACCAGGAGGAATAAAGCAAAGCAAGGTAGACCTTTCTTAGTTGAACTAAACAGCAAAAAGACAAGGAATACCAGGGAGGACCAGTAAGTTTCACTGCAAATCCTTCCGTGCAAAGACCATTCCTTGGTTCATTTCTGGGCACATTTTTAAAAAGGGCTGCTTGCCAAAAACTTGCAGTTCTGCTTCAAGGACCCATTATTAGCATCTTCCTCCAGGGAGGAATTTATTTGCTGTTGACTGGAAGTTGCTCTGATATTTTAGCCACTCCTTTTCTACTGTCTCCAAAATGCATGGTAGACAAGGAGAATGAGATCTGGTCATCAGGCAGCTCCTTCTGTACCCTGTGAACAGGTAGGATGGCACCCATAGCTCGGCTGTATGATTGCTGGAAAAGAATTGCTTCCTATCATCTTGTTCATCATTCCCCCCATGGAATGACTGTGTCTTCCTGTACCTGAAATGATTTCCCTTTCCTCCTTCAAATCCCTCCTTATGTTTCATTTTTCATGTGCTTTCCTATGATAGTGTACCCTAGGAAACTGTTTGCTCCCATCTTTGCCTTGATCTTTTTAGGCACGTAGAGCTGGACAGCTAAATAGAGCAAATGCCTCACTGGGATCCAGCCCGTTCCCATGAACTGGAATGGTGCCACGAACACCTGTGATACTTTCTAAATAATATAACAGCCGGAGAAAATGCAGTCCCAGATCTGATTCTTGGCTGCACGTAAAACCCTATTTATTCTCCAGTGTGTGAAAGGGCCTTGACATGAGAATAAGTACAATTTATACCCATTTTCATATGCAGGAAATTGAAGGCAGCCATCAAGGAAAAGAGACCTATAACCCCAGTGCCCTTAGAATCACAAAAAGCATTTTGGTGTCATTAAAAATGAAAGGCCGAGAGTAAGATAGGCTTTAAAATTTATAATCTCTCCAGCTATTTCTGCCACAAACCACACCAGCCTATGAGAACAGACTCAGTGACAGTGTGATGGCACCTGAGCTGCTCTGTAGCACAAACACACCAAATCAGTCTCATGTCTATCCCAGGGAATGCAGTTGATCTGGGGTATCCTTGATTTGAAGCTTTAACTGGTGGAAAATCCTCCGTAGCCCTTGGCATGAAAAACTCATTGGCTTTCTCTTCCATGTTACACACCAATAGACTACAGGCCCACACATCCTTCAGAATTATTTGCATCTCCCCATGACCCATAAAGGGATGTTTGACTTGGACTAACACCTAAATTTAGTTGATTAACACTCTTGGGATAAATCCCATCCTGCTGTCTCTCTTAAACTTCCATAATCTGGATTCTTTTGGCTCTTTAGAATTTATTCCAAAAAAGACTTGGCCATCTAATCATCTAGGACCACATCTGTGAATAAACTGACTGATGAGAGTAAATAGCCTAATTCTCATAGGAAAAACAACATGAAATTGTGCAATTGCACAAAATGAGGAAAAGATGGCCTGGACCCCTGCCTTGTGCTCCTGAGGTGCTTCAGACCATGAATAATTGAGCAGATGCAGTGAATCCCACTGATGCACTCTCTTGGCACTTGTCACTTACCTTAATATGAATGCCTCCAGAAAAAAAATACTCTCAGCAGATAAATACCAAGTATAAAACTGATCTGTATGTATGCGGGTCATCAAATCTAAACAATATAAAAATGCTGGCTTCTTTTCTGTTACCTTGATAGCATCTCAGAGTGCCTGTTCAACAATGCTGTCACACACAACGATTATCTGCTCCTAGGAATCATACCTTGTTTTTGCCCTCTATTACAGCCGTTCTCTCAGTGATGCCCTGGATCCTGTTTCCTACGTTGCTGCCAGCTTTCAGGATGAAAGATCCTTCAGTATAAAAGCAAAATCCGTGCCTAAAGTCAACAAAAATTCAAATGTTATTGATTTGGTGATAGAAATTTGACACATAAAACAAAACAATTGTTTTGAAAACAATGATCTGTGAGGAAAAGTGCAGGTGTTGTGATGAGCAGAAAAGTATAATCACTCTTCATTAACTCTTGAGGTTTGGAGCATGATAACTGGATTCCCTTTCACAGCCACTCCTTGAATATTAGCTTTCTGGAATCCATGATCACTTTTAACCCACTGCAAACTACAAAGCCAAAATTTACAGTCAGAGCCTAAATATAGGGCTGTGCAACACCAACATCCCATTTCCAATGATTCTGTTTTCAGACATTGCCAAAACATGAGTTCATACTGTTTTCAGTCTTCTGCTCAAATTATATTTGTTTCAATATGCATCCCATAATGCATTGGATGCTCTTTTACTCTTTGCATGTTCTTTTTTTTAAACAAAAGATTATGTCAGTTTTCATTTCTGAGTGCTTTTGTAGTCCAAAACAGTTACAAAACAGTAAGATATTTATACTGAGGTTCAACGATTACAAGACACGCAGTAAAAATAGGCATAATCCTGTGAATGAACAAAATGAAGTTTAACAAAACTATACCCAAATGACAAAGGGATTTAAACGATAATTTAACTGGAAGAAAACCAAATACATCTTAATGAATGGAAGTTCCAGAGAAAAAATGTTTTTGTCTTATGCAACAAATTGGCTTGTAATCAGAACATTCAGGTGTGGTCATGGTAGAGCTGATTTGTTACTTAAAGTGTGGTTTGGTACACATGGAAATAAACATATTGGAATGCTTCTTAAGTGTTGCCTGACCCTGTTCTTCTTTGAGAATATCTAGTTCAGTTTTTCATCCAGAATTTAGTTGTTGCTTGTTCAGTTCCAGTGTCATTGGCAGAGATTAACCCTTCAGTTTGATGAAGTTCTTTCAAATACATTATGTTCCTTGGATTTGAAATCACATAGTTCTGATTTGTATAACAGTTGTTTGGAGGAAAGAACTTTAAAGCCCAGCGACTGAAAAACAGAATATGATGCAATCCTTACCAAAGAATGAGGTTCATTTCCCTTCAGCCAACTTTGCAGTTTGATTTGCACAGTCAACTTTGTGTTGTTTAGAATACTAATGGCACACTAACTTTACATGCTTATTTTTAATTGTGCAGCTTTGCGTCAAACCAGCCAATGACTTCGCAGATATTACATCTTAAAGAAATGATTACATGGAAACTAACTTGGGCTGCCCAAATTTCACAATGTGCACTCAAAGGATCAGTGCGTCAAAAAGACCAAAAAAAAGTCAGGAGAAGGCAATGGAGATTCATTCATGGAGAGAGGACAGGGAGCAAGGCAGGAAAGCCTTATCTACAAAACTACTTCTTTCAGACTCTGGTTTAAAAGCCAGCTTCTAATGCATTACTTTTGAGGTCAGGGTGAATGAAAGGCAGGTGCATTAATAAGGGCACCTGTTACAGTCAGATAGGGAAAAATGGTTGAAATTATTCAGAAAGGTAGATGCCATTTACTTTGCACATTTAAAGCTTTGAGAAGTCTGGTTCTGTAACAAGAATAAAACACAGAAGGCATGACAATTCGGCTAAGCTGCTAACATTTTCGTGCCATAGAAGATATCAAAACTCAATTTGTGATGCCAGGCACACAAACAGGCAATATCAAAAGCACATTTGGGACTGAATGCAATGTGTACAGGAAAACAAAAACACCAAATTCCCACTTCATGGATATTAAAAGGTGCCTCCTAATTTGCTTTTTTCCTATCCCCACAGAATGCACTAATGTTTCTTTGTTATGGTGCTGAAATTTTGTACTCTTTACCATAGAAATTCTTACAAGTATTTTGGTAAATGACAGAAAGAAGGCATAATGCATATTCAGAATCTGCTTGGGCATCTCTGAAATGCATCTCCAATTTCCTTTCTTACAGCTCTGGAGTCTCTGGACTCAGTTGCTATTATTATACTCTTCCTCACAATTCCTTAAAAAGACTGTATATATTTAGTTTGTCATGTCTTAGGGATGAGGACAGTGCTATGTCTTTGTTGATGTCTAGCACAATGAGGTGCTGATTACTCATTAATACCAGAATGCAAACCACTACCATAACTACAATAATATCACAATAAGAAGAAAAACACATGTAAAGTGCTATATTAGCCTTGGAGGCGCATATGTGAGCTCTACTGACGCCACATTCCATTCTATATCCAAACTGGCGATTACAACATTAATGCAATTAGAGTAGAAAATCGAATACGCTTCATAGCTGTTGTTCATGGTTTTAATAAAAAAGGAATCTCAATCAAGCTGAGAATACTACATCCAACAGCACACAGCTGGAGCTGTAAGTACTGCTGTACACACAACATCGGCTCCGCTGGCTGCTGGACCAGCAAACATTTACGGATCAGTTGCAGAACGGCTGCCAGGCAGAGTCTAGGACAAGACTCACACTCATCCCTTTGGATGCAGAGCCAGATGCTTCCTCTCATCAGCTGCCAAGTCCCTTTACTTTAACCTCAAATACACTTAAATAGCCCAGGGACAGACATAAGCTGTGTTCACTCTCCTGAGCTGGCTACTCAGGTTAATGCTCCAAGTCATTCCCCCCCTCACTGCTGCCAGGGGTGCCATGTGGAAGGTGCTGCCTAAGCCAACAGCATCAGCTAGAGATGAGAAACGGAAAAATTAGTCAAAAGTCCTGCCTCTTAACCTGACCTCAGTTTCTAACAATGGGTATTTTGTAACAGAAAGAGTAAAGGTTCTGCTGAACTTAGATATAATCATCAAACCAAATGTTTGTGTTCAGCACAGATGCTTGGAGAGAAAGAGGGAAAAATGAAAACACAAAAATCTATTCTGGCTTGAACCAAAATAGGCAATTATCTTCCTGTTAACTCAATTGAAGTTTCATAGCGTGTCCTCACATAACATCAGCTATGTATTTTTCTGATTTCAAGGAAATTACCAATTTCTTCAAACCACCCACTCAGTAAAACAACAAGGGCATTGCATTTTTAGCAAGGACTGTCTGCATTTGCAGGGAAATCCCACTGTGTTTTAGATATTTGAATCTTACTCCAGATACCTCCAGAGTACATGAATTCCTGAAATGTTTTGCTGTGAGCCTCGGGACTTTGCATCTTCGGGAAATCTTACAGCAGGGTTGCCTCCGGGTTAATGAACGAGCGCACAGTGTGCACAGGGACTGATAAACAAGCTGATATCCGCCAGCACATTTCTATACATTTCTTTCACCTGTGTCCCTGCAGACCCTTCCACATTTCCACTTTGCGGGTGCAACTCTGGCTGTGGAGAGATCCCACATAACAAATGCTAATGGAGGTGTGTACAAACATAAGTTTATAGAAATTACACAACCTCAGAGTGAGGCAGTCAGACTCTGCTGCCTTAGCGGAGTGCTGGTAGGAGCACAGCACTCAGGTTGATCACACCCTAAGTAGTTTTTCCCATCTGTCTGCACGCGTGCTGGCATGCACATTTGCAGGTGTGCACCCGCACAGGCACACATCAGCCTTTGTGTCAAGAGCCTGAGAAAATGGTAATTCTTTTGTCAAAACAGGAGCCACTAGTTCCCTGTAATGTTTTCAGAGAAGCCCAGCACAGGGGGAAGGAGGGGTGAGAGTGGCTCTGCCTGTGACAGGGTGAGTTCTGCTGTCAGACCTGCTCATTGCTCAGAGTTTCGGGAATTTACATGAAATTGGAGAGGCTGGGGGTGGTTTATGCAACCAGAAGTAAGTCCAGCTTTATAAAAGGTCTGTGATGTGCCTAGCTGGCACCCGCAGGGGCCCTGGAGATGTGGCCAGGGGGAGGGGAGCCAGCCTGCTACTCAAGAATACATCAAGCCCTTGAGGAAGCTGAGTGTGCCATGTTTGAAGATGCAAAGATAATCACAGTGCTGGGAACCGTCTTGTGTAGCGGAGGAAGCCAAACAACAAGAGGAAAGCAGCATATGCTTGTGATTTCGCACAGGAAGCTAGCAGCACCTCCTGCCAAAGCGAGATAAGAAAACTCCCATGGCCTATTCTGGACAAGGCTGTGGTGATCAACCTTCGCTTCACACTGTCCTCGCTCTGCTCCACAGCCCGCTCCCTTTCCTAATGAGTTTCAGAGCCCTCACTTCTATTAGTATGCAGCATGCCAAGCACAATAGCATGGTGTATTTATAACTATCAACAGGGAAAATTTCCAGGGTAAGAGTGTACTTCATGTCATCTTGATGTATTTCGCTGGAATCACACTCCAAACCAGCTCCAAGCTAAAGTCTTGCTGATGAAACTACTGGTCTCAGAAGAAAAGCTGCTCAGTGATTTATAGCAGAGCATGGGAGCTGAGGTAAGCAATTTGTCCAATTATTCACAGGATGGATTGACCCTGAGTATGACAGTCAGTTCTGATTGAAAACCCCAGATCCAGACACATCCAGACACATCTTCCCTATATCAAAGACAGTACTGCAGCTCTCAGTTCAAGCAGTACAACAAATACCAGTGAAAGAGCTTCAATCGACAGATCAGTTGGAAAAATACTCATCTTCTGTCTCCTCATCTTGGCAGCTTCTTCCTCCCAAGCCCTCCTGTGTGATTCCAGAGGACACTGCAATTGTTACCTCGTGTAACATCTCATTCAACTCTCTAAGCATTCCTCTTGGCAAAGCCCTGGCAGCCTCACTCAAACTCATTCACTGGGATAGTATTTGCTGGGAGGGAGAGGAAACCATCCTGTCACCAACAGTGCCCATTTTTTGGAGTGATTATTGGCAGTCACCATACTTTTCTCAGCAGCTATCATTTTTCTTAGGACAGCAACTCCTAGCAACGTCAGGGCACTAACATTAAGGCAGGAACTCTGGAAATTCCTGGAATTGTAAAGAATACATAGGAACTGTTTGTTATTTGCAAGTTACAAAAAGAATCTGGATGGCATGGGCCGTGCCTGTTCTGTGCCGCAGTGTCCGGTGCCCTACGATTGATAGCACGGGGCTGGTGTGGCCACGTGTCCTTGGGAATATTGACTCAATTTGAAGCAGGAAACGGAGAGGAAAAATAGTAGCAGGGAGCATGTACAGTTTGTAAAACGTGCTTCATGGGGGTGGGGGAAGGAGAACATGTGCTGGTCCCCTGCCAGCTTTGTCTGTGTGTGTATTCTATGATTCTAAGAAGCTATGGGTGCAGGTGTTCCTGCTCTAGGTCAAAGCCAATCAGGTAGAGGTTGAAATACCAGCAAAACACAGCTGGGAGCTCATCCCAAACACCTTCCCTAAAACGCATGTTGGTGGAGCTAGGAAGAAAACTACAGGTGGTAGTTTACAACTGGATATATCTTACATTGTTTATGGTTTATTTGTTTATTTGTATTTATTTATTTAGGATCAGGTCTCTGATGTCCCAAAAACCTAATTCTCCTGGGAGTATCTTTGAAAAGAGTGGGGTAGATGGCATTTAGAACTTTATTGTGTACTTCCATTACTCTATCAAAAAAGGAAGCTTTTGATAGCTGCACATTGCCTTTCTTACTGATATGCAACCAGATAACTGGATGGTGTTTCCCTTTCAGACTCATCCTTTCCAAACATTATGACTTGTCCTTAGCTACTCCAGTTTGCTGCCTGGAAGGCTGATTGACCTGAGCTATCTCAAGAGAAACAGCAAGATCAATAGCAATGTTACCTACCCCAGTTTTCAGTATTTCATCAGCCCACACTGAGATTTCCACAGGAAAAAATCACTTCTAGAACTGCACACCTGAGAACCCTGCGACAACAGTTACTCGCAACAAAAAATTACTGAGGCCTCGGGTCACCAAAAAAACCCATATTTCTTCCAACTTCTTTGCCATTACTTGAAATCACTGGCCACTAGGGAACGTAACAGCACTTGAAAGTAATTTTTCAGGCGTCTATGCTTACTGAGGTTATCTGAAACTTCCTCACCTTGTCTTATCAGAAAATTATATTTTGCTTCTTGATCCTCAATTTTCTGATTCATACTGCTTAGTATTCTTCATGGACACAGAATACCATCATATTTCAGCCAAACCTATCTTCTTTCCTTGTTATACAACTCTTTTCCTTCCTTTACTAAACTGTGTTCACTCTCATCTCCCATGAAGCCACTGTGATTCAGTCTCCACTTTCTCTGTGCAAAAAGCAAAAATCACGTCCTGCACAGAGAAGCAGGATGTTGGATGAAACTATAGAATTATCACATGAGATTTCCACAGGCACCTATAATTTCTTTCAGGGGAAAAAATTGTTTAATTTTGAGAGTCTGTAGTACTGCAAGGAAGAGGGTCTTGCAATTTGGTTGAACAGTCAGAATCCTAAAAAGAAAGCCTACAAAGCCTCTACATACAATGTCTACTCTTGAACTCAGTTGTTTTTGGTTTTTTTAAATTTCCAATTTATGTTCCCTATAAATAAAGTCCAACATATTGTTCAAACCCTTCTAGTGTAAGTTATTTTCCCTGCACAACTCACTCAACTTCTAGACATAACCTTACATCTATAATATTCCAAGATCCATGTATCCACAACTCCTTCCTTCTCAGAATGCCAAAATTCTCCTTCTTTTCTTTGCTATCCTAACTGGATCCTCTTGGTTCTAGAAATAAGTAACTCTTTAGTAGCCTATTTACACTGCCCATCATGCTGACAAGCTGGAAGCACAACTCTCACCATTTCCATTTTCCAGTGGCTAGCAAAGGAGACAGAGGAGCTGCTGATCCACTGAGGTTGTGTTTTTAAAGATGATTTGTTTTCAACTTCTCTTCAAGTAGGGGTCTGGAAGCAACTCTGGGCTGACTGGAGTGAGGGACTGAAGCGCAGGCAGAAAACAAGGAAGGGATGAGAAAGAATGGAGGGAAACATTTTCAAGGAGAAAGGGGAGTTGATTAGAGGGAAAACAGGAAGAGAAAATACTGACAGGCATGAATGTAAGACCAAGGATCCATCTACCCCATATCCTGTCCCAACAATGACCATATGCAGATGGCTGGGGATGAGTAAGAGTGGGACTTACTTCAGATATTTCCTTCTAATACTCCCCCAGTCACCAATTATTATCAAGAACTTCCCATAATATAGACTGTTTTTACACTTCTCTTCCAAGACTGTAGAAAGTTTTCAAACCCCCAAAGTCTTTTGGCAAGGAGATTCATAAATATGCTATCCACTACAGGAGGAATTATATATCCTCTTTCAGTTCCAAATTCTGCTCCTCCTGTCTTCATCTAATGGCCCCTATCTCTTGAATTGAAGAAGATATGATTCTGAGACACGTGTCCTTCACAAGATTGTAAATCTCTATCCTTTTGCTCCTAAGTCACATCTTTTTCAGTCTACAAGTGTCTTGATCTCCCTCCTCACTCATGCCTGACACATTCCTCTCATTCTCTGAAATTCCTTTGATCCTTTTTGATGCTATTCCTGGTGTGCCTCTCAGTTTGGCTTCATCCTTTGAAATGAAAGGATCAGAAATGCTCATAGCATAAAAGATACTGATAATTTATGGATTTGTTGAATTATCTTGATATTCTGTACGGTGGTCTTTATTTCTTTCCTGGTAATTTCTAACACTTCATTTTCTTTTTGAGCTGCTCATGGTGGTGTTCACTTTCACAAACTCATCTATCACAGCACTCAGATCCCTCTTTGTAGTATAATGATCAGCCAACAGCTTTTTAACATGTATTTTACATATGAAAGTAAGATTTTTTCCTATGTATATCATGTGCATTTTTCTTCAGTGAATTTCACCTGTCACTTTTTCACCCAGATATCCAGATTCACAAAGTTCTGCATTTTATTGCAATCAGCCCCTCATCCTTACAAATCTGAATAACTTGTCATCATCAGCAAACACTGTCACCTCCTTACCACCTTTTCCAAGTTATTTCTGAGCATGTTGACAAGTACAGACCCCAGCACCAGCTCCTGAAAAACTTCACTGATCATCTCCCCACGCTGCGAGAACTAGTTGTTCCCTGTTAACCTCTGTTTTCTATTTTTTAACTGACTACTTTTTTCTGAGCACGATCCTACCTCACATGCCTGTTCAAAGCCTTCTGCAAAGGCTTTTTGAAAGGCATACACACAAAAGGAAAGAGGATGCTAACTAAAGTTTGTATATTTTTGTAAAAGGTGTACTCGATCCAGCAATAGTACTCCATTCATAATCACTCCTAAGCACACACAGAGCTTGACCTGGTGCCTTCCTTTGGCCAGGAGCCCCTGCTAGTGCAGGAGCAGGCTCCTGGCCACGGGCTGGGACGCCCCACTGGCTCAGACCCTGCCAGCGTGCGGGGCCTCGCTCACGTCCAGCCTGTCACACACTTTATTTCCTATGGGCTGGGCCACTGCGAGTAAAAGATCAAGCAGAAACATCCCACCATCTACGTGACCCTTAAGTGTTTTTCCTTAAGGCTGGGTGTCAGACTGCACATAGTAAAGCCAAAAGACCACCCTGTGAAGGCAACAAGAAAAAAAAAGAAACTGGGAAAAAATAAAAGGAGGAGCAACTGAAAAAAACCCAACATGAGAATAAAAGAGTAGTACTAAGCAGAGTATCCCTGACCCTCTGGATCTTGCTGTAGTTCTTATGTTTAAAGATTGACCAATGACAAAATAAATAATACAATACTTCTCGTTTTAATTTTTTTAAAAAGTTGATTTAAAGTGACTTGGAAACTATAATATCGAAAATTGGAAGCATAAGGTTCTGATTCAACTAAGACACACAATTAAGTAATTATACTCGCTGAATAAATTTATCTATGTGTAATCCTGTGGACAGACTGGGGCAAATTGCAGTTGTTATAAAGCGTGTATTGTAAAGTTTATGTAACCATACGGATGTGCTAGATCTGATTCAAACAGAACTTTGGAAAAAAACCAAAATAGTAAAAAATATTTTAAAATTCCATAATAGTGACTGAAAACAAGGATATAGCTCTACTCAGAGGAAAGGATGTGTTCACAAGCAAGCATTGGTTTTTGGCTCCTAGTGAAAGTACAGAATGAGCTACTTGAGCATACTACTTATTCAGGCTGAAGCAGATCAGATGCTGTTTTACTCCTCTCTTTCCTTTGGCTTTAAGTTCCCTGGAAGTCCATACTGCTGCAATGTACACTTATGACAATTCCTCTGAATTTTTAAAGGTTATATAAAAAACCACAGAGTTTGGCTTCATTTGCATCATTCTATTACCCTAACCACACGAAGTAGCTAAGGGAATAGCTAGTATGATTTTTGGTGTGCCTGTAAGTACCTTTACATTATTAGATAGCTGTGAGATGATTTCCTTGTAGCACAGGTGGAAGGCACAAAGACCACCAGCCAGATCCTCAGCCAGTGTGAATGCAGAGCTGAGGACCAAGCCACAAAGGCATTTTAGAACTATCTGTTTGCTAATGGCATCTAACCTACTCATACCAGCTCCAAAGACACAGACTTTCCCTTCCTGAAAATACAAGGTGGCACAGGGAACAAAACCAGTCACTGTGGACAAACTAATGGGCATCAATGTTTGCAGACATCCAATAAATAAATTTGTGTGGTTTCATACATTCCTAATTAAGTACAATTAACATTTGTTGTTTCCTTGTTCATTTTACATATCTCGTTGAAGTTCCAAATCTGGTTTTCCCGATCATTTACCCAAGCACATCCTAATGATTCCGCCTTTCAATCTCTTATTAATATCCTGACATAAACAATGCAGAAATGCATTAAATTAAACTGCTATGTACACATGTCCTGCCTCCTCTGTCACTGAAGCTGCTGGGAGTCTGGCCATGCACTGTCATTATGATAGTTTCAGTCCTTCTGTATCTCTGCAGAAGTTTCAAGGAACACCTTTAGTTTTTTTTCCTTCCAGATACTTCATGTATTCAGCCCTCCATCTCCAATTCCACCATTAGGTGATTTTACCACCAAGTAGAGTGCACTTCTTGACACTCTAGTCAGGAGAGTAGAGAATCATGTACCAATTACCCCAATTACTTTGTTTTTGTAAGCAACTCCATAATACTGCTACATTTCTCTCTCTTCCAAACACACACAGAGGAGAAAAAACCCAAAAGCCAAAATACCACAGGTTGATGTCACAGTAGGGTTATAAAATAATAATATAACATTCAGCTTGACACTAAACAAAACTGATAGCTCAAGAGGAGGGAGACAGCAAGATGATGGGAGAGTTGAAACACCCGTGGTAAAATCTGAGTGTTGCAACTGTCTGCAGTTTCTGAAGGATCAGTCAGTCAAACCTTGGGCAGAGGTTGAAGATATCTCTTGAACTGCCCACACAGAAATGTCCAGAGAGAGAAACTGGCCCCAAAGAACACTGCACAGCTGCTGAGCAAGCCGTGCTTCCAGTGAGCAATATCTCAGTATCCCACATGCCTTTCTTGGCAATTGCTGCCAGGTCAGTTGAAGAGAAACAAAACCTACTGAAGAGACTTGGGTCAAGAACCATTAACATCAAGCACGTTCCTGGCATGCAGATGCTTGTTCTGCAGCCTCAGAACTGATCTGTTCTGGGTGGATCCCAGCCTGCCTGGAGACCCCCAGCCTACCCTGCTGCTGCCTGCTCTCATACACCTCTGCTGACAACCCCATCTGGTACAAATTCAGGATGGATAGGATGGCCACAGAACACCTGGGGGCTGCCCAGACTGGGAATGTGTCAGCTACAGATTACCAGCATACACTGCAGCAAGATAGCCTTGGAAAAGCAGTTTCTCAATCATTTAAGAAAGATACTCTTTTTAAAAACAACTTTTATTTTGCATTGTGTCTTCTACTGTCTTTTGGCTTCCATCTCCAAATTTAATAGCTCTGCATAAGCTTTAAAAAACCCCAGAATGTTGCATCTTGTCCCAGGCAGATTTCATTGACTCTTCTGTGTTTCTTTGTTTGGGTGAACATCAGAAGAGAATCTTTCCACCTACATATCTAGTTAGCTAGCTAGCTACCAAAAGGTTGATTAATGGCAAGAGTTGATTTAAGCACAGTAATTGTAACAGAAAACAAAGAACAGGGAATTTTTAATGATGTTGGTCTTTCCACATTTCAAAATTTCACATTTGTTGAGCAATTTTGCCCCTCTGTTACAAGGAAACTATGGAAATTATTTCATTAGGCCAGTCTATTGTTTCTGAGAGAAGAATTATGCAAATTGATTGTATCAATCAGAAAGCATTAAACTGTATCTGCATTTAAAAGCAATGGAATTCATTGAGGTATTTTTGTATTTTTGTAACTGAAATACTGCTTGGAAAATAAAGTGAAAGAAGTGTCCACACAACCTAAAAGTTGCTATTAAAAGCAACAGTCCTTCAGAAAGAAAAGCATCTAACTTAGGCAGTCAGTCCCCAGACTGCAGTGACAGTGTTCAAGTGGTGTGAAGTTAAGCACACATATAAATACTGGAGCAAACAGAGCTTAGGGCCAATAGTGCACTGCAAGGTCTTTGCAGCAACAGCATCTTTTTATTCAGAGTGCACACTCTGTCCTGTGGCATGGGACTCAGAAATTTCTTGAGAATCTCTACTACCTTTCACTGAAGGGTAGCCTGTGGGGATTTATTGACTTGAAGTACAAGGTACATCTATATACTGAAACAAGCGATACTTGAGCACATACAGAGCAACATTTTAGTATTGGAAACCTAATTCTGGGCAGATGAATAAAAAAAATTATGTAATGGCAGAACAAGATATGTCTCATCACCTGCACAAAGTACACTGACATTAAATCTGTTATTCGGGCAAGCCTCTCATCACACAAAGAAGGAAGTAAAATGAAATAGGTGGGATTAAAAGGTTTTCCAGTTCTTCAGGGGGAACACCTGAACCTGCACAGACATCAGCCTGACCAAGGTGTGACAGCTGCTGAGATACTCCACTCTGCTCCCTTCCTGGAGCAGGAGAGAAAATGTAATTGCTCAGGTATTTCTGCCTTTCTGCAACAGTTAATTGCCATATTATTCAGAGGGAGTCATGCCACTCCTTTTAGGCAAAGCGTTACAAATGGTGTTTTCCAAACTACTTCTTCAAGGAGTACTTAAAGGAGAAGGAAAGGGAGAGGGTTAAAGGGAATCATCACAAAACAATTATGCAGGCAATTAGGAAGCCAGTCTGGAAACAGCATTGTAACAGAGCCAATAGCTGATTCAAATTGTTACATTTCTCCTTTGATCACCTGCTCAAACACACTCCTAATTAGCATGCAATGGAGTCTAGCACAGAACACTGCCGAACACCTGCGTGCAGATGTTAATTCCTCTTTCTGATGACACGCTCTCCTGTGCTGGAGTGCAGACCTGTGCTTGCTAATGGAAGGAAATATCTGACTAAAGGTGAGTGCTACCTCAGCTCCCAAGGAAGAACCAACTGTTTCTTCAGTGCTGTACTGGACTTCAACCCAGAGTATTCATAGCTGTATAAACTCTTGAAAGCAACTAAAAGCTGAAAATTTTCAGATATGCCTTTCTCAATGTTTGTCTAGTTAAAAGATGCTGTGATTTCTCTTCTCTTACATCTATTAGCAAAAATCAATTTTGCAACTTGTTGTTGTAAGGTAACATGCCAGACAGAGGAAATGCAGCTCTCACCTGTCCTTGAAACGGAGAATTTCAGGTAATACCTATTCCAGCAAGAGGAGAGATTGCTAGTGCCACCTCTTGGTGAGAAGGGCACAGAAAGACAGCCATTAGCATAATCCCAAAGACATAGTGAAAAAATAACGTGCCTCTAGGAAGTGCTGACCACTCTCTCACTGATACCAAAGCACTTACATGTATCCTTAGTTTGAGATGTTTAGAACTGAGACCCTTAATATTATATATATATTTAGCATTGAGATGTCCTATTTAGTTGAAGAAGTGTCCTGTACCCTTGCAATTAAGCATGTACTTAAATATGTGCCTGGTGCTAAATTCCAATTCTATGAAAGTGTTAAAAAAAAAGTGAAATCCTGTGGAATGTGATTATTCTCCAGCTGAAACTGAGAAAATGTTCTGTCTTAAACTTGTTAGGTTTTTAAATATCTTCATTGGGTGTGATCCAAATGCCTTGCCTGTTTGAACCCTCCAATAGCAACATAATGATAATGCTGTTGTGGAGGTTGAGTGTTAATCGTTAAGTTTGTGTCAGATTTCATGAAGCGGAAGAGCTGTGGATAAGTGAGTCAACACAAACTCCTAATTATAAGAAACAAAGTTCAAAACTAAAATATGAAAAGAGGATTAGTTGAGCACCACATCAGCGTCAAGTAAGCTTGCATGGTACCATTTATTCTTTACCCTGTTTAAATATCATCTGGAGAATGATGGGCACATTTAGCTTGCTGAACTGAATCTATGACTAAACATATCACAGGACAGATCTGACCTTCATAATGGAAGAAGTTTCTATGATGTTTTCTGTTGATTTTGAAAGAAACCACACATTGGATTCACTGTGCATGGAGAAAAGCATGGAGGAAAACTTCTCCATGTGAAAGAGTGTCATGAAAATGCAAAAGCAATTATTGCTTCTGGACAAATATTGCATGCATGAGTAGCAGTGAACTGTAAATAAACCCAAATAGCAATACCAAATAACCACTCTGCCCTGCATTTTCAAATAACGATAGAGAAAAGCTTGCATTGTGACTACATGTCCTCTGAAAAATTTATTGATAAGAACTAGACGATTTCTATTAACTAAGCAATGTTTACAGCAAGCTTTACACTAGTAAAAAAATATTTAAGTGTAATAGTAAAAGAAGACATACTAAATGCAAGTAAAGATGTTGTCCTACCTTGTTTTAGAATGGTTTTGTTTACAGGGATACCACATCCACGTAATTTTAGGAGGAGGAATACCATATACAGTGCATGTCAAGATTTGTTTGCTGCCTAGTAAATGCAGATTGGGTTCAGGGAATGATGACACAGCCTTTTCGTATATCTGTGGTTTCACTGGAAAGGGTGAAAATTGGAAAGGAATTAAAACCAGCTTATTTCCAATGTATTGCACTATTATAAATACACTGCATTCTTGTAGTATGAGTAACAAGAAAAGTCCCCAGGAGATCAAAGAAAAACACCAGTCCTAAGTCAAGTCAGACGAGTGTTTAGGAACACATTTAAGTCATCAGGAATAAGTATGTGGCTGTGGAGGACAGAAACACTTCTAATGAAAACCAGTGTCCATCTTCTGGTTTAAAGATGGGTATTTCACCCTGCATATGAGGCTTGAGTTTTGGTCCATGAAATCAGTAAGAAAACCTGCAATGCTCTGATGTGTGCAAGATTGGCAGCAATTTATATGTTCAGGAGAAGCATGGGAACATGTTGCAAACTTACCATTTACAGTAAGACTGACTGTAAGATTCTTTGACAAGTTCCACTGTCGAATGCTCAATATTATGGTGTAGTTTCCAGCATCCTCCTCAGCAACATCCTTGATGACCAATGAATAGTCTTTAACCACATACCGGGCACATTTTTCAGCAGCAGGTAGCCCATCTTTTAACCTGTTTCATGGAATTCCAGAAATCAAAATTCTGAAAAATATTTCTGCTTAAACCACCCATGTTACATCATATTCCTTGGTCTTTGGGAAGGGATTGTATTTCCAGTCTGAGATTCTGTTTACCAGAGGCTTGGTTTTTCCTTTCAAATAAGATTGCTGATATTTGTAAACCACTTTAGAGAACACTATTCTGTAAATCAAAACTGCTAAGAATCTGATGGGGCTCTATGGTATTTGAGCATTGCTGAGAATTGCAACTCAGTCTCTGAAGATCGCAGTTGTCCATGGCTGGGACCGCCATTTAGTCTAAAAGAACCATTTTAGCTTAGAGTTGGTCACAGAAATAAAGGTTGTATCATCTTGCATTGGCCCTTTCTTTATGACCTCAGAATACATCCTGGGACAAAGTATTACAGTACTCTAAGCACAGCTGTGATTTTAGGAAGAGGAAGAGTAAGTAGATTAGATAAGCACTTCAGATATCAGATATCCTGCTATCAAGGGAATGTTTTTAAAGATAACAGAAAATCAACATAGAAAGTACTAACTGTTGCTCACAAACAGATTCCTGAAGCAAAAGATTTTTCTTCAAAGTCTAAAATGCAGTGTAAAGTGCATTTTAACAAGGTGCAAGAAGATTAAAATGACACTATATGACCTGCAGATCACTTAATAATAATACCAAGTTCCATTTTTTTGCAGTAGTGCATGTCTGTATGACTCAATCACTTATTTTAATGAAAGCCTTATTTTGTTTCTCTTACTCTCTCAAAAGCAAGTCCAGGTTTCATATCTAGGTCTGAGTGAAGCTGGATGCATCACTTCAGTCAAAGCTGGTAGAGATATTTATCTGTAGAGCACCCAATGGTTTCAAGAGGAGACATATCCAACGTATTTGAGGATCTCAGCTTAAAACTTTCCATATCTCCTTTCTTGCACTTGCAAAATGAAGGTAATATTCTCATAAATTGTTAGAACCCCAGGCAGCTCTGAAACTTCAAAAAAACCCTCCCGAACTCTATTATAAAAAGAGGTCCAGGATATATATGTGGAAGTAACTGTTGTCCTACCATATAACCTCAGGAGAGGGAAATGCCTTCACTTTCATTGACAAACGATAGGATTTTCTTCCAGCTACAGCCTCCAACGCAGTTTTCTTTCGACGTTTCAAATTAATGAACATTTTATCTTAAACAAAATAAAGAAATGCTTTGTATTACTGATTTTCATCCTACAAAAATAGTATCTCTAATCAAGCAAATGTGACTCCAAATAAAAGTTATCTTTAGTAAGTTTGAAGGTCCCACATGTTAACAGCAAGAATAGAGCCTAACCTCCTAGAGATCTATGAAAGAGGAAAGAATAGCACAAATATACAAGAAACTGAGATGCAGTTCTCAGGGCATGAATCTACTTGGAGAAGATGCACTCTAGCCAAATTCACATTGTACTCCAGCCAGAAAAAAAAGCACAAGAGATAGAGTGGTCTGTAGTACGTGGGAGGCTGAACTGAGGAAGATCAGATGACCTTTCCCTTTCTACAGGCCAAGAATCAATGAATGTTCCAAAAGAAAATATTTTGCCAAAGAGGATTTAAGGGACCTTCAGAGAAATAGCAGAGGAGAGGGCAGAAACTTTCTGTATCTTTGGTAAACAGCTGTTTCATCAAACAAACAGATCTCTGTCACTTCACTGGAATAATTCAACCTGCTGGAATTTGTTCTTTTCCAGTTGCTCTGCCCCATATCTCCAACTCTCTGCCAAGCTGAGGCAATAAGACATAAAATTCATACAATACACTGCAAAATATCTTTTTCCCCTGCCAACTTGCACAAAAAAAACCATTCAAAGCATAAAAAATATTTGAGTGTCCTTTTGATGGTACCTGTGGTGCAATGTTTGCTCACATTGTGAACTGCATAAGGATGATGGATATCCATTAAATAATCTCAACATTTAATCATACTTACCACGTACATTAAAAATAATATGCACAAGACAAACAAGTAGTTTAATTACACAAGTCAAGTTATAAAGATTCAGCCCTGATTCTGCAAACCTTTATTCACACAGGCTCTTTCTAATACGGATATCCTGTAGATGGGGCTGCTTATGTGAATGCAGGCTGACTTCAACAGTCCCAGCTTCTCTGACTCTAATTTTATTCTCCAGTTTATCTGACTTAAATTTTAATCTAAACATCAGTTTCTGACAGATGCAGTTCATCTGTTTAAAACAAAATAAGTGGTTATCATGATTCATCCTATGCTCTCAGTGCCTTATCCCAGAGCCTAAATAGAGAAAATGGGCTGAAATTCTCTTTAAGAATACCAACACAGAGTGCCTAGTCCATACTTCCAGATAGGAGAGAAAAGATAAGCCATTGAAAATATGCAACAAATCCATATTCTGACCATGACCCATCTTTTGTGGAGGACACCACCAGCCACTTGGTCTTTAACACTAATGGTGCTCCAAAGATCCTGAATAGATATAATTGTAACAGGAGGTCCCAAAGAAGGTCACTTCCCAAAGAGACCCAATGCAAAAAAGTCCTTATTCATATACCTTTGAAATAATATCAGAAATTTCACAGGAGGCCCAGAAACCCTAGGGAACTTGATTAAGGGTCCTGCTGTAAAACCAAATGATTTGCATTTTTTGAATGGTCTACCAGTACCAGCTCCACATAGAGTTAGGGTATTTATTTATTTTTTTTTTTTTTCATAGAAAGAAATGCATAAGTACCATAGAAGAGGAAGTGGGATTCTTCCATCTAAATTACGCTTGTACCTTCTTTTTCCCCCCAGACTAGAGTTTCCTGATTGTATCTGCTAGAACTGACTGAGGACAGCACCATCAGAATACTTAGCAGACAAAAGTGATGAAATTGAACATCAACAAGTCTATTGGCAACAGTACAAAACAGTCATGGGAGAAATGGCGCATGTTTTCCCTCCTGCAGCTCCTCCTTCCCCTGTTTCCCTTCTTCTGCCCATGATGAATGTGCTACAAATTCTCCTCCACCTCGTGTCACATGTAAAACTATCACATGACTGACCTTGGTGCGTGAACACTGGGTATTCTACAGATGTGCCCCACTTCTTACCATAAACAATGACAGTTGTGTTGACAGCCTTGATCGATGGCCCGCTCTTCACGTGGCAGGTGTACTGGCCCTTGTCAACATCCCGCACTCTGTCGACAACGAGGATGCTGTAAAAAATGTTGGCCTCTGAATTCTTCTGGTCGATGCGCTGCGTTACAGAACCTCTTTTCCTTGTCTATAACAGCCAAAGAAATGAACAAGAAAGAGCTTAATCAAACCAATATTCATCATTATTAAGATTTGCATTTTTCTGTACTGCCACCATAACTTAATAAAAAAACCTCAGATGCCTTTGTATAGCACAGATTAACAAAAGATGCTTAACATTTCTGGAGGGTCAACAATAAAAAATATAAGCAACCTTACAGGGCAATTCATTCCTGTCTTCACCCAGGTTGTCATGGCATCCAAACTAGCACTTTCCAGAGGAAGATCCTCCCTTTCGTATAGTCTGCCATATCAACATGCCCAGCTCCCCACTGCCATTGTCCAGCACTGCTCCTAAAAATCCCTGAGCAGCACATAGTTTGGTGCCTGGATTCAGTGCCATAGGAAGCAGACACATAGAAGAAAAGGACATTAACACAAGAAGGGGAGAATCCTGGAAATGCTACAGACGGAAAAGGGACTAGATTTGGCAAGGGAATAGCAGGGTGGAACTGTAGATAATGTGACTCTGAGGAGTTATTTCCTGCAACTCCCCCTCAGCATTTGGCCTCAAAGTTTATTTAACCCAAGACATTGTTAATGTGTTATAAACACTGAGCACCCTTCAGTTACCATCTAAATAAAAACAAAGCACAATTCCACAAGTGTGGTGCCCAGATAGGGCTTGGTAAGGCAGCAACAAGCAATATAATATATTTGGAGCATTTCTTGTTGCTAAGTTGTTTATTTCTGAGGTGAAAAAATGCCAGGGAAAATGGCTACAGTAAGCAATAAATAATTGCATTAATCTTCCCTATATAATGCAATCATAATTTCAGCCTGTGATTAGATACAATGAGTGGCATAATAAATGATCTTGACTTGAATCACCAGCATAAATCAAACTGACATGAAAGGAATGGGAGTTGTAAACCTTAAGCTAATGTCAAATTTCTTATCAGTTTTACACGGACTCCTTGGCAGTTATTCTGTAAGTGACAAATATTTATGAGGATGCTCCCAATGTGGGAGGCGGAGAAGACCATTCAAGATCATTCCTGTAGTTGTCAAAACAAGAGGATTGTTCGTGTGACACTTAACAAATGAGATTTTGGCTAGCTAAATCAAAATATCTTTTCTAAACATGCTCGAATCGGGTGCCTGACTGTCTGCCAGTCTTTCAAATGAATGTGTTGAGAAGACAGCCTCAATGAAAACTTCTATGTCACAGCCTGGGTCGGGGTGATAAATGTCTCTTGTTTCATCAGGTTGAAAAGAAGCTCACAGAGATGAAATAATTCTAGCATTCGCTCTTGATTATGCAACATATCCAGAGCACATTGTGTAAACATGTTTACTTACAAAATTAAGTATCAGAAGGAAAAAAAAGAAACCTTAAGAGACAAGTCAGCAAGGGTCAAAATGATGGAATGCAAACAACGGCAAGCATTCCAGAGCAGGATTCCTCCTGGGATGCTAGATGCAGCATGATCTGTGGGAAACCTCTGGTTTCTTCTTTCCAACCACAGCACTCACCTCTCCGGGGTAAGTCCATGTCATCTGCACTCTGGTGTTCCAGGCTGCAGTGACGGTGCAGTTAATTGCCAGGCTGTCTCCCTTCAGCAGCTTGACAAGACGTGGGGTGCTTAACTGAACATCAAAAATTGTGTTGGCTGCATGTGACAAAGAGGGAGAACAATTAGCAATGCTAGTAGGGCAGGGTGTTTTCTGAGAGATAGGGAGTGGAGAACGCCACCTACTTTCTCTGTGCGTTAGGTACTTGGTGCTGTACGTGTGCCCACCAACAGTTGTCTCACAGCTCAGGAGCCCAATGAATTTGTAAGTTGCCTTAGGTATTCTGAAGCCTTTCATACTGTCCCAGATTATTGTCTTGCCATCAGGAGTTAGCGTTTCTCGTGGAATCTGGAAGTGCCAAACATACATCATAAAAACAGCTCATCCACATGTCTACTCTCTAATCAAACTAGCCTAGTAAAAAAAGGGATGGGGGAAAAAGCACCCAAAAATTGCCAATCAACATGAAAGGGATGACATTTAATGATGTGGGTTTTTCAAGTCACATTTTCATCACAAAATAGAGAAGAAACCTGCGTGAAGAATGAGAATGTTGCATTTGTTTCCAGGATTTCATTATTTACAACAGGATGTAATTTATGACACAATAGATTGACAGTAACATTAGCTTCAGCACTTGGGCTGCTGTTCTGTTGGCTCCTGGTTGGCAGCTAAAGTGCTCATCTCCAGGAACCTTTGCAATTAAATGTCCTGATTTCATCACAGAGAAACAAATACACACTTTTCAATGGAGATTGTAAATTAACTTAATTTGCTGTCATTTTGAAGCTTTAAGAAATTCCTGCCAGAATTCAATTCAATACATGTTATATTTATTTTGCCTAAAAGACTTAAAAAACAAAACAAAAAAATTATTGCCCTGTGGGATCAAATGTTCACTTTGTCAGCAGTACAAGTTATCTTTTATATTATGATCCTTTGCAGTTTATGCCCCATTTTAATAAGGTATCAAGAAAACCCTGAAGAATTAAAGCCTAACACAGCCATTGAAGGTCAGACAAAACCTCTCGTTTTCAGATCATGCTATTTTGTATACCTTACTGATGGAATAAATGCCACAATTTGGATAGCACAGAGATCAGCCATGGGTACAAAGCCTGGATATGACTCTACTTTGATAACACCTGCCTTAACTGTAAAAATAAGATATTTTTCAAGATGGTGCAGAGCAGAGTTGAAATGAATTATGGTCATAAGGAAAGATCCCTGGATCGGCCAAGCACCTTGCAGCCCATCACTTCCCACTGTGCATCAGTCTCACTGTGTCCCTTCATCTCTTTCTTCCCCTTTATTTGAGCAGAGGACTTATGTGATTTATGACACATGCCCTTTCCTTCCTACAAGCAAAGCCAGCATGGGTGGCTGTCAGAGGCTGGGGGAAGCATGGATGTCTGTCTCCTTCCCATGTGGTACAGCTTCCCTCTGCAATGTGGCACCCTCGATGCTGCTTGCTCAGCCCATGCAGAAAAACACCCTCGAGATCACATTCACTCATCTCGCGCCATTTCCTCCAAAATGACTAAGTGCGTGATGAATCAAATGAACAATAAATACAGAGCACAAAATGATGTGGTAGAATTCCTTATCTTTACAACAGCTGATAAGATGCTATAATAAGCATGTAAATCACAGGGAAGTGTGCATAGCACACACACAAGTAAAGCACATGACATTACAGCTTGCTGGCTACTATTCAACAATATCTTGGTCCCTACAAGCCCTGTTGCCATTGCTACTCTAAACAACAACAAAAAAAAAAAAAAAATCAACTTTGGTTTAACTAGTTCATAGCTACGTTTTCAAGAGCTTCAATTGGATTTATCCTTTTGCTGCTTTGGTGGAAACCAAACTATTTCTGAGCACATTTCTGTATAGGTTTTCATGAAGAAAGTGAAGACAGAGGGTCAGAGCCTTCTCAGACTGATATTTCCCAGGGAATGCAGTCACCATACATTCATTGTTTAATTGATGTATTACTGACTTTGTATTAGCCATACTCCAGGAATACAAAAGTAACCGAAACACTCAGAAGAGTTCTATTTTGCAACTTGTAATTTTGTGAGTTGTCTGGACATCCTCTAGGCTTACTTATCCTGGAGGCAAATCTTTGCCTACACAGTTTACTCATCTGGCACCTCTCAAAACCACCAGAGCTACATCTTTTTTCTATAATTTTTATGAAGCTCTGAGACTAAGTTGTTCCACTCTGTCACCTGTGAAAGCATAACACAAGACTAAGTTACTCAAAGGAAAACTTCAGAAAACTGAGGTCTCTGACTAACAAAAGACCACTGTGACACAGCTGGTCTCTGACCAGATCTCAAGGGGAAAAACCCAAGATGCTGCAACAAGTGGTGGGTGTAAGTACCAGGGCTTTGTCTCAGATGAGAAGATGGATGGAAGCTGGGTGCTCAGCCTACACCCCTTCACAGCTCTACCCTCTCTCCCTGCTTGCTTCAGTTTCTTACCCAGCTCTTCTCCATGCTGTTCTCTGCCAGCCCCACTGGTTCAGATTAGCTGTTTCCCACTCTTAGAGAGCCACAGCTGTTCTGCTCTGCCCTACACCAGCTTCCAGACCACGTCTGGAGACTGGGTATCACCATCACCATGCTGATCACTGCAGGGATGGTTCAAGACAGAGGATCCAAGAATCACATAATCATTTAGGTTGGAAGGGACCTCTGGGTGTCGTCTGGTCCTGTCCCTAATGCAGAGCACAGCCAGTGTAGTTCAAGGCCTTGTCAAAAATCTTGGCAACTCCATCATCACAGAGAGAAGTAAAAAACCTAGGAAGAAACAGTGTGCTCTGCACTGTAACAGTGAGACTTCCACTGAAGCAGCAGAGGATAAATTCAGCCACAATAATAGCTTTCAGATGGGAACCAACAACGAGTCAGAGGCATTCAAAGAATCAGCTTGTTGCGACGGCTGCAGTAAACATGGAATTTATTGTCTACATACTAATCTGTGTGAACCATATCACTGTGGTTCCCAGTGCATTCTTGGCCTTTCACCTTCTTTGTACTTTGTTTCAAGTGCAGCTATTTTTGGTATAGGCTCTGCCTCCCTCTTTGCTCAATCAATGTTTTTGGTACCTTGTGGCACTAACACAGTACAGCCACATACCACGTATGTGCATAGGGTCTAGAGTTATAGCCAAGCTGTGGTTCTCTGCACCTCCAAAGGTAGATTGTATTGGAAAGAGACACTAAAAGTTTAACAAAAATGCACATTAGACTCTCAGATGCTTGTCTTTTCTTTCATGTTTTTTCCTTCCACCAATTTGGGAAGGATGAGGAGGCATTATTAAGAATTCAGATTGTCCGGATATGTCATTCACAATATCCCTTGTGGTTTTTCCACTTTTTCTCCCTTGTACTAAAGCTCATTTACTTCTATTCCTATGAATGTCATGGCTTTTATGATAGAGGATCCAAGAGGATTCTCAGTAAACAGATGGATTAAATTATTGTATCAAAACGTGATACTGTCTCCATTATCAAGATAAGAGCAAATGAAGAAGTAAGAGAAGTGCACAGCTTACTTGCAATAAGGTTTATCTTATTTTATGGATCATGAATGTGGCTGCCAGAATCATGTTGATAGGAATGATGGTTTCAGAGGCTCTGAATATCTATTAAGCATTAGACCAAAACTATCAATTGATTTCACAATTCTTCATATGATACAGAAGAGAAAAGGCCATCAGCTGCTGCAGATAAAGGTTATATTGGGACCTGAAGGCTGAATTTGAAATAAGAATTGAAAGTTTCATCCTCATTTCCCAGACTATGTTTTATCAGCTTCTTGATTATTGAAGAACCCCCTCCTATATTGTATTTGATTGTCATGCTATAAAATACAATTTGCACAGATGTTTAGCCTGAAAATGAAAGTAATAATGTATCTAAAAAGGTTTGACTAAGGTAAAAGATTAAGTTTGAGTAAAAAATAATTTGCAGTGTTGAAGATGGATAATAAACCTTTCCCACACTGGTCCACTAAAATTAAGAACCAGAGCTGCAAACAAACAAATACTGGAGGCAGTGCTCATGCAGCTGTAGGGAGTCCTTCCAGAAGAGAGAGATTATTAAAAATATTTTGTATTTTTAGTTCCTGGCAATATAGAAGGCAGAACCTAATGACAATAAAGCTGGGATTTTCTTTCCAGTTCCAGAGGACTGCATTATGGGGATTATTCCTTTATCACTGATGGAAAACACAAAATAGCTCTTGCCATTTCTCCAGCAGTAGTATGCCTGCAGCTGTGGAATGCATTTAACACATCTCTTAATTGCTATGTGAGTAGAACCTTGCTGGAATCTTCATATTAGAGTGTCATAGAAGATAAATAAAGTAAGACATGATGTAATGCATTGTAGCTTACATGCTTCAGGAAATTCTAGGATTAATTAGGGAACATATTTATTTTTCCTGGAATGCAAAACATGTAAGTAACCAATCCTTTCTTTCAAGACTTGGCTCCACCTCCTCCTTCTCCTTCTGAGAGTATTACATCTGGTTTTGATGGTGTAAAATGCCTTACACTAGAAGCCCAAGTTAAGGCAAGTTGATATGAAAAAAAAGAAGCAGCTATGTTTCAATCTTCTCCAAATAAGGAGAATTTTAAAAATATTGTTTAGTAAGAGAAACTTGACAGGAATTTTCTCAGCTAGAAATCTAATCTGCTGAGATTTCAGATTCAACACTACAGTCCCCAAATAAATTCCCCCTTTAAAACACCCCTTCTATGGAACACTAAGTCTCATTCGCTTTGATTCTGCTACCACACAACCTTGTGGATCTTCTTGCAGGAGAACTCTGTGTGTGTTAGTGTGTTTGTGTGTGTGTGTGTCTGTGTGTCTGCACACATAGGGTAACATCCTGGGTCAGATCACTTTCTTTTCTTTGTGTTTTGTTCTCTTTCATGGGATTTAATAGGTGAAAAGCAAGCAGCAAAATCAGTATATATAGTGGCAAAGCAGCACTTGAAAGAACTGATAAAATTTGGTGGTGGTGTAAACCTCTGCAGTCAAAGAACTATCAAAGGCTTGTGTTGCACTAGATAAGCATCTTACAGTGATATTTGGGAATGGCATTTTAGTCTATAAAGAGACAAACCTCTTTTTAACAGTGATGAGCTTTCATCGGCACTGTGTACATAACTCCCTTTATTTAGAAATTAAACTTCTTTGCCACAGCCACCTAATTTTTAAGCAACAAAAAAATAAATGGTAACTTTAAAAAAATACCCCATTCTCTGTCTTGATACCAGGTACTTTATTGCATACATATGACTCAGTTAGCTGTCCATGTAACTTTTAAGGCACCTAGGAGACAAATGTTTTCCCAAAACATGGAAATATCTTTTTTCCCCTCTAAAACTAGTCCTAGCACATCAAACTTTGCAGTTTGCCTGCAAAGATTCCCCACAAAGAAAAGCCATCCCTTGTCTAAGTGTGCTCATATGTAAAAGGAAGCAGCAAAGTCTCTGGTTGGAGTCAGGTAGGGAGGGCAAAGGCTTGCAAAGATCCTTGTACAGCCACAGCAAGTCTCCAGGGACTCACTGGCTATTCCAGAGGACAGAAGAGGAAAAGGGAGGAAGGGCAGGGGAAGAGGTGGGAGGAAATCTCTTCTCCTAACAAGAAATTCCTTCCTGGGCTTAAGAAACCTTTGCCAGAGATGATTTAATAAAGCAGTATGAAAAGTTTAAGTTTCTTCAGAAAATTCCCACCCTTTGTAGGAGATTTGATGAAGCCCTTCCGTGCAACACAAAATGAAGCCTCTGGGGTTAAAATATCTCTGAACACACTGACACCCAGAAATATTGCATAAGAAAAATTAAATTGTTAAAATATTTCAAAAGCATTACAATAGCTGTAAACAAACAAACAAAAACATCATCCACAGTAACACTTTCAGAGCATGCTTGGATAGAGGTACCTTTTTTAAAGTAACAGCAATGTCTGGTGCTGTGACTCTGCATGGAATGATCATTTCTCTTCCTACAGCCATGTTTATTATTTTAGGTATATCACTGTGCATCTCTACAAATGGATTGCTTGTATCTGCAAAAGAAGAAAAATAAAGGTTAATATGTGAAACCTTAAGGCAGTGTATGGGAATTGCAACCCTGCATTCAGACTGAAAAAACAGACTAGCCCTGTCCGTAATGAAAGCTAAACAAAATCCCAAAATCTTCCATTTACTTTTGTCTAAACATGTTCATCAAATTATTATTAAGTATTTAAAGAAATATTTATCGTTCAATATCAGTGTCAGTATTTTGAAATCTTCTTTAAATTTCGGGAAAGTTGAATTCCATTTTTTCCATTACAGCAATGCCTCTACTGCTGAGATACGTGCTTCATATTTCATGGCATTTGTACCTTTTTATCACTGAGAAAAGTAAATATATAGGAAGAGAGCTGAAATCTACTTATCAGGAACCCCCTGCAAAGTACACCTTTTTGATGTCTGCAAGGAAATTGATAGGAAAAATTCATACTGAGAAAGAATCTACTGTGTTTATCCAGTTGTATTTTCATCTCTGAGAGTACAGACTAGAGAGAGTTAATTCTTCTCCTCCTTCCCACTATCACAATACCTATGTGTCTCTTTTTTATGTGACAAGGTAAACGAAAATGCCAGGAAAACATCAATTCCTCTTGACTCAAAACTAAAGCTTGGCAGAGTAATTTACCGTCCCTTGAACGATCCCTTTAACAAAGGGCTTTGTCATAAATAGCTTGCGCTGGGAACAGGGAACATTGCTGCCGCTATTGTTCGGACCACTTAACAAAGAGGGGCTCAGGCCACCGGCTCTGGCTCCAAATCTTCTTTGCAGGTGTTCAGATCTGAAGTTTCAGTTAGACTCACATCATAGATAGACTACCTCCAAATTCACATAAGGTTTGGCTTTTAACTCCTAAAAAAAGCGGAACATTAAGATCCTAATTCTGTGCTTATCTACAACTCTAATGTTTTTTCAGGCAAATCCCATTATTTTCACTCAGTCAAAAATCTTAGAAATAACAATGGAAATCTTTCTTGGATAAGAAATTAGTAAAGCTAGCAAGAACCAATCCCTTATAAAACCTCAAACTGCAACACTTGATTCAAGTGTTCTGGCCCCAAACTTCTGCATGTTGACCTATGTTCACTCAAGTAGTTCTTCAAGTAAGTTACTTTTGCTTGTCTTTCAAAAGCATGATATGCACTTCCCAGGGTCATCAAACTGTTCTGCCCCTAGGATCCTCTTTTCTTACTATATGCAATAATATTTTTGTTTGAGACATCAAACAGGAAGAGAAACAGATTTTGCTCTAATTTATACTGGTGAGAATCCCTAAGGCAGAGGATCTTAAATATTCTCCAGGATACTGAAAAAGTTTTGTTAAAGTGGTTTAATGAAACTGTTATACAAACTTTCTGAAAAGAAGGCCACAAAGTATTATTTAATAATAGGTATTAAATGTCCACTGAGACAGCAAAAGGAACTTATGAGTAATAGAGGATGCATATGTAATAAAAAATGCCCTGAGGACTTGTTAGGACGACGTTTCCTCTGCAGTACGATTCAAGGAAAGACCAAGAATGAACCTTGGGGAAAAGAACCTTTTTTGTTTCAGGGACTGCAGCCACAGAAGAGGTCACCTGCCCCTTAACATCACCAGACAAACCAATTTACTACTCCCCAAAGACTCGTTTGTCTTTGTCACAAAATTAAGAGCTTCTGCCCAAAACCAGCAAGCTTAGCAAAGTGGTTTCCTGTATCATAATCTCCAGATCATTGTAAGTGTGAGGAAGAGCTGTTCTGGGGACTGCCGGTCCTGTCTGCAGACAGAGTATCACCACTGACTGATGCCAATATCAAGGCAGTGGGGGCTGTGCAGCTCAGACCTCACAGGATTCCTGCCCATCCGAAGGCAGGGACAGGAAACCAGCATAAAACACCATGTTCGGCTTTTCTTTCTTCTTCTTTGGTGGAAACACATGGCCACGCCTGGAGATCAGTGCTGTATAAAAGTAGCCTGGTGGCTCTGGTTGCCCTTGGTGGGCTCCCAGGCTCAGTCACAGCTCTCCCGGTAGCCTCCCCACGGTGTGCGCCAGGGCGTCGCCGTGCCCCCGCTATTCGCGTGCAGAGCTCCCATTGACATCACCGGGGACTTCCGCCATGGGCCAGAGGGCAATCGATGGCCCCGAGTGCTCCAAATGTCTTCCTGCTTTTGATTAAAAGAAATACGCATCATGTTTCCTAGCACAGTTTTTTTTCATAATGAGCATGGAGGCTTTTCCTGATTCCCTTTGATTTTATTCTCCTTCCATCTTAAAGGCCATAACAGGATGGATACTCTTGGTGCCTCAAGATCAGAATCTGGCACGGGCTTTACCAGCCTGGATCAGCCAAAGCTGGACACACAGCAGCACCAAGGCGGGTTATGCCACCTTGACAAGGTTTGCCAACAACATGGAATTCTTCTGTCCCCCAAGCAATAGCTCTCCTTGCCATTTTTTTCCTCTTTCCTTCCCATCACAACCCCAGCTACTACCATTAGCTCCTGCTTCATTTCCTCTCAATTTCTTCCTGAGAGGAGGTAAAGGAACCTTCCCCACATAGATGGTTGGCAGCACATCTGGCATGATGGAATTTCCCACCAGCAGTCTTTTGGGCCAACTCCATTCAATTTTATGTTCAGAAAGCTCTCAATGTAAAAGGAGCATCACAGACTGACCTATCTTGAAAACCACATCCAGGTTATACATTCAGCTTCACTGGGATTTGGAATGGAAAATCTTAAGGAGTTGACCTTATTTTTATGAATTATTGATTTGGGTTGTGGGGTTATTTTGCTTTTTTTCTTTTTTCTTCAGAGCTGCTTGTGAGGTTAGCAAAATGAAAGCTGGACAACCAGAATATTTATATATGTTAAAGGTTACTTTAAGAATCAGCTCAGTGTATTTTTAAATTATGCTTAGAATGAATGACTATGTGCAGGGTTGACTGTGTTCCTTACAATATCTCTCAGTTACAATCAACATGAAACCACAAAGAGAACTCATGAAATCACAAAATCCATGAAGGTCATTTGTTATATTGTTAAAGAGCATAAATAGCAGCTTTTTTTGCTAAGCTGGTTGGCAGCCAGATAAAAACTCGATAAGAGACTTAGCACAAGCAATATTATGTCTGGTATCAGTAACCTGTCTAGGCTATTTATGGGGTTTGCACAAACAACTAAATTAGCCAATACTGAAATGCCAGATTCAGAAAAGATGGAGAGAGTTTTTCTTTCCACAAGCTTCAGCTACTGCTCTTGGGTTTGTTTTGTTTTTAATAATCAGAGCTATGTAAGTCAGAGGACTTACACATACATTTGCAAGAAGAATAGTCTCTGCAGGAAAATCTAAGCTCCTTGAAATCTCTAAAAGCTTATCCTCTGAAGTTTTTCCAAAATACCTACTTACACTTGGCTCATCCTTAAGATTCTTTTCAGGCTCAAAGAGGTGAAATATTTTCATCACATTCACATAATTTTCCCTCATGCATGTGAAAAGGACCACAGTCTCTAGTAAAGAACAGATACGCAGACTTCATTGAAGTTCATGGGCCAATTGCCACATTCCCTTTCCATTGAAAGGATTAAATCGCCTTAACTTTATTTATCTCAGATAAATTATTGGGGCTGTTCAGAAGTCATTCCAAAAGAATCTTGCACACCAAGAGTCATTCCAGCCTCACTTGCACATCTACATTACAGACGTTTCTCATTGAGCTAGGAGCCAAACCATTAGTGTTGTCCCTGGTGAGAAAAGGGGAATTTTGCAATGGGGCTCATCTGAAGTGTTTGACATCTGCTTTACCATGAGATGAATCATGTCCTAAGAAGTGTGTGTGTTGAACTGGCTCATACGCCTAATTTCCTTAAAGAAAAACAATCCCATTTTGTATGTCTTATTCTAGAAGAAAGGCTGTTCCACTCTTGCCTCATCTTACCTGTAAAATAACACTCCTCAAATAAAAAGTATGTCTAAACCTTGAAAGAAAACCTGAGACATAAACTATTCCCTGTCTTTTTTGTTTTTCTTTCTTCTTACCTGGACTTACATGATTATTAATTTCTATCTAGAGCACATCCAGACACAAAGAATTTCTAATACAATTGTACAATAACTTTTAGGCAAGACTGGTTTGCTTTCCTTTGAGACTAGTTATACTATGCTATCATCAACATAGGCACAAATAAAACACAGTTAAAAATCTCCAGGAAAAATAGTCATGTTATCCAGGAAATCCACAACGGAGCTATTACTACATTCGGCAAGCAATCCCTAGAAAGGCTAACGGATGTTAGGAGTGCTCTTTCAGATGCGTTCCTCCACTGTGATGGGTCACCCTGGAAAGGTGCTTGTTTCATAGGAGCTTTGGTGAGGGAGAAGGACCATGGAGGGGTGAGTGCAGAGCGTTGGATGCTGCCAAGGGGTCTGCACATGCTCCGCTTGGTGTCCTGCGATACGGAGTCCATGGGCACGCAATGACAAAAGCGCGGCAATTATCGGCTATTGACGTCAGCAAGTCCTAGAGGTCTCTGTTTTGTAACAGGAACCTCATTAGAAACTAAAAATGTGTCCGCATACTTGATACAGCTGCAACATAGTTTAATTCCAGCGAGTTTCCTCTTCATAACAGGAGCGCTATCATAGTATTGACTCAGACGGTGTAAGCCAAAACCATACTGCTCATATGTTAAAACTGTGCCAAAAGCAAAGACAAAAAAAAAAGGCAGGGAGAGGAAGAGTTTCCCAGGCCTTAGCAGGTTCTTTTATCAGTGTGTTATTTGTAAATAAGAAGAAAAAGGAAAAAGAAGAAAAATCTCCCTTTCTGTTAGCTCTCAGGGTGCTTTGTCTTACTGCTTTTTTTTTTTTTTTGACCTGTTGAATTATTTTGACTTTGATACTTCTGATCTAAAGAGAACCTCTTGCAGAACTCTTTGGATACCCTCCATGTTCTGCAACAATAGTATCTTTAGGATTACAGGAGTCAATCCATTCAAGCTAAATCTTAAACACATGTCAGTTCTGGGTCTGGATCCAGCTATGTGTCAGCAGGACCACCTCCTAGGGAGATGCCCAGGAAGTTCTAAAACACTGCAGAACCTGCAGCATACAGCTTTAGTGTCTGAAAATGAGCTCAGAATACCAGATGTTTTGGGATTTCAAAGGGTTACATTTTGAACAATTCCCTGATAGTAAAGCCCTTCATTTTGGACTGCTGAGCCCAAGACATTCATCAAACCGAACATATACAACTAGTGGACATGTTTGACATTCTATGTATTGGTGAGCAGGACCTGTCCCTTTAATTTTACAGCTCTGATTTGCCTCACCTGGCTTAAATCATCTCAAACCAAGAAATTTATTCTAAGCTTGTTCTCCAGATCTCTTGAAAAGTTAGTGATGAAAACTACATACTAGAAGCTCATTTTGTTGTCTGCTAAGTATAGAAAGAGAATAGACAACTAAGCCAGCCTAGAGGTCTGATTTTAAAATGTCTCATTCTGCAAGGAAAAGTAAGGGACCAGAAGACATACACTGCAGGATTAGGAGAAAAGACAAGGAGAGGGAGAACACTGACTAAGAAATGGGCTACTGCCCTAGAGCCAAATACAGTTTGACTTTGAGAAGAGTTCTGTTTTCTGTTGCAGCAGAATTAAGATTTTACTCTTGTATATTACTAGCTGAAAGCAGTCATCATCACAGAAAATAGCAACACTTCAACTTGAATCACAGTTTGCTTAAATTAATGCAAAAACCTAACCCTGATATATCAATGTAATTGAACTTACAAGCTTCTCCTCTGTCATACCATGGGAGCAATTGCTCAAAGGCAAGAAATTATGAGAGTAGAGAATTAAGAGTACTACACAGTTTTGAAGACAGTGAATGAGCTCCAGCAATTGAAAAGTGCCTTGGAGATATTGGGACAAAGCAGACAGAAAGAAAAGCCCTTAGTACTGTACCCAGGGAAATTTACATAGGATTCAGAACAGCCTGCTGATAATTTGGTCTTTCTTAAATGTCTTAATTCCGTCATTATCTCTTTTCAAGCAGAAAATTCCCCATGCCTTGCTGCAATGAATACAGTGAGCGTTCATTGCAAATCTTTCCTTTTTACTGTTAGGCTGCAGCTCCCTTGCAAAACAAAGCTCTGAGCAGTTTTGGGTCCGAGAGAGTGCAGAAATTGGCAAAGAGGCTTTGCTTCATTTCAGATCTTTCCCATGGCTCATGGGGGAAGTCAGACCATCAGTTTTCTTGAGGCAAAGTTGAAGACTCTTAAGAGAATTAATTTCCCTCGCTTAATGTCTCAATTCCTGAGCTGTGTGGGGTCAAGAGTTGCCGAGACACTCTGTGCACTCACTCCCCTCTGCAACTCAGTAGTGACCTCTCCAGCTGAAAGAAGGGTGGTGTCAGGACTAGCTCCTCCAAGGCAAGTTACCAGCCTGCCTCTCCTTGACCTCCAAAAGCAAGACTTCAGAAATGCTTCAAGTCATCCTGGGATCCGTGGGACTTGCAGTCTCCTTCTCATTGCCTTGTGACTTGTTTTTATCTATACCAGATCATCTTCTTCTGTAGCATACATTCATCACTGAACCAAAGGACTTATTGGATTTATTGTGCTCTGGTCTTTGGACTTTTTTTTTTAATCCAGTTCATAGTCAGTATCACTCCAATTTCGGAAATGAAGAACATTTTTAAAACAATAAGTGATGACTTCCTGTACAAACAATATAAACTTTCCTGATTCGGATTCTGTGTTTGTAAATAGCCACTATTTGTTCTCATCTGCAGCATGCTAAGACATGGGAAACAGGCACCTTGGTGATCCACATGGAGCTAATATGGGAAATGGACTGACACAACGTCCTGTCACAGGAAACAATACAAAACTAGGAGGGACCCAAATTTCACAAATGTTTATTTCCTAAATACCCACAAATTAATGCGAAGTAAAACTAAACTCAGGAAAGAGAGTCTTCGCAGAAGATTTTGTCACCCCCATCTCAATCCCACTTGAGCTAGATAATTTAACTTCATGCATGTTCTCATAAACAGTGGCTTACATTAAGAGACAGGTAGAAAAGATATATTGAAACAGCATAGAGAAAGAAAATATTTTTTCTAATGCTATACTTATCAGAAAGGGCGAGTTTTGGTACTCAGTATCTTGTTTCTTTCTAACTTAACAATTCTTCCTGAACCTGTGAAATTTTGGAAGACCTTTCTCTACCTTAGGGCAGAGTGACTCTTTCAATAGGCATTAAATGAGGAGTTCCCTTGCAGTCTCCCTGATTATCCATAGTTTTCTCTGAAGGTGCGTTTCCTGGGACACAATTAACAATTCAATATTAAGAAGTTGGTTTTCAATCAAAAGGTTTGTTCCTTCCTTTTTTGGCAATTAAGGTAGGAGGAGTTATAAAATCTAGCCATCTCTTCAGCAATGACATCAAGATTTATGACTGAATGCCCTTGAAAAACCAACAAAACCAAGACACCTCAGCAGCCTTCTTTAAATGATAGAGGAGATTGAAGGATAGGGATTAGTGTGGGACTGTCCTAAAACAATTTCTGCAATGATACATTTCCATCACCATGTGAATTCTGCAGGTAACCTTGGTTCACAATCATCTAATTGAAGGTCCTTTTTAGGTGCAGGTAAGCCATATGCAAGTTGGGAAGCAGTGAAGAGTTAGACGATGGTTGTGTCTCTCATTTATAAAAATTTAGGATCCAGAAGAATTAACTCTTCAGAAAGGTAAGAGGCCAAGAGAATGCAAAGGCATCCCATGTAGCCTAAAGTCAGTTTGGCAGGGAGGTCCTTCTCGTGAGGGATGGAGAGGATTGTGGGTAGGTCTCAGACAGGGATGACATCCAAGGTGGGAGGTTCAAGAAGGTCTTGTGATGGGAAACTTGCAAAAGGCATCCAAGGAAATTGTACATTTCCCTTGGCTGCGGTCTGTTGGTCACTAAATGAATATCCTATTTTGGCTATTCTTCCATGGACACATCTGTTGTTGAATTTACAGAGAATTATATGAAAACAGTTGGGTGATGAAAACACTCTGCAGCATATTTCAGGTGAAGTAGGATGAACAGCATGAAATAGCCAATAGTGCTCAATAAAGCAACACACAGTAATGGGGAGAGCTGTCTTATATTCTATCAGTCTAGTGAGAGGTCCGCTTCATTCTGCTTTTTCACAATGCCAGTCTCACTCTTCATATCACAAAGTGAAAACAAAGGCTAATTCACTCTGATGTGAACTCATTAGATGCAGCAGACCCAGAATCTGGAAAACTTCCAGTAGCATGTTCTCTGTAATATGGGCTTTCAAAATCTGTAAATCCTGAAATATTGCAGTAATCTATTAATTTTACTCTATAAAAATAAGGAAAAACTAAAGTATTAATTAAATCCCTAAAGTGTCTATAATTTGGGGGGGTTTTTTTGTTGTGCCTATTGAATTCAATTCTTCTCAAAACTGTCTGATTAATACCCTGGATGGAAACAGGATCAGAAAGAAATTTCTTTTGTAGTCTAACTGACCTAATTCCAGCACTTACCATACATTACACAATACTTGTTTGCTGAACACCACTCTGTGTTTAATTTGATTCCATTTATTCTAGATTCTTTCAATCTGTGTGACATGACTACAGAGGACATTTTTTAATACAACTTCATATGCAAACAGTAATTTTCTGCAGCATGAGGTAAGTAAGTGATCTGGACAGACAGCTACAGCAACCTTCAGCTGCCTAGAAATCACATCATATTCAGTCATGTAGCATATGGTTTCTGATACCCATTTCATATAATCGCTTGTAGTCCACTTCCTTCTGGACTCATGTTTACTCTAGGCAAGTGGTTGCATTGGGTTTTTTTGTTGCTTCATTTTCTTTTTCTAACTGATAAAAGACTACCATTTGCATTTGCAAATTCTGAGAAAGCAGATTTTATATATTAATTGGCAAATTAACATTGTGCAAGGCTGAGAATGCCACTCAAAACTCAGCCACAGCTGAACTGCCTTACTTTTCCACTTTGCTGTATTGAAGAGCAAGTACCAAGAAGTGTTAAAAAAACTTAATCTTACCGTTAATAAATACATAGACTGTAGATTCCTTCTTCTTTTTTGCTGGACTTGTTGGGTATTTGCAGCTATAATTTCCAGTGTCACTTGCTTGAGTTCTGCTCAAGGTCAGACTGCTGCAGGACTGCTTCCCATTCCTTCCACAGGCATATTTAATTACTTTCAGCCTTTTGCTATCCTTGCTAAGAGTTTCAGGCAAAGACCATGAATGAACCATTTCCCCCCTGCAAACACAGATAAGGAAGCAGAAACAATTATGTTGGGCTGCAATTATATAGCTCCAGTTCCCAAGCTTTCTTTTTTATTATATCAGGCTATTTATGGGGTTCTCTTTTATCTTGTTTTCCAAAAACAACAACAGAAACAACAAAGAACTATTAAACAATTGCCATTGAAGTTCACTCCCCACCTTTCCCCACAGCATAAGGTTTAATTTTTTTTCTAATTCCAGTTACAAAAAAAGAAAGTGTCAGGTGTATGAAGTCCCTGCCAAAGTATCATAATCCAGCTCAGCTGGTTACCTGCAGGTGAGATTTAAAGTCTGGCCGGCTTGAACAACGTGCTGTATGCCATTTATACTCAGCTCAGGAACTTTTAGTTTTGATCCTGAACTAGATCCTAGAAAAACAAAGAAAGAAAACAAAACATTAACAAAGACAAATAATTCTGCTTCCAGTCCACTCACATTTATGTTGTTATACTGGGAAGGAGAAGAAAACTGTGCCTCTCTCACCACACATACTCTCTCTGTCTTTGAGCAAAGTCCTGTTGCTCTGACTCAGGACTCAAATTACCTTCCAGCAGCATTACTCAGGAAAGGAAACAGAATAGAAAGCTATCAGTCAATGACTTCGCTCTCAGATTTTTCACTGAACGCACCATGAAGAAACTTGAGGACCTTGTGGCTTCACATCTAACCAAGGAAGTGTGCCCCCAAGCATCACTGGCTGCGTTTCCTCAGGAAACACAGCCATGGCAGCCCCTTCAATGGGAAGGGTAAAAGTCAGCCACTCCCACGGCAAGAGCCACGTACCGACTTCTAAGGTACTGAAATCCCCCTCAAACCACTCACTGCAAATCTGGAACTGATGTGGAAGGAGTGAAAGGGAATTAAGGATCTTCCCCTCCTGACTGAAGGTGACAGCACTGTTACCTATGATCCCTCGCCAGCTGTGGGCATCCTGTCAGTGAAACAGCGCCAAAATGTAAAGCTCTACAGTAAATTTTGAGAACAAGATCAAACACCTTCCAGACCAGATTTGCTGCTTTTTTGAGACAGCAAGCATGTTGTCATGGCCAGACCATTCTGGCACGGGTGAAACCCTTGGTGTCAGTAAAACACAAGGTGGCTTCAGACACTTGAAAACATCCAGGCTTTGTGAAGGCTACATGGAGACATTTTTAAGAAGACCATGAAAAAGCTTCACGGTCATAAAACCAGAAGAACATGAGATCTTTCCTCTCATCAAGTTGGGAGGTGCTGGCTAGAAAGACATCATGATTTATCTTTGCCCTGTAATAGGCTATGACCACAAAAGCTTTCATGGCAAGCTGACAGAAGAGCATGCCTTAAGGAAGAAACAGTGCTTGATCCACCCCATTGCTCTTGCACTGACTGCAAAATGTCCTAGAAGTTGGGAACATAATGTAAAAATATTTCAAAACAGTTAAAAGTTGAAAACCAGTTGTAGTCTAATTGGAACTCAAGTGTAACTTGTAAAGATTTCAGCGTTGATAGAGAGAAACAGCAACTATCCCAAACCACTTTACCCCAAGAGAAAGTATTTGTCAACATATGGGAGAAGCAGGATCTCATTGTCAAGGGTAATGCAGATTTTTCTTCTAGAACTCAGTCAAGTACAGTTTTAGTTTAGCTATTTTATGTCCTTCAGAAAGGTCCCTGCCAAGTATGAACAGCTGTGTGCACCAAACACAGTAGAAATACATCAACCTTTCTTGGGGCTACATATCATCCATCAGAAACTTCCCCCTCTTTTGTTGACTGGAGATGGAACTTTTGGATGTCAGTTCCTGCTGAGATTGGTGACTAAAACGTGGATATATAAACATGTCGAAGTCAATGGCTGCTCCAAATTCAGGAGCTTTCTTTTCAGCCCTGTATATTTTATTTAAGGTGTGGGTCCAGTAGTTTTCCGATATATTCTGTCATTTGTGCTGATTCAAAACAAGATTGAAAGTGTACATTTGAATATAGATGTAAACAAAATTATAGCTCAATTGTACAAGCTGCAAGCAAGGGCATAACAACTTTTCAGAATAAAAAATTCTTCTGGACTGCAACCACAAATAACATCATAGATTTGAGTGGTGAGACTGTACATATATACAGACTTCCCTTGAGATTTGTCTAGACAATCATATTTCTAACTAGAAATTAATGGATTCTGACAGCTGGTAAGAGGGGAGAAAAATGGTACAGCAAATCTTTGAAGAAGTAATGGTTATGTGATATGCATCGCAAACATACATTTTTCACACCTGCCCTTTAGGGACCTCAGCTCTGAAGGGTTGGTTCCCCCAAAGTGGACTCTGTGCTTTTATGGGATAGTTTCCCATAGATGCTTACAGTCCATGAGTTTTCTCATTCACCATTCTGAAACAATACCTCTGAGGCTAATCACTGAGAAATTGAGATGCGATGTTACAACAGCCTAGGCAGCTTCTTGGAGAGCAACCCAGGCACTCTGAGAGGGTTTGTCAACATCCTCCAGCTAAACAATCTGATAGTTTTGTGAAACTCCCACATTCTCTC
>PYHW01010828.1:2760202-2779688 GCA_013186435.1 Turdus rufiventris | reverse complement strand
TGCAGATAAGGATCACTGCCCCTACCCTCAACAGATGGTGATAGAATAGATACCTTTTATCACACCCTGTATTGTAACCCAAGAGAGTTGCCGACACCAGGACGTGTGGTTTATAATCAGGTGCAGCTTATAATCGTGAAATTACCGTAATAGGACTGAATTGAAAGACTTTTCATAAAGACAGACAAGCTGCCTACCTGCCAGTAATCTACCTGCTCAGCCAGCAACACAGGCCTGTCAAACTCATCTGGGGCTGTAGTAATCACTAAGATGTAACCACAGAAACAAATTAGGAACTATGTAAAAGAAAATGTAAAGGAAAGTCTAAGCAGTTGCGCTTTGCTGAAGGCTGCTGGTTATTATTTCCAAAGCTCCATTGTTTCAGTGAACTGCCCTGTAGTGCTCCAGAAAGAAAAGTCAGGAACCAACTTTCCATCCACCCCACCTAAACCTACAAAGTAGATCTATAAGTAAAGGCCCCGGGTCCAAAACAAGAGGAAGTAAATAATGCAGCAGAACAATTTTAAATAGTGAGGTGAAAAGAACTGGAACAGTCTGCACAGAGGAGTCCATTACACTGGCTAAGGAGCAAAACCAACTCTGCTGTTAAATGACACCTAAAACCAAGTCTAAGGAGGTAGACGCATGTGCAGAAATCTTCTGGCAAGATTGCCTATGGCTCAGTTACATTAGGAAAATATAATCATTAATACTTACAGATTAGGATGATTGTCATTTGCAGCACTGCGTGAGTCAAAAAAAGGTGCCCCAAACACTTTCAGCACAACAGAACAAGAAAGTTTTCTGTATTATACAGTTTAATGTGATTTATTTTCACTATGTAATATCTACTTGCATAAATATAGACAACTAAATTTTAGTTTCCTTGACCCTCAGTCCCATGGTTTCTTATGAAATAATATTGGATTTTAGATCATGCTGCAAAAAAGAAAAAAAATTCCCCTCTTAAGAGTTTTGTCGGATAACTGCTTCCTGCAAGGCTTCTTGAACCTTTCCTGAAGATTAGGTGCTGGACACCACTAAAGACATGACAAGAATCTAAAAAAGCCCTTGTCTGATCCAGGATGGCAACTCTCACGCTTCTGTTAACATTAGTCTATGGTGATCCTGATGAGAGGTTTTTCCATAGAGGAATGACAATGGGAACAAAAGGGGTGAATTCCTTCACTCTGTGTCAAGGAAGAATCCCACAGGAAGGACGCTTAAGTGAGCTATGTGAAATTGTGAAATTCCTCTCATGAAATGCCCTCACACTCATCCCTTTTCGCTCCCCACGCACTAAGCAGGGGGTCTGTTCCCAGAGCACAGGCTTCCTGAGAGAACATCTGAGGAGCAGAGACATCTGCTCACAGGTCCCTGGCTCTCAGGGACCACTGCACCCTGCTTGTTTCACCCTTTTCCAGGCATGGAGTGGAAATAATGGCACTGCATTGCCACAGCATCTTCAACCCACTGAAACCCTAGAAGCAGCTGCCTTCTAGCCCCTTGCCCATCCTTCAGCTGCTCCAACAGCAAAGAAAACCTTGTTTCAAAGCCATAGTTCCAAAAGATGGAATACAATTTAAAAAGAAGTTGTATTGCAAAAGTGCTTAGTGCCACATACCAGTGACTGCCAGAAAAGCAGCCCCACCACCCAGAAAAGTCATGCCAAGAGAAATCAGTGTCAACAACATCACACTGAATTATGGTCCAAATATGTTACAGGGGTGACTTAACATTGTGGATATGGATTTTGGCAATGAAAAATCAACTGTGATTTGAGGGGAAAACAACAGAGAGAGTAAAATCATCTCACCATGAACACAAACCTTTTGCTTCAACCTTAACACAAGACAAACCAAAGCCTGAGAAAGATGATTAATGAGTCTATTAACTATTGCACAAAAATCTTTAATGGTCTTGAATATACTGATGTACCACAAGCTAAATCATCTTTCTCTTCATCTTTAGTCTGGTACATTTTCACTCACTGTGCCACACAAAAAAACACCCCAAATGCAAACATGACTTAATGCAGAAGAAAAAGTAATTCACATTCCCTGTCCAAATTTCTTCAGGTATCTCAATGGCTCAAGACTTAAATTTCAGACAAAAGTACCTCTGAAATCCATAGTTTCAAATCTCTTTCCCCTAACTGTTGGTTTCTCAGTCTGTTAGCACTTTGCTTAATTCCATCATGAGTTCATTCTGCTGGTCACACAGGCTCATGCTTGGCTTTGGAGAGAGCACTAATGACTGCATTTCTGCATTTTCACTTTTCCAACTCCTGCTTGCAGTATAGTCCTTTCTTTTAAGCATCAGGATTTATGCAGTACTGATCTCCAACCATAGGGGAATGAAACCAAACTTCTGCATCTCAATAAGAGAAAACTGTGTGGGCACCTTCCTGACAATCACTGGACCAATTTTAGGATAAGTAGTTGGCCATCATGCATCAAGAAGTCAGACCATTCCCTTCTGAGGATGCTTGGGAAAGGTTGCTTCCCAGTCGCAGGAATACGTGCAGTAAGGATGTGCCACAAGGGCAAAGAGAGAAGAGCCTCGTTCTGTCTGTGGGTAGAATAAATGCTCAAATCTATACAGAAATGTTTCTCTACATTCTCACAAATATTGGTAGAAGGGAAAAAGGAGACTACTGGGGGCAGGGATGAGATCTGAAGATGAAGCATGTAATTGGAGGGAGTGGTTTGCTTCTTGGAGGTCTCACACCAACAGGAGACACTTGTCTCCAAGAGCAGAGGTGACTGTGATTGGGCATTTCATGCAAAATCTACTCTTGCAGCAGTCTTGCTTTCCATTCCCTCTGGGCCTGAAGCAGGAAGTCCCAAACCCTGACTCTGGAGGGTTCAAAGGAACAATTTTGCTGCTGAAGTCCCACCACAGCCTCTTGCATACAGACTCCTGAAACACCAAACCTTAGCCCTCATCTGCCAAGCTTCTTCCTTTCCCAATCTCAGTCGGACATGAAAACTTGCAAGCTGATAAACAGTGTGCTGGAAGTTTCCAAACCACATTAAAGTGTAAGGACTTATCGACCATCCTGCAAATCTGGACAATTTCCTTTTCTCCTATACACCCACACAGTATGATGGGCTACTGGTTTCAGCCTTTGAAGCATCTGACAAAAAATAGACAGCTTGTTTGTTATTTTTTGGATGTAAAAAAAAACCCCAAGACCACCAAAAAACCTCTCCTCGAAGGCAAATTTTTAGGGTTCTAAATACATTGGGTGCTCCTGGATATGAAGATCTTTACTACACCACAGGCAAAGTCCTGATTTTGTCCAACACAAACTGTAAATCTAGAAGATGCTAGCCCAGCCCAAAGGAGTTGCTCCAGATTTACACAAGCTGTAAGAGAATGAAATCTAGTTTTGTGCGGAGCACATGGGCAAAACACCTGACTAGTAAAGCATCAGTTAGTTGTGTAAGCGATTTTGTTTAGCTGTGTCAGGAAGTTTGATGCCTTAACCCCATATACACATTTTTTAAAAATCTGTTACTTAGTACTGCCTAACTCTACTCCTTTATGTGAATACAGTTTGGAAATTTTTAGGGAGCCCCATTTCCTTGAAGGTCCGGAAGAAGTGGGAAAGCCAATTTTTCTCAAATTTGTTAACTTCAGCCCTAAACTCAAATTGGTACTTGTTCAGCAAGTACTCAAATCAAACTGAAATATTAACATATGAACAGCACTTTCAGAGAAATCAGGTTAGTTATTGAAAGAAATTAACCCCAGCACTGATTAGATTTGACCTGGAATTTCTTCCTTCATTTTTATCAGCTGGCCGTGAAATTGAAAAGTCCACTGGGGATTTTGATATTCTAGTACCAGTCCCAACTGAAATAACTGAGATCCAGGTTGCAGAGTCTGATGTTTTCGGGGTTTAAACACAGTCCTTCACAATCCCAAACGCTAGTGATTAAAATTATAGTAATGCAAAGTTGTGGACTGGGAGATTGAATTTGACACAGCAATCACATTCATGTTGACCATTATGTGCCCAGTCTTTAGCAAGTATATGCAATACAATTTGTGGAATAAATAACCATAAGATGTAAAGAAAACATACAAGAGTACTATGCAAAACCCAGGAAAAAAGTATTGTTCTTTCCCAAGTTAACCAAACTATGTGGGTGCACAAGAGAGCTGAAGTGCCCAACACACAGATGTCAAATGAATTTAATTTCATTAATCTCACTTTTCAAATAGGGAATCTCAAAGTTTGTAGGTTGCATGTTGCTTTGGAGAATTTTAAATTATTAAGTAGACTTATATGAGCAGAAAGACCTCCTTCTGTCTCCTTGTGAAGGTCTTTTTAGATTCCTTCTGAACCACTGACTATTTCCGAGAATCTCCTCTAAAACCTGTCAGTAAATGGAAGCTCAGCAGGCACCTGTAGAGACTGAATTACCACCGGAGATCAGTGATGGATTGAATTTCATCAAGAGCACTGGAAATGGGAAGTGCTGGGCAGCCTGAGTAAGAAATGTAGGCAGGTGAATAAGAAGTGAAGGAGGGTGAAATGGGAGGAAAAGCACAGAAAGATGTATGGTATAAAACATCCCACCACTTCAACAATAATTTTCAAATTCTCCATGCAAATGTGACTTTGAAGAGCTCTGCCAGTGACCCAGAAGAATGATCAACCTATTTGAGATGTCCAAACAAAGCTATGCAAGAATGCTTTTCTAGAAAACAAACAAAAAAACAAGGCAAGAAAGCCAATGAGTCTTAAAACATTTAAATTTTGATTTGAGCACAATCTCTCATACATGGAGAGGATACGAATTTCTAGCAAAATGGTTTTGAGGGCACTCAGCCAAACTAGAGAAGCAACTTTCCAATGCCTACAGCACCTGAGCTGACCATCGGGATGTTTGTCCCCATCACCCAGAGCCCTGGGTGGTCCCTTAAGTAAGCCAAGCTTTTCCTACTGGGATTGGTCTAGGGTGTACATGAACAGGAAGGTGAACCAGGGTCTTTCTCACAGCCTCTGGCTCTCAGAGTCCACCCTCTCCCTGGGCAGTGGGCTTGCCATGATCTGCACAATGGAAAATCTTTCCGACAGGAAAGAGGAAGCCAGTCCCCTAGCGGAGCTGGTCACTGCAGGAGCCCATGTAGGAGCAGGACGCCGAAGTTCAAACTCAAGCTGTGAAGGAAGCCTGGCAAGGGATCTGAATCCACATTTCCTGTATCCAGGGTGGGTGTCCCCTGTCTGTGCCTATTTCATCCTGGGCATAAGAACCTCCTAGGCAGAGATAAATAATGTGGGGAAATTAGCACTTTCCTGGGGAAAAGAAAGAGAGAGGGGGGGCAAAAAAGTAGAAGAATACCTATATATCTGTATCAAAGCTGATGAATCAGCACTTCCCGAGCAGGAAAACGTTTCTCTGGAGAGGCCCCGCCAGCTCTCCTGCCGGGCAGTGTCTGGCAGCGGGACCGCTCCCCGGGGCTCAGCAGCACGGAGCAGACCGAGCCCCCGGCCACTCGCGAGGGGCGGGCTCGCCGCTGACCGCAGGAACTCTGGCCTCGACGGCTGTCCCGTGGGGAGCTCGGCTTTTCGCTTCCCCACTCGGGGCTTATTCCCGCTCCTCGCCACCCCCTTTCTGCCGAGCGCCGTCCCCGCGGGAGCGGCCCCGGCCGTGCGCGCTGCCCGGGCCGGGACACGGCGAGCCCTGCGCGGAGAACAGGCTGCGGGACAGCCGGGGCATCCCCGAGGGGCATCCCCGCCGGTCAGCCGCCCTGCCGAGCCATGAGCCCACGCGGGACCCGCCTCTGCCCGGTCACCACGCACCCCTGCTCCCAGGTGACCAGCCACGCCACGCTGGGACGCGCTGCCCACCACGGCGCTCCGGCCCACGGGGACTCGCTCTTGGCTCAAAGTAAAATAAAACTCAGTTAAGAACATTAAGTCTGCAGTGATCCACCCGCATCATTGCGGGATGCAGGCACCGGAGAGCAGCTCCATCCCACTCTCCAGTGGGAGCCGGCAGCCAGCCCCGCAGGGAGCACCACCGGTGCTCCGTAGACCTGCTCGGGAAGGACCTCGATTTTTGCGAGGAAAACGTACACCCTTTACTGCTCAGGCCTGGGATATTTAAAAACAAAGTGAGGAGGAAAGAAGCGTGCCCTGTTGCCAAGACATGGTATCTTTCCGTGATGCGCCTGTTCGGACAACTCCCGATGATGTACGGCGGTGCCCTGTGGCCAGGAGCGGCTCGCCTCCACGCCACCACTGCCGTGCCCGGAGGAGGACAGGCATCACGGCTCCGCATCGCCGGACCCTGCGGGAAGCTGCTCCCGGGGCACTCCGATGGGGATCCGGAGCACACGGCCGCTCGGGGATGCGGCGTTTCTCCGCTCCCTGGAAAGCAGGGATCACTTCCCCGGCCCTGCCCAGAGGAGACAGGCGAAGGGGAGGCAGGTGCCCGCCGGCTCCAGCCGACAAGCGGGGCACGGGAGGCGCAGCCGACGAGGCACATCAGTGGGGGCCCGTCGCGGAGAGCTCGGCGCAGAACGGGGTCTGACTGGGATAGCGAGTACCAGCGGTCCCTTACCTGCGAGTAGGAGGGCGGCTCCCAGCAGCACGGTCCCTGAGAGCAGCTGGCGGGGCATGGTCCTGCCTGCGGGAACGCAGGGCTTTTTCCCTGCCGGCGGCGGCGAGGCAGGGGCAGAGGCGCCGGCTGGGCTCCGACGGGCTCTCCTCGGTCCCGGGCGCTTCCCGCGGTGGCGGAGATAACGGCACAGCGAGGCGCGGAATCCGCATCCAGCAGCCCCCGAATCCTACCCGCCCGCCCCCGCCCGGCCCAACCTGCGGAAACGGAGTATCCGCTGCGGGCCGCCCTGCCAGCTTCACCTCCCACGGGCATCAGATACCCGCCAGCCCCAGCCTCGCTGATTTATAACTTCTCCACCCCTCGCCGCGCACCCCTCCACCCCCCCCGCCCACATCCTCCGCCGGGAGCACGCCCTCCCCGGGACGCGTCCCCCGCCCGCCCGCTCGCCCTCCCGTCCGTCGGTCTATGGGCACGGTGTCGCTGCCCCGCGGCTCTCCCGGTCCCGGCCGCCCCCGGGGATCCCGGCCGTGCCGTCCCGCCGGAGCCCGGCTCTGCTCTGCCTCCAGCCGCAGCGCTGCCGGGGCGGGCAGCGGGACTCGGCGCTCGCACGTCGCCGGGCTCCCCTGCGCAGGGCGTGCAGTGGATTTGCAATTCCTGGACCAAATGCTGAGCGGTGGGGTCCCGGTCCTGCCGAGCCCCTCTCCGGCTTCGCAGAAAAACCTCGACAGCGCCGCGTCCCGTCACCGGCTGCTGAGCCGGGGACCAGGTCTGGCCGGGGCCATCATTTACAGCCGCTCCCAGGCGGACGGGCGCGATGCTCGGAGCGCCCCAAAGCGCTGCCCCTGCCCCAGGGGCCCGGGGCTCCGTTCCCCGCCTTCCTTGGGGAGAGGGAGCCGCGGGGCAGATCGCTCTGTGTGGGGCCTGACCAGACCAGCACGGGTCTCCAGGCAGCAGCGCTGAGAGCGTTCAGAGCAGGGAAGCCAGGAAGGGGCAGCACTGGCTAAGGATGCTTAGGGAGTCTGCCCTGCCAGCTCCCCTGCTGGCCTTCACTGTCTCTATAACATCCAGGGCAGCGCTGGAAATATATTTCTACCTCTCTATGCACATACCTCACGTTTCCCATACATGTTTTATTTTATGAAAGATCAGCAGAGAGCCCATGGCAGCAAAAGTCAAGTCCTGTGTTTCCACTTTTTTCCTGTGCAGCCAGAGAAAGACCATTGCCTGAGTCAGGTTTCAGTCTGACCCAGTGTGGTGCTTTCTATATTTTTATGCTATGAAATAAGTCACGAGAGTGTCTGCCTGGGGCAGGTAAATGTGATCATCCCCCTCTTACAGAGTAGGAAACGGAGGCGCATAGAGAGGTTAGGCAGCTAGTCCAAGGTCATAGGAAGCTGGTGACAGGAGACACAAATAGAACTCAGACCTCCCGTGTCCCACCAGACCATCCTGTGCAAGAAAAAAAAAAAAAAATAAGAAGTTGATGTTGTTTTTAACTTGAGAACTGTTTAGCTTTAAAGTTTAAAGTCTGTGAGAATATTTCCTGCACGCGTCTGTTCAAATCCTATTCATAAATTACACCCTAAGCTACAAATTTAAGTCTGCATTTTCCAATCTTCCTGCCCCCAGCTGAGACCTTGAAAATAAAATAGCTATGGATATCTTCCCCCTCAGCTGCTCACACCATGGGGGGAAGAACCCAGAGGTTTCTTTCCCGAAGAGGATGACTCACACGAAGTCACCTCCTCCACTGGATAGGACAGCAGCTGGGAAAACAGTCATCCAAGGGAGAACAGACCAACAAGAACTAGGACTCAAAGCATCCTGACAGCTTAGACCCCCTAGGAGTAATGGCCCCCCTATGGAAGGACCTCAGGGAACAGTTTGTGCCTGCCTTTGGCCAACCCAGTGCTGAGTACGTGCTGAGTCTGAGATGATGGAAACCCAATCGCAAGCTCAGCAGCCGTGCCACACCAGTTCCTGCCCATCCTCTTCACGCCTCCTACATCACAGCTGCATTCAGTCATGGCCCTCCAAAGACCACATTTCTTTGGCAAGACATAGCTTCTTCCTTCTCCAACAGATGTCATCAGCTCCTGATCCACTCAAGTGGCTGAGGACCAGGAAGGCCAAACCTGGAGATCTGCTCCTAATCTCTTTTCACTCTTTCATATGTTAAGGTCAGGGAGAGATGAGATGTGGAGCTTGTAGAATGGAAAGACCCTAGCAGTCAGGTATGAGGAAGAAAGAAGGAGCAGATATTGCCATAAGACAGAAGGAAGGTACAGTAGGAAGCTTGTGCCTGGAGCTGGACAGTATAAACACCTAAACTGGAACATCTGGACAGATGGACAATGCATATGTGAAGAGGAGGGCTATGTGCAATGTACTCGAGCTTTTTTTCTTCTCTTTTTGTTTTTTTGTGTACTACTATCATGGATTTTGCAACACCCAGTAAGATACAAACTGACTTTGAAGAGTAGTTCAGGTGCTGTGGCTGGACAAACACAAGGAGACAGGCATAGATCTGTCCCAGGCAAAAGTTTATCCTGCAGGCAATATGATCTCTTCATACCAGAATCTTAGGCCTTGGTTTGATCCTAAGTAGTGGGTGGCATATGTGGGGCCAAATTTGTCATTGGAATTCAACCATTACTCACTGGGACAAACAGGTCTGGTACAAGCACATCTCACAGCGGAGCAGAGGATTGTGGAGAATAGAGTGAGTTTCTAGAGCCAGGGGAAAACCCAAGAGAGGCCCAGATGGAACTGGCAGCTTGCACAAGAGAGGCTGACTCAGCATGGGACAGAGCCAGGAGCCCTCTGGGGAGCACGAGCATGAATGTGGAGACATCCTACTCAACTGGAAGCTGGTTAATGTCCTAGGCTTCAAGCAGGGCAAGAAGGATGACCCGGATAACTACAGGTGTGTCAGGTTCTGCTGGAGAGCAGGACCACAGAAGATGGCAGTGGCAAGTTGAATATAAGTCCACAGTGTGACTCATATTAGTGTTTTGTGTCAGTGAGTCCTGGCAGCCAGGAGGTCAAGCATATCCTGGAGAGCATCAGGCACAGCATGGCCAGTCAACCAAGGGAGGGGATTGTCCCGCTCTGCTCCGCACTGCGGGGCCTCCCTTCAAGTGCTGTGGGCACTTTTGGGTGACAGACTATAAGAAGGACACCAGACTATTACAGTATGTTCAGAGGAATGGGACCAAGATCGTGAATGGCCTCAAGAGCAAGACTTAGGAGGAAAAGATCAAGGGATTTGTTTGTTCAGCCTAGAGAAGAGGGGAGGTTTCATAGCGGTCTATGGCTTCCTTACAACGTGAAGAGGAGGGGCAGGAGCTTTTATCTTCTTTCTGGTTGCCAGTAATAGGCCCCATGGGAATGCCACAAAGTTGTGTCAGGGGACGTTTAGGTTGCATATTAGTAAAAGGTTCTTCACCCAGAGAGTGACAGGGCACTGAAACAGCTTCCCCACCACACCAAGCCTGCCAGAGCTGAAGAAATGTTATAACAATGCTCTCAGGCACATGATGTGATTCTCGGGCTGTCCTGTGCAGGGCCAGGAGTTAGACTTGATGATTCTTGTGGGTCCCTTCCAACTCAGAATATTCTATGATTTTATGTTTCTATGAATAATGAATAATGGATACGTAACAGTGGTTATGTTCCTTTCAGCTCTGAAATGTGGGAATTTTCATTTTTCTAGCATTTGTTAAAAATACTATTACTAAATACTAGGAAGGAAATCAGCCAAATTTAGCAGCTGAGAGTAAGCCCTCTGAAACATATCAGGCAAACATTTTGCAAGACTGATCATCTGTTCAACCTCCAGCACTACAGAAGCTGAAAATGAGAGAGGAGAAGCAGCCTTCACAGTAGACATTTGTTTTCAGTGTTCACTTGCAGCCCAGCAGTAGCTTGTATTGTTGAATTTTACTCTGCTCTAAAGGAAGATCAGAGTAAGGCTTCTGCTTGAGCAACTCACACATCTGATGCTAAAATCACCAAGCTGCCATGCAGCAAAAGCACCAACTCTCCCATTTGCATCCCTTGGCCAACCCTGGTCAGCAAGACTGATTGGAACAACATAGTAAATGAGCAGTAGGAAATATGATTGAGAAGATGGGTAATCAAGGCATTCAGACCTCAGGTCCATGTTGAGCAACAGACTACCATGACAAAGGAACAGTGACATTTCCCTGAGCTTTTCATAGCTGCACACTCAGCAAGGCAATGTCTCTTGCCTGCTCTCTGTCTCTTACATGTCTGGCTTCAGGAGTCAGATGGAGTGGCAACTCCCCGACGGATATGACTTAGCCAAGTCGATGGGACACATTTTGAGGCTGTGGTTTCTACTCCCCAGTGAAAACAGAGCCCTTTAAACATCCTTGGTTAAGGCTTTAGCCATGTCTTCTGGGAGGAATTGCTGGACAGTTCACGTGGACCTGGCAAAAAATAAAAATCCTGGAAAATCTCATTCACACCAGAAGCTGATACCCTCCCAATGTGTCCTGACTCTTTCTAGTCATGGCAACAATTCCTTATTTGTGCCAATGCTAAGAATAATTCCTTGTGGCACTGGTTCCAATGTTCAGATTACACAAAAGGTTGCCACCAGTACCTGCAACAGCAGGTGCCTGCCCACAGAAGAAGACTGCATGGGTTGGAGTTACAGCTGAGGAACCTCATGATGTTGTACTCACAGCAGAGACGCAGACACCTCACAGGAACAGACTAGACCGTCTCTGAGATGGTCCCGAGTTCTTGTTGTCAGGAAAGAACGAAAGATGTCAAAGCAGAGCAGACTGGATCTCTCTCTGCAGATCTTCTGAAGAATCTGCACCTGCCAACTTAATTTAAGATGAGCAAATGCTTCCAGGATTGAAAATTTAATTTTAAAAATATTTCAGTTGATCACCTGAAAACATTAAAATTTTTGCAGAACAAGTGTGAAAGGTTCCAATGCTCCCTGTCTACCATACTCCACCTCCATAGTCCCTTGGCAGTTCCACTGGCAGAGCTGTTTCTGAGTCTTAGAACTATTTCTGGGGCTCAATTTAAAACAGTTTGGTGAACTTACCTAGGATGTAACTTGCATGATTTCTGTGGAGAGTCCCTTATAACCTGGGTCATTTTACTGGTACAGATTACAGCCAGTACATCCATACAATGGGAGACGCAGTGATCTGTGAGGATTAGAAGAGTATTAGCACTTTCTGTGCTGATCTAGCTATTGGGGAGAATGTAACCTGGAGCAAGAGGTGAGGTGAGATGAACTGGTTTACCCAAGACCCTCCTCTGACTTTCTTTTCCTCTCTTTTTAATGAGATATTTCCAAACACCATTATTTTGACATCCTCTGTCAGGAACAGAGTTCAAGAAGCACTTTATCAAGGAAATCCCATTTACCATCATCATTATTCTTAGTTTTCTCAAGGACAGTGACAAGTAGAAGCTAAGACCTCTTCTCTGTACTCCCAGTGTTTGCTGGGACATCAACTTATACCTGCTCTCTGGGCACATGCATAGGTAAATGTGTGCAGAAACATAAATTACAGCTGTGGTGGTGCTTTCCCTCAGCAAGGCTGACCTTTATGTTGTACAGACTCTTGACTCTGTACCCAGTCAGTGTTTGTGGCAAAGACAACCAAAAGCTGCAGCAAAGAATTAGTTCTCGGAGGAGAACCTCACAGTACTGCTGGCCGTCATTCACTAAAGAAGTGATTCGCTCAGAGGAGTGATTGTGCCACATCTTCATCCAAATTTCCCACCTGCATCAAACTCAGGTTCATTTCTGAGGGCAGGCAAAGCAGGCAGCTGTCTAACCATAACAAGAAAGTAGAGGCAATGGGAGCATGTCATTTGATGCTGCTTATTTTTCATTATAGTTAGTTAACTGGCATGACCAAATAATTAGGTTACCTGGTATTTTATCAGGGAGTTTGGAATACTTGGGCCTGGAGAGTATCCCTCTCCCTAGATTTGCAGTGGCTGGAGCTCAGCTGATCCAGTACAAGGTCACTGTCTTCACTGGCAGTAGGTGATGTGGAGAAAGCCAGGGGAGAGAGTCTATCCCTCCTGTTCCTTGGGAGCTGCTTTGAAACTGAAGCCATACCAATGATCCCTGCTTATGCTGCACCGCAGCTCACATAGATGCATCTGTGCCCAGCCTTGTACCACTGTTGTGGCCCTACTGGGCAATTACCAGACATGCTCTGACCCTGATCACTTTCTCTGGACCCAGTCCTGACCCAAACTTGCCATTCCACATTCTGGCTCCTTGCTGGTGTAACAACTGCTCTTACCTGCCTGGTTACTGCCCTTGGCTCATCTGAGAATCAGCTGGTCCTCACTGATGTCTGGCACATCCAACACGATTTTGGCTCTGCCCACATCTCCTCTTCTGCTCAGGACCATACAGCAGAAAGCCAGTGATTTCAACCCCCTACTAAAAGCAAAATTTATTACAATGCACATTTTCTTACAAAATACTACACAATTGGTTTTATATGTGCATTCAGCAATATTTTACTGAACAGGGGAAAAAAAAAGAGTCAGACCAGATTTTTTTTCCCCTGAAAAACACAAGTATAATAGAAGAATGCTAGTAAGCATTTCCACTGTATGCTGGACCCCACTCACATGCACTCACACCTGCGTCAATATGGGAATGACCTACTTTCATCATAGCAGGGTTAGTGTGGTGGTGACGTAGTGCTCTTGGCTTCATCTCCCAGGCATCTGAAATTTAGTTCCCAACCATTTCTTCTTCTCTTTATCCAAGGGGATATATATATGCCTTTCCTAGAGCCATAAGTGCATGAATGTACCAGGATAAGTGTTTAGAAAGAGTCAAGACCACATGAAAGCATCGACAGCATATCCTCTCTGTGGCACTGGGCCAAGGTCACTGCCTTTCAGTGGGAAAGACAACCAGAAGGTCAGCAAAAGAACCACAAAACCAAACCAAAACACGTCAAAAAGGGAAAACTACCCAAGAAAATATTTGGCCATTAAAAGAAAACCAAACTTACAATGAAGAGCTCTTTTCCTCTTACCACCCCAAGCACTAATCTCCAGAGGTTTAGTGTTTCCCTGACCATAACACAAACCAGGCCTCCGTGCTGGGAGCCCATGCAGCTGCTGCTTCAGAGAAGCTGGTGACTCAGTGATGTGCACAAATGCCCATGCCCTGGTTGTTTTGGAACTAATCAGATGCAAAATGTGAACAAAAGCAAACAGCTATCTGGCCACAGAAATGGTGTTCACAGGAGTGTCTTGGGAGCTGTGCTGGGAAATGTGGGATGCATACAGCACTGTCAAGGTCCTGCAACACCAGAGTAATGCATATGGTTACACCACATGTGCCTCAAATAGTGTACCAGTGCACTCCATGCTCCACGTGCTGGTTCACTCACACAACCACAAGAAAAGGCATTTCAATAGACAGGGTTCAGGACACAAGTTTGGAGCTCTGGGTCCAGGGCTAAACTGGGCTAAATCAGTATCAATGCAAGTCTACTGGGCATCTGGAAAGAAAGAACACTGAATACAATGCTTGCCCAGAACCTTACATAGCTGTCTCTAGCTGTTTGTCCAAAACTAAGTCAGAGATATCTCCAGCTCCACCTGCAAGTAGCAAGGATGACATTATACAGATGAAGACTAAGGAGAGCTCCACTGGTACAGTGGGAGTAAAAGCTTCCTCCAAAATGCACTAAAATTGTCTTATTCTCTAGTCATAACTGAGGTAACTGAGTTTTAAGATAGTTCTTTTCCACAGAACACTTGCTTGAAAATAAGCAAAAAAGGTGAAGCATAAGAGTGTTTAAAAAATTAAACTAGCTAGCAGCAATAGTTTAAAGATTGTTTCCCTTCTAGTTCCATGAGATACTCATGGTCATGTGGGCAGTCATTACTTCAGTGATGCAATAGTGACACTTCCATGCTATGAAATTATTATCTTTGCTTCCTTTGGTGCAGGAAAACCTCAACAGGCAGATCTGCATGAATGGGGGACAAAGAGAAGGATCGCCCACTGACTCGGCAAGCTTCAGAGCTGCCCAGCTAGTGCTTAGAAATCTCATCTGGAAATGCTCTCTTGTCACTGGGTGCAGCACACAGAATCCATTATAGGTCTAGGAGGGAGAATGATCTCTGCACAAACTAACTTCACAAGCACAAGGACCTGTTGGTGTGGTTCATGTGTGTCTTTACCTTGCAAAGATATCAAAGATATCAAGTCATCCCCTGAAGCTAAGGTTTAGGTTTAGGCAAAAAAGGGGAAAGACAAATAGAGCAGACCAGAAGATTTTGATTATGGGAGTTCTCTTGAGATCGTCAGAGTTTGCACTGACTTTTCTTCAATCCCAATAGCGAGCGGAGGGAAGATGGAGAAGCCAGAACTGGGCTGCAGTCATGGAATCCAAACTTACCTTTGCCTGAACACCACAAGGCAGTGAAGATCACAACATCATTTGAGGAGTAATTTTGGATTGTGTATTATATTTTACACACACAGTCTTTCTGAAGTCAAATTTGCCCCAAAGATCTATGTCTATACAGGGCAATATATTTTTTAGCCCTATAATCTCTCCTGGGGATAGCTGGATTAGAAATACATACAAATCTTCTATTAAAGAGTGCGTGGCTTTCCTGGGACAGTTGCTGTGCAAGGGCTAACATCCTCAGAAGAAACTGGTTATTTTGTGGAAGTGGACTTTACAGGTACCGTGAGCTGTAAAAGGGAAGAGCTGTGGGTTTGTTGGGTTTTTTTTTTTTGTTTGTTTGTTTTTAACTCTCACAACTGGAAATAGACCCTTTTTATCTTGGGGTTTTTTTGGGGGTGGGTTTTTTGGTTTTTTTTTTTGTTTGGTTGGTTATTTTGAGTTTTTTTCCCATTAAGGAGATAAGCAGGCTGCGTTGTCGCTCAGAAAACGAGGGGAGCCGTGCTCGGCCGCAGCACCTCCAGCCCGGGGCAGGCGGAGCGGCGGCACCGCCCGGGCAGTCCCCGCCGCGGCGGGCGGAGCGGGCACCGCAGCCGCGCTCGGCTCTCCCCCTGCGCCGGGGAGGATGCGGAGAAGAGGCTGCTGCCGCTTCCCTTCCCGAGAGCCTGCGAGCCGAATTTCCCGGGGTGTGTACGGTCAGCAATAAAAAGAGAAACGCACGGTCCAAGTTAATTTTCCACCCCCGAAAGGAAATGCTGCTTCCTGTATTATGCAAGGCTGGTGCCAACAACACTGACACAGGAGTCTATTGTCCTTTTTCACAAAGCCGTGGTGGGGAAGGGCGCCTGAGAAAATAGTCCTTTTGCAACAGCAAGGAGCTTTTGATCTTGGGGGGGTGGGTGGGGGTGGGAGGGCTGTGGAGAGAAAAGCGGGTGCGGGCTGGGAGCTGGGAGGGATGCGGCGGCCGAGCAGGGTACCGGGCTGTCCTCCGCCGCTCCTCCAGCCTCTCTCTGGAGGCCAGGATGCGCAAAAGTGCCTGCAAATGTCTTTCCTCTTCCATGCAAAGTGATCGCACCGCTTCGGCCCCGCTTCCGATGTGCTGAAGCCGGAACAAAGACACCAGGGATTAGGAGCGCCTTCCTCCTCCTCCTCCTCCCCCTCACTTAACCCCTCTAATGTAGATTACAAAGCCTCGGTCACCGGGAGGGAGCTACCTGCCCCGTTAGTGCTCCTGGCCCCAGGGGCGGGGCTGCACGGTGGTACCGGCGCTCCCCGGTGGGACCCGGGAGCTGCCGGTTCCTCCCGATACCGGTGCCCGGGGAGCCGGGGGCTGCCGGCCCGCACGGCTCCGGGGGCCTGGATGCCCTGAATGCCCTCCGCGGACGGGCGGGCTCCCCGCGGGTTTCCTCTCCGCGCCGAGCTGGGCACAGGGAGCACGGTGCCAGCTGCAGGTCCCAACAGTCTCTTAGCAGGAAAAGATAAGTAACATCTGAGGAAGAGCCACGGTGTTTCCAAAAGCAGTTTGGGACATCTTCCTGTCCCAATGCTTTCCTGTCACAGGCTTTAAAAATATCGTGGCTTGCTTTCCCTTAAGTAAGTAATAAAGACGTTGTATTCCTAGTCAGGAAGGATCATGTCAGCCCAAAAGAGGGGGTGCATAGATTCTTTTGGATATACGGATAGATTCAGTGTTGCCGATGCTATCCCTTGTTAAACAATTCTTAAAGAGTTAATCTTCCCTTAAGAGAGGATTTGAAAGAACAATTCTTATTCTTAAAATAGTTCTTATAAACTTTCTTATTAGCTCTTATTAAAGGCGAGTTCCTGCCTTTCTCAATGGGATACAAAAACCCATTTCCAAGGGAAGTCTCTGTCCAGTAAGAGCAGCAGGGTCAGTCTCTTGCCTTGAGTGTTTTCTGGCATTTGGATGCCTGCAGGATGGAATCACTTCGGCCGGGTAATGACTGACAGTGGGCTCATTATGAGAAAATGCAAATAGTTTTCTTTAAATGTGTCTGCTTGCAACCAAACAGAAAACATAAAGTTCCTCTTCACATATGTAGATAGGCTGAGTTAAAGAAATTTTAGGGAAAGAGGATTTGAGGAACCTTCAAGAATTATTTAGAAACTTTTCTATATAAAAATAGAATGGGATTTCCTATCTCCCAAGAGCAGAGTTCTAAAAAAAACCCAAAAAAACCCAAAAACCAAAAACAAAAACAAAAAACCCCACAATAAAAAAACCCCACCAAACCTAAATGATGCTTCGTTGTGAAACCGTAACAGAACAAAATCCCAACGTAAAACAGATCACCCGAATTTCCAGGAGCTTGCAAGGTGCTCAGGGCTGAGCACAGCTGGTTGTGAATGGTACTGAATGTCTCTGGTGGTCTTGCAACCCTACAGCTGTATTCATTCATACACTCCCTCGCCCCCCTTCACAGAGACGAAGGTTTGGGCTTTGTCACAGTTTGCAACACCGGTCCAACTCCGGTCCGTGGTCCTTAGCTCCAGCCTAACCTCAGTCAATCATTTTTAAGGCGGACAGCATGTCAGCTCTCCATGCTCCTTCCAGGCTGTCTGTAAAGGCCAGGAATGCCGCAGGCAGGAAAAGCTGCGCTCGTTCTGCCGATGGTAGTGCCTGCCCTTCCCCCAGCCCTTAGATGTGGGCAATTCGAGTTTATCTCCCACCAACTCTGCCATAGATTTCTGTTATCTGGGGAAAGCCCCAGAGGCACAAATCCTTAAAGGCATTGAAGTGCCTAACTCCCATCAGAATGAGGGATGTAGTTGTCTAAATACCGCTGATAATCTACAAAGTTGCTCACGATTTGTGTAACAGAGATCACGTAAGTACCCACAGTCTGGCACAGGCAAAGCGCTAAACTTTCTTTTAGTATTGCTGCTGCTGCCGCTACTGCTGCTATTCAACATCTGTATACTCACAAGTCGGCAGTCAGGAGTCCACTGGGAGAAGGAACACAAGGAGAAAAGTTGCTGCTTAGGAGATTTCACAGCTAAGAAATAGCTGAAGAAACAGCGAGTACGTCTTACACAGAAGTGGGAACAACGGGGAGATTGCCATGAGCACATGAACACATTACTACACCAGCCACCTTCTGCTTTCAAGGGGTTTTAAGGCCTGACCAAAGAAGTAAATTTGTAGTGTTAAAAGTATCTCACTCCTGCCCCTCTGGTGATGGCTGGTCACTGAGTATCAGTGCCTACGGTAACATCTGTCACCAAGCCATGGAAAAAGAAGTTAGCTGCCTGCAAACATCTGTCACCAAGCCATGGAAAAAAAGCTAGCTGCCTGCCTGGGTCTCTGTCGGGAACGGGTTGGAAATGGGAGGGATCGTTTCCTTGCACTCACCCATGCCTGTACGTGTAGGATCTCCTCATGGCCAAACACAAAGTGTGCTTGTGATTTCTGAGCCCTGGGAAACAGCCAGTCATCCGCTTTACACTGCACTCAGCTAGCAATGAAGTTAAGATGCCCATCATTTCTGAGATGGATGAGGCTTATTAAGAGAGGAAATAGGCACAGCCCTAAGGACAAACCAAATGAACACCTAAAAATAAACACTTTGTGTTTTCTGTTCAATGAAAGCTATTGTTGAAGCTGTCACAGAAATATTTCATAACTGTGAAACAGAAAAACACCCAAAAGGTAATCTCCCCTCTACCTGGAATTTCTCAGAACACTATAATTTTTTTACAAATTTCAGAGGGTTTGAAATTATCATTGCATCCAAATTGGGCAGATCCATAACTGTTCATCATTAATATGACTCAAAACCAAAACCAAAACAAAACAAAAAAACAAAAAACCAAACCAAAAGCAAACACAAAAGCAAAAACAAAACCAAACTGCTCTTAGTAATACATCTATTTCAAACACTTTAAATATGATTCAGCTGAAGATGTCACTTGACTGCTTTGTGAATGGTAAATGTAAGAAGTTCATATAAAAATGAAATTATGTGGCTAACTTCACACAGCATAAATGACTGGGCCAGAAAATGTTTCCTCTTTATGAAGTCATCAGACCCTCTGCAGACAAACACATTGCTTAAAACTTTTACCTGTGTACAGTAATTTCCGATTATAAGACGCACCTGATTATAAGCTGCACGTCCTAGTGTTGGCAACTTTTCATTCTTTGTCCATATATAAGCTGCACCTGATTATAAACTGCATGTTACAATAGAGTGTGATAAAAGGTATCTATTCTATCACCATCTGTTGAGGGTGGGAGCAGTGATCCTTATCTCCATGGGAGATATTCTGCTAATGGGCCATCCATTGAAACCAGGCAGGGCATTGTTCTTTATCTCTTCACAACCCATCCTTCCTCCAGTGAGTCATTTTCTGATAATGGCCCATTGAGTCCCACTGTGTGACTGATAAAATTACTGCATCCCATTGGAAGTTGCTCCAGCCAGGGGG
>PYHW01010828.1:2749410-2759848 GCA_013186435.1 Turdus rufiventris | reverse complement strand
CACCTTATTATAAGCCGCACTTCAGGTTTGGACCAAAATTTTAGTCAAAATGGTGTGGCTTATAATTGTGAAATTACTGTAACAGCCTCCAGTGTTAGAAGTGCATCACATATGAGCAAGGAACTACTGAAACCTGTTTTCCAGTGTATTGTGAGGCTCCTGTGTTTGAGAAAGTGTGAGCTCTGGTCAATGCCTTTCCCATGGCATTTAAATGCCTTAGTGAGCTAAGGGACATGCTGCTGACAGTAAGACCATGAATTTACACTAAAGACTTTCCCTCTATTTCTTCTCATTTGGGTTTTCTCTATCTAACCCTTAAGTTCATGAAAACTTTCAGAATATAATTACCTTTAAAGCATATTCCTTTGTATCAGCTTTAATTCAGACAGGCCAACAGATTCCAAAGGGAAAAGGAACTTTTTGTAGATGTAGGATCCATGTAGGTAGTATTTGTGTTGCTCATGCAACTCTTATTTTTTTCAAAAACAATGCTAATTGCTTAGATTGTTTGCTGTCACAGAACCTACCTATTCCCATATTTTAGAGAATTTCTTCCAATTTCCAGCCTAAGTTAATTCCTGCTAACCTTACATTTTCCTGGTTTCATGCTGAATTTTCCTTTCAAGTTTAAATACTATTTACAGGTATTTATTCCTTGATAAATACTTATGTCAGACACAGAATCAACTTTATTTTTACTATAACTACCTCTTCTCACAGGACAGAAATGCCTCAACAGACATTCCCTACACCTATCTCAGTTTTTAATCAGTTTAGTCAAACATGCTAAAAACACCATGCCTTTTCATGGCAGTTTCACACCAATGGGTCTTGACAATTCTGAAATTCTGGATGCATCTTGTTTGCTTTTTTTCCCCTATGTCAGTGTCAATATATGATTGCCAAACTTACAGCAGGTATTTCTGAGGAATTTGATCAGAACATAACTGCCAATGTACTTTTCTGCTGCCTGGGTCTATGAAGTTGTGATTGATTCACAGGTTGACTCACAGCTTGTCCTAAATTATTTCAAGCATTATGTACAACAATATTAAATTTTGAAAGCTGGTTTTATTTGGGATATTCTGCTATCTCACACATATATATAGATAACTTTGTAATGTGAGACTTGCAAATATAGGGAATGAAATCTAGATCTGGTCAAGGAAAGAAATAAGCACTTTCTGCGGAAAAGAATATTGCAAGATTAACAAAACCAAAACATATGGTTGTTTCAGGAGATAAACCTCTAAAAATGCGACTGAAATAGTGTTTCAACCACCAAGTCTGCCTACTTTTTCCAAAGATAGATGCAAAACAGAAACAAAAAGCAAGATGCTTGCAAAAATCCAGTCTATTCAGAAACAAATAGGAGGATCTGAAAGTGGATGCTTTGATTTTTGCTTTACAAGAAATGTACCAGTTTGCATTTCTGTCTCTCATCTAAGATAAGGATCCTGAAGCTATTTCAAAAAAGCAACATCTGAACTTTGGCAATATTTTGAATATAAGAAGCATACTCATTTCTGAATCAGTCTGCTTCTCAGCGACCACATGTACTGAGGGAATGAAAAGTCTTTGCCAGCTCTGTCTGATCAGGACAAAGTGCTCCTTGAAGAACCATCATGTGAAATATTTCTTCCTCAAGCCCTGCTGAGGAGAAGAATCTTACTATTCCTTGAGCAACCCTACCATTTTGGCCCCACACAGGGCCAAACACAGGTGGCTAATCCTACCTGTAATAACCTGTGGCATGTGAGCTGCCCATCCAGAGATGAATGGCTCCAGCGAGCCCAGACCTCTCAGGAGCAGTGACTAGAAATCCAGAAGGGATTCCCTGGGGTGTGTACAATGACCAGATGCCAATGTTTGGACAACAGGTTTCCTTCTTAGCATGTCTCAGATATTTCATTTTCTTTTCTAGCCATGACATTGCCGAATGCTTAATACCTAGTATTTTCTAAGGAATTTACTTGCAAAGGCATTTAGGCCTGGATATAAACTAAGTCCTTGCAATTGATGTTTTCTACTGTCTGCACACCTCTGAAGGCCTGGAGTGAGCCAACAGAAATCACAAGCCACATGGACCAAAGTGGGCACCCAACCATAACTGCACCAAAGGATGCAGACAGACCTCAACACCTCCTGGTAGTATTGTTAACCTTTGAACTGGAAATACTAAGGAGATGGATGAGTTGAGTTGACTGAATAAAGTCAGCCTAGATCTGGAAACAGTACGGTCATGTTTGGTTGATGTTACTTCTGAGCTAAAACACCCTGCTGCAAAGTGCTCCATGGACTTGGCCTGGTTTCCATGGGGAGGATCTACCTTCTGGGTGCTTTTGTTTTGTGGACACATTTTTTTTTTCCATATATAATGTTTTCCTAAGCAAATGTGGAATAGCAGGTAAGTTGTACAGCCTTTAGGTTGCCTATTTCAGCAACTAGGTCTGGTTGAAGATGGTGAATGCAGTTGCTCCATTGTCAACTAGAAACATACTTCCCAGAAAGCAGGAACACTGAAACACTTTCTGAATATTTTTCCTTTCTGAGAAAATGTTTTTGTTTAAAAGCCCTGGTACTGGTTCTCTGGTCTTTCATCTGTCAGTTTATTATGCTGTGTTGCCAGGACAATCAAGATTTTTCTAGACGTATCCATTCTGTGCCCACCTATTCTTTTTCACAATGAAGTCAGCAACAATTCAAACCAGAAGTAGTAAGTAACTGATACTGATTTCTACTGCTGAAATCTAAATCAAACACAACTTCTACTTCCTTACATAAACCTCTGATGAAGTTCCTTCTTATAAGGGCTTATCATACCTAAGGTATTTCTAAGTATATTTGTGTGGTGGTTCCCTAAATGCTGTCTCTAAACCTATAAACTGAATGAGGAACATCTGCTGTGGCTTTTTTTTTTTCTTCCCTTCCATTTAGCACTGTTTCTCAAGGCTTGTCAGTGTTTTCTAATGCAAAGAATACCCAACCTTTTAGGCAAGAAAGACAATTGCTAGTAGGGTTGTTATAGAGCTTTTCACTTAATTACGTGGAAAAGTTGGCTAAACTGCCTTTACATTTGTTTTCCCCGATTCACTTGACTTGCCTGCTTGAGTGCAGCATGTTTATGTTTTTCTAGCTCACATATGAAAATTATAATTACTCTGTGGTTTACTGTTTCCAGGATCAAAATTAACCCACCAGCAGTAGCTTGAAGAATTGTGGATGAGGAACTAATTTTCCTTTTAGAAATTGAATCTCTGCTTCCCTTATTTGTCAGCAGTTGTTTTTTTAATCCTGCTTTGGGTAGTACTGTAGAAGCCTTGCCTGCCCCTGAACAGTGTGTAGCACACAGTCAGATGCCACAGTGGCTTTGGTCACATTTCTTTGTCATTGTTTTTACAACTTCCTTTTATTTCAGAGAACAGAGACTTGATGATGTTTCCTCATCGCAACCATCAGGACATTTAAGTGTTTCCCCATAAGTTAATCCTCACCTGGACCTATTTTTTTTTTGTTTTTGGCATCTTTCACTTCTATTGTGCTGGGAAACGTGACAGTGTATAGTACACTGTTTCATTTTCAGTTGGCACTCCAAGAGTGTTTTGTCTATAGTTTCATTATGTTGGGTTTTATTTTTAACCATTTCCAAGGTCTCATCTTGTTTGGTGTGAATTTGCAAGTCAGAAGGCTGCTGATCTGAAAGTCCATTTCACTTTTCGCTCCTTCAAAAGTGACTACTTCTACTTTGGTGATATTTTCCATATATTTATTCTCTCTCCTTCTTAGTGCTTTGGTTTTTTATCTAATAGAGACTTTTAACTTTTTCCAGAAGGGGTATTGCTTCTGTTTATTCTTTCCTCCATTCACACTGTCCTTATATATCTAGACTTGAGTTATACTTGCTGGGAAATGAATAATTCTTATTGAAGCAGCTGAAAGAGACCTGACATCTTCCTATATTTTTGAAAGAAATAGAAGAACAAGAAAATTTAATCATAATTCTATAATTAAAAAAAAAAAAGTCTATAATGGAATAGAAAATAGAGTCTGCCATCTGGCTTAAGTATCATAACTATATATTTATCTTTTTTTCAATCTCTCTTTCTAGTTGCTGCAATTACAGAAGAAAAATGTCCAGGTCATAATTCACTTCACTCTTTTAAATCTGAATGTTTTAAATATTTAAGCCTTTAAAATTGTTTTTAACAGCTTTATAGAGTAGTTCCTCAAAGCTATCACACTGACCATTTCCCAGAACATACCAAAACATCATTTTGTGCTTTTCTACTTTGTGTTTCCAGCTACTAATTAAAAAAAGAAAACATGAAGTGTGTTGACAGACAGCACCGGGTTTGGGCACAATGACATAGAAACAATAGTAATGTGATTGCTATAGAAATGGAAGTGGCCATTAACTAATCACAGGGAAAGAAAAACAACACTAGCACCAGAACCAAACAGATATAACAGGAGTTAATGCTGCAGAAACAGCAAAGATTTAAAAAACAGTCCCATAAAAATCAACTGATTTGGTGATTTGATGATTAATACCAGGCAGATGAACCAATTCTTTGTCAGTACATTTTTCTAAGAAGAAAGATGGAGAATACCTTAAAATATTTTTCTTCTGTTCAGACTACTACGAGTTGCTGGAAACACTAAGAAAGAAGCCGCATTTTCCTATTCCAACATCAGAATTTCATTTAGCCCATTGCAGTTAGTGACACATGCCTGAGCATCATACACAGAATTTGCAGAACAGGCTACCAACACAGGACAAGAGAAAAACGTTCACAATTTATACAAATGTGGTTTACTTTAATACTTACTTATCTCCAATAATTTATATTTTCTTTATTTTTTAAATTGTTTTTTTAATTATTATATTTTTATTTCTAGAAAAAGCTCGAGAACAGAAGCTATATACAGCTTTCTAGCTAAGAAAGACTGGACTCATTCACAGACCCATGTTGCTGCTGAATTACCTCCCCTTACTTACCCTGACTTTCTTATTCAACAGGGTTTTATTCAACCAGTCTAAATCCAAGCCACTATTGAAAGGCGAATCACAACTCCTGTATCTTATAACCAAAATGAGGTCTTGGCAAGCCCAGACTTCAGTAAATACAAAAATTGATAAATACCCTCTCTATCACAATGTCTCAAAGACTGACTAAAGCAATGGATCTTTAAAGTAGTGGATCGTGAAGCAATGCTGGATATTCCTCTGGGTCCATGGACTTTGGTGGATGAGCTGGGAGAATCTTCACAGAGCACAAGAAGTAGCTGTATAGAGAAGAAACCAATCTTAACATGGCCTTCTGTATCCTTGAAGGATCTTGTCAACAACCAAGCTGTCCTAGGTCAAAATGCTTATTCAGGAAAGAATAAGAACATGCCTATGACAGCCAGAATTTCCACCACTGAAGTAGTGGTGTAGGGCATCCTAACTCTAAATGCCCAACAAAAATTGATTAAGTGGATCTGGTTTTCAGGAAGCAGCAGGGTTTGAAATTCAAGACTTTTGGAGGCTGGCATGTAAGCTGCCCACAAAACTAGGCAACAAAATCATCTCTGACAATCGGTAAATGTAGAAGTTACTTCATCATTTCTTGAGTAGGAGTGACAGTAGCATCAGGAGATGGGACTGCAAGAGTGGGTTAGGCTGTAAACCACAAAGATACTGCTGATGGCACAGAAACTGTTACACTAAGGAGGAGGAAACTTCAGAAGAAGTATAAAAAAATCCATCCCAGCCCACACAGTAACAGTAGAATTGCCCTAACATTCCTGTTATTGAAAGTAGTAACTGCTTGATCTTAGACTTTCAGATCATCCACAAAATAAATCAAAGCAAAATGACACAAGAATGAAAATGGAGTGTACAAGTTTATCAAGGGAGCTTAGAGGCTTTTGTTTCCCTGATCAACTACTGGATACACCATATGCAGCCTCACCACACTCAGCTGCTGATCTCACGGTCAGTCTCCAGCCCTGACCAATATCACAGTGAGATACAGCCCAGCCCACTGAGTGCAGAAGTGCCTTGCACCAAGTTCCACCTGCAGCTATCCTTCATGACTAGCGAGATGTGATCTTCTATCCTGTAGCGCGGCTACAAAAGAACAAAGTTTTTTAACCCTCATTTAACTCTTTTCCTCTTGATTTTTCCTCTCCTGTACTGCTGATCTGAAGGAAGACCAAAGACAATTCTATTAGATGCCAAAAATACATTTGTAAGAGGAAACTTGGAAAAGTGTTCTTAAAAATTTACAGTATCTCCTGCTGACCACTTTTGTGATTATATTGACTTGATTTTTCACTATTTGGTATGACTTCATTCCCTATTCCCTTTCACTCTAGATAATGTAACTTGCTGTTCACAATCTATCTGCCTATGATGAATTCATCTTTCTGTACACTCTGTAGTACATGTAAAATTGTACGGCATCTCTGTGAACACTTTGGCAAAACTTTAGCAAGTTCATCTTTACATTCCTTTTTCCATTGAAACCCATCCTTCCAAAGCCTTTCAGAGCAGCAGTGTAATAGGAATTTTAATATAATTTTTTTTTAAAATTACCATCAAAATGTTGTTTTTTTTCTGAACAGAAAGCAGAGGCACAGTCTACTTAGTAGCTCAATTGAGGGATTAATATGGAGTATATATCACTCTTTCTGCTGGTGGACTCTTCTGACAAAGACAAGCGTGACACAGGATAAAAAGTTTGTACTGAGGGTTTTGTCTTAGCATCAATACACATTTCCTCCATTCTAAATGTGCCAAGAATTGACATTGTTAAATGAAGTTAATGGACGGTACAAACGTTCCTGCTTTGGAACAATAGGACAGAGTTACCTACTGGGTTGTGTGGTTTTAGATATCTGTGGTTGAAGCAATTCTACATAGTACATCTTTTGGGGTCAGAATGAAAAGAAGGTAAGCCAAAAGGAAGTGGGAGCTGAAGTAAGAGGTAGGATATAGCCTCGGAATAAAAGGGATCAGCACAGCATATTTTTAGATGCTTGGGAATGGAGCCCAAAAAGAATAAAACTCAGCAATCAAGGACACTGCTTCCCCTTCCAATCACACACACACTCTCTATATTGTATCTAATCACTTGCAGTAATGGAGTCATTTCCTTAGGAGTTCTAAGGGAATCACGTTTGGATTCCAAAATGTGTAAGCAATGCATTAATTTGATACTATAGAAACTTGCATCGGAAGCGCTTGACCAAAACATTCAGCACCACGAGTACAGTGTCATTCTTTCAGTCCCTTCAGAGTTTTGCTCCTGGTATGTTTTTCAAGGACTCATATTAGCTTAGAAAATAATGAGAATAGATATTAAATTAGCCATTTGCCCTAAACCAATAATGAATCTTTGCATGACTTCACTGTCACATTAAGGAATGTATTTCAAGAGAAATAAGAGGAATCTTGACTAATTACATCGTTTCTGAGAAAAGGCCTGTAGAAGGAAGAGTGGGCGGCTGAATAAGATCCCACAAAGCATTCAGCATTTATGACAAAAAGGCAAACGCATTGACAAGTGAAAAGAAAACTCAGTGTGTTATCACTGAGTCACACATTGAGAAGCACATCTGCTGACATAGAACATAGAAAATATCTGAAGTGTATAGTATAATGGCAAGTAAGCTTTTACAGAAGCAGCAAAATGTAAAAGTATTTAAAATCATTGCACATAAAGGGTAAAATCAGGTAACATCTACAGAATCTGGCACTCATGCTGTCACTAGGACAGACAGAAACAAAAAAAAAAAAAGATGAAACCATTTCAAAAAATAATTTATGGACTGAAGTGTCACAACCAGATAATTTATTTTGTTAGCAGTAATATCTGAAACTCCACCTTGTTTGAAAAATCAGCATAGTTTTGAATGGCTGCCCTCTCTATGACTGAAAATCCAACTGGACATATGTTACAACAATACAGGCACTGCAGTAATATATATGGAGAAGTAATGATTGTTATTTCACTTTTAAAAGTCACTATGCCCTAGGGCACAATTAACAGGCAATAAATTCCTACATGCTACTGAAGTTCAGAGATTAGTGTGTGCCTGTCAAAGCATGGAAACACATTTACACCTAATAAAAAGGGACTAATTAGCTGTTTAAATAATAGGAAATGTCAGTCAGAGGCCACAAAAGGCTATGAACAATGACTAAACCCACCCCCCAAAAACTGACACGTGTGTTTACAGACAAATATTAAGCATTCAAAAGAGGCTTAAATGTTTGCCAAAACAGAAGGAACCTCATTTAAACAGGGAAAGCAAAAGTTAGGGTTAGAAACTCACGGAGTAGGGCATGTGTCACTCCAGTCTGTGCACTTCTTCACAGATTGATTTAGTAGAATCTTGTACATACTGGACAGGAACTCAGTGAGAGTTTGGAGCACTAGAGATCATTAGAATTTTTTCTGGCTTTGTCTGATTGTAGGATTGCAGGTGAATCAAAGAGCATGTCTGAACTTCAGGCCTGGAAACTCTATTTGGTACTGGTCAAGGATGAAAAACTGGATCCTAGATACAGCTAATGTTGAATTTTTCATCCAGCTATCTGACTAGTTTTTTAAGAAAACTATAAATGGTATTCTGTTAGCTTTAACATCGAGTGTTCTCCTTCTCTTTTTTCCTATTTTTCTCTAGCCTTAAATGTCTGAGAAGTCAAAGCAATCATTAACCAGCAACTATATAAAGAGACTAATAGTGTAATTTCTGATTGATTTAATTGTTTGATCTTTTCCACAGTGCTTATAATCTGATAAAATGAAGCTGTATCACTCAAAATTGAACCTACACCATGAAGACGTACCTTTTTTTGCAGGTGCGAATCCCCAAATGTAAAATAGGTGCACCACAAGTTTGATTTTGTCTGAGATATTTGAGTTTGCCAAATTCAAGTGGACACATCCTTTACCTAAAGCATTCAGCACATTTCACAAGTGTTAGTAAGAAAAAATTGTGGCTCAGTTAAGGCACTTGGAAGGCATACATTAAACTAATACGTTGCATTAAGCAGTGACAAAGTAATGCATAAATTACCAAATACAGCTTTGAAACCAAAAAAGATTTTTGAACCAAAGTTCAAAGGTAGTCAGTGTTTGCTGAATTTGTGGATCTTTCCCATTCTGATTCTCTTCTTGCTCATAGCAGGAGTCAGCCCTCAGGCAAAGAACAGAAATGATCTCGCATGGTTATAAATAAATGCAGAACCTGCTTAGTGCTTGTGGTTTGTGCCCTCCCTTCCCTGTTGCTTGCTCTGCACCAGTGTTGCTGTGCAGCACTGCAGGAGAGCCAGGCGCTGCAGCAGTAGAGCAGAGCCAGCAGACTGTGCAGAGTGGTGTCCCCCTCTGGTCAGTGGGTGAGAGAGAAATCTGCTCTGCTCTGTCCAGGATGGGGATCTTCACTACAAGAAGGACAAGCTAGAGCAAGACCAGAAGAAAGGCCACCAGAATGTTTAAGGGGGTGAGTACATGATGCAGGAAGTGAGCACAAGAGAACTGGGTTCACTCAGCTTGGAGAACAGAAGATAAAGGAGAGATCTGATTGCTGTCTACAACTAATTAATGGGTGACTATAGAAAACAGATTCTTCTCAGAGAGAAAAGTTGCAGCTGGGGAGTTATTATTAGATGTAAGGAAAAAATCTTCCTAATGAGGTGCTCAGGTGGGAGAAGAGGCTGCAGCAGAATCCTCATCCTCAAAGTTACTCAAGGCCCTGACCTCACAGTGTAACTTCAAAGCTGACTCCATTTGGAGTGGGGGAGTGGGCTTAGGTGCCAGATGAGGACCTAAGATCCCTTCAACTGAAATTATTATATGATTATCTGATTTACAGGGTCATATGAGAAACACAATGCAGGAAGACACACGCTGAAATTCAGTTTAGTTTTAGTAGCATTTAAGTATGCGTTTGTATTATTGATGAAGCAGAATCAAGAGAGAAATATAGCTGCAGGACATAGAGAGATACAGTGCCAATATCCAGGTTCTGATAATTTGAAAATGGGAAGGATGTTCTGCCTAGCCAGCCAGATTAGAACCAAAGAGATCATTTGTAATTTCCAACATTTTTAATAGGCTCCTTTGATTTGGGGCAAATATCTTAATCTCACTCTAAGTCAGCTGCTGATTTATTAAGTAAAAGGATAAATCTGTTAATACTTAGATATTTGTGAATCCTTCAGTAATACTTAAAGAAAGTGCACAAGTGGATTCCAACAGGGCAAAGGAGAGGATGCATCTCCTTAAGTTCTGAATAATTTGTAAGACAAGTTGTGCCATAAAAGCATCATGGACAGCAAAGCAGGGAGGTTTAGCTCCAGGAATCTATCTTGTAGACATCTGGATTTGGTTATTAGACTCTCACCCAGGAAGATATGATGCAAAACTTCTTCCTCAAGCCTCCA
>PYHW01010828.1:2734562-2748174 GCA_013186435.1 Turdus rufiventris | reverse complement strand
ACTTGCTCATGTTCAGCTGCCATTGACCCAGGTCCTTTTCCACTGGGCAGCTTTCCAGCCACTGCCCCCAGCCTGTAGCACTGCCTGGGGTCATTGTGACACAGTTGGAAGACCCAGTGGTTGATCTTGTTGGTTCTCACACAGTTGGCCTTGGCTCATCAGCCCAGCCTGTCCAGACCCCTTTGCAGAGCCTTCCTACCCATGATGTAAATATCTTCTACCACAGACTGATTTACACTCTTATAAGCATGTGTCTGTGTTCCCAAGGGCATTTTAAATCCTCAGCTATGGTACAAAAAATTAAAGGTTTCAGGGCTGGTCTACAAGCGCCTAAGCTCCATCTCTTGATTTTTCTTAAGCTTGAGGTATAAAAATCTTACAGTAAAAATTATATTTTCATTCTCTCTATGTACATTACATAGCAGACCATGACTCTTGTCTTGCATTGTGATGCCTGCATATTTTAGACAATGAAAAATAACTAATATTGATAAGAAACATTTAAAAAACTTATTTTAACTAACAGAAAACCTGCATGAGAAGAAAATTACCTCTAGCTTAAGAAACCAGCAAAATCTATGTATTCATAGATAAGTAAAATCCACAAAAATTATCACAATCCACTGTCATTTCTTGCAGACCTTAATGACCAGATGTGATTCAAAATGCTTAAACCCCATACTAATTGGCTCTTGGGAAATTCATAAAGTAGATTCAAGTGGGTAAGAAAAGCAAATATATCACTGCAACTTTTCACCAGATTCTGGGTTTCTACAAGGGCTTGGGCAATCCCAGTGAGCTGGAGTGTGTGAAGCATGTGGGCTCTCTTATGCCACTGCCTGGTTTCCTCTTCCTTGAGAACAATGGTATGAATGGGACTGGGAGGGCAGGAGAGCATCCAGCCCTGGAGGACAGCTATTCACTCTGCTCCAGCCAGAGCCTGTCAGCATTTCCACTGTTTCACACGAGTCCCAACTTCAGACAGGGATGACTTCATTTTAACCACTTTTCTCACATTTAAAAAAGTCAAAATTAGTCAAAACAAAAACAGCAACCATGTGTGCTCAGGGATGTGAGCGGAGAAATAAGGATAAACAAATCTGCTCTCTTGCATATCCTACCAGCAGTTTGTCTCAGCATGATCCTTAAAAACAGCAGGGTGCCTAGCCTCAGCTTTTATCAAATAACATTTATAGGACACCCCACATTCCCTACCAGTGGACCACAAAGAATCAACAGGGAATGAATAGGCTGTCCTTTATTCTTGTAATGTTAGGGTCCAGCTTACTCAAAAAACCCCCAAAAAACCCCATGATGTATTTTATTTTGTTTTCTTGTGCTTTATAGCATGGGAAAGAATGGATGAGCAGTGACCCATACAAGCTTACTTATGAAAAATTATGGTTCATCTTTCAGGCATGTTTATGAAAACAACCGTGTGTAAGGACAAATACCCCTCAAAATCAGTTCTGCATCTGCATGGACACAAGAAGGTAGCTGTAAAGTCTGTTTTACGGGAATGTCAGCTCTTCAGTAGAGGAAGAGGGAAGACTTGCTCTAGTATGTCCAGACAGATGTGTCCAGGGCTCTTGTCCCTAGACAGCAGAGGATATATGGCCTTTAAAGAGGACAAAGATTGGCTTTGCTATAAAAGAGCAAGCCACTTCCTGGAGAGGAAGATACAATGATTTTTTAGGAAAATGCAGACACATTGTGAGCTCCAAGGAACAGCGATCTAGAGAGGAAGGAAGAGGCTACGGTGTGAGGATTAAACATTACCTACCTACAAACTTTGCAATTAAGGCTCATAGCCTGTTATAAATGACTTCTTGTACAATCTTCACCTAGATGACAAGAAGCAAATACTTTATGTTTTTATTGTTTTTCTCTTCTGCTTCTCACCTGCTTGAAAAGAACAATCAACTTTTAAAGTATGCCTGTAATTTGGATTTCACTGCTAGTAAGGAAGAAGGCCAAAGTGAAGTATGCATTGCAAAAGAAAAAGGCTCCATGGTCAAGAAAACCTAAAGAAAGCAAGAGGATATAGAGATAACCTGATAATGCATGCCATGACTCCATACTTAGACTGCCTGGACTCTCAAAGATTCAAGGAAAATCTGGCACTGTTGTGTTCACAGAATTCATGCAGAAAATAGGAAATGTTTTCCAAAATTTTAATAACGTATTTTGCAAAGTCAGCAAGTTATGTTTTACTACAGGAAAATTAGGAAAAGCAAGAAAAATATGTGAGTGGGAGACAATGGAAAACTGTTTTTTAGCTTTCTTGTTTCAGTAAGTAAGCACATAACATCCTTCCTTTGGTTACAAGACAGTTATGTTTTCTTAATATTTTATTGTGAATAAACACAGATGGAAGTTCAAGGAGTTCTCTTCCATAATTATTGCTGTGGCTTTTGACTGCTGAATAAAACTACTGGGTTGAGTTTCTTTCTTCATAATTTTTCAAATAATATAATCATTTTAAAAGTATTACAAAGGTTAATATATTATCATAACTCAGTAGCTTGTGGTTTTAAATGCTAGGAAAGGAAGTGGAGGATAGGACAGACATCAAATCCTTTGAACAGAGGAATAATCCTGAAATCTACTCTTCTCTTTCTTATCGCCTAACATTCACATCTTATTATGTTCAAATACGCCAGACAGTAGTTAATAATAGGTAAGTGTATCTAGAATGAGGGCCAAACACATCACTTCATGCTCCTTATCTCTGTAATCTTCCTTCAGAGGAATTCTCTCCTTTTGGAATCTGAGGCAACTTTTCAAGAAACCACAGTGACACCCAACTCAGTAAGTTATCAGTCCTCACAACATGCATGAATTGCCACTGGAAGCAGAGCAGATGAAGATATCAACTGACAGCAGATTCTTTTTTACATAATATCTGTCATTAGACTAAAAAAAGTATCAGCTCACGGCATATTAGGTATGAAATGATGGATGAATAATTTCACAGGCTTTCAGGAAAATTGCCAGAAAAAAACATTGGGAAATGTAGCATTAAAACAGAATAGTAGATTGCTGCATTAGCCCCTCACTACCAGACTAGTAAGAAGCTAGCTGAGATCCCAGAATCACAGGATCAGTTAGGTTAGAAAAGACCTTTGGCCAGACCCTGCCACTTAGTGCCACAGCCAGTCTTTCCTTAAGCAGCTTCAGGGATGGTGACTCCACCACCTCCCTGGGCAGCCCATTCCAATGCCCAATCACCCTTTCATCATTAATGGATGAATTGGTGGGCTCCAGTTTGTGGACCTTTAGGAAGGTGTCTCAAAGAATGAGTATCTTTTTCAGTCTGCCTTTAAAAACCACCCAGGAATGTGCAGAAGCACGTATTTTGGGCTGGATCTGAGCACTGCTTCAGGGAATAAACGTGTTGTCAGGCAGAGCTAAATAAGTGTAATGCAAAATGCTAAGTACACTTGATGTAAGTACAATTGCCTCTTTATTTAAAGATTGGAAAAAATCTGATCTTTAAAGTTTTGGAAGCACACTGGATAGACTTTGTTTTAAGAATCCTTGGGACTAACACTGGCATAGTGTAGTTAGTGCAGTTATGTGGTGCGACCTGGTGCTTTAGTCTTGTGTTCATAAAAGAGAGTATGAAATAAGACAGAATAGAAACATAGTCAAACACATCATTCAGAGAGAGAGAGAACAGTTGAAACAGCTTATCACCCAATCCCAGTACTATTTTTCAACATAAAATGAAAAGTAGGTTGTTTCTCTTGGACACAGAGTACATCCACACATTCCCTCTCTACTACAAAAAGAAAAATCTAGCCTCAGTTAGCCAGATCTTGTGTACTGAGAAACTACAATCCAGCACATCATTTAGGGTATGATCCTTATTTATGCTCTTTAGACATAAATATCCCAGAAGAGAAGGCTCCAGACACTCTTCCTTCCTCTCTTTTTTTCAAAGGATTTTTTTATCTTTTCAGGATGGTCAGTGTGCTAGTCCCAAATAAAAACCAAAAGCTATAGCTTTTACTGCAATCAGCTTTAGTAGGAATCTAGAGGGAAAATCAAATTTGGAAAAAATAATAATCATAATTTTAGTGCAGATATAGCTGTTCTTGAAATTTGGTGTATATCCAATTTCTAGCCAGGGCAGAGCCGCCAAAAATGAGAATTCTTGCTCAGTTTTCAAGCAGAATGAGAGGTCTGACATTGCAGAAAGACTGAACGGTGATTTTGAAGAAATCCGTAGAACTGGAAATATCTATTTCCAAGGTGGCCGGCAATTTTTAAGAGCTGAATAACCAAAAATGTCATAGCTTAGGTGATTCTCATCCTCAGTTCTCAAAGAATCAGCACAGCAATCACAAATCTTACAATAAGGGTTTTCAACAAATCTTAAAAATATTGGCTTTATCTGTTAGTTCATGGTACAGTTAGGAGCTTTATTTAGGAAAGAGAGGGAAGGAGTGTTTTAGATAGTAGGATCAATAATGTGATTATAACAATATGCATAATTTTATAATAAGCTTTGAAGAAGAGTGTAATTAGGCATTGGGTGATTGGAAAATAACACAGACTGAAAAAAATCAATTTCCAAGAGAAGGTTCTGTCATAACAATAAAATATCCTTGCTTGACAGCAAAAAGGAAGTTTAGAAAACAGTAAAGTGCAGCTCTCATCTAGCATAATTTTAGTTTAGTACTTGAGACAACGTTACAAGGAAAAATGTTTAAGATTGAGAAGGGTGGTATGGTAGGATTGAAATTTGAATCGAATTTTACTCAGAAGACTACAAAGAAGTGCCTTGAAATGTGATGATTCAGCATATATTGGAGTTCCTTGGGATCTACTTTTAGGATCAGTCTTATTTCATATTTCCATAGCTGATGGTCCCTCAAGAAATAGAAATACGTTAATTAAAGTTAATGGTAGCCCAGGAAGTCATGACGTCTGAAACCAGAGGAACATCAGACTAATCACATTTGAATGACATAAGAATAAAAGAAATGTAACAGAATGAAACAAGATCTTTGACTAGAGATTTAAAAAAGACTTCCCACAGCAAACTAAGTGCTTGCCAGTCAAACATCTGAGATGAAGAGAAAGCCTGAGCGTATCCTACAAAGCACCAGAGTGAAGCAATTATAAAAAAACCCAAATGTGATCCTAAACTTTATGAGAAGAATTGTATTACTGTAGCTGTATATGCACTGATGTGACCTCACCTGAAGCACTCTACAAAGTTTGACTACTCATGTTCAAGAACTGGAGCATGTTCTGGGAAGGGTTGTTGGGAATATCAAAGGATCAGATGAAGCAGAGTTTTCTGCATGGAGAAAGAAGCATGTGAGCTAAAAGCCACCAGAACAAAAAGGTATAAACTGGCTCTGAATTATTTCTGTGCAGATATTAATTTTTCATGAGCAGAACAATGAGGTTCGAGCACAACTTATAATAAGAATAGTCAGGGAAGAAGGAAGGAAGAGGAATGAGATCAAGTTAACTTAATATTCAAGTTTATTAAAATGTTACGAAAATAATTATACAGCATGGCTCTTTGTAACATCAGTGGACAGGACTCAGTAAATCAAGAGGAACCCTTGAATCCTAATGTCGACCTCCTTCCCCCTCCTCATCTCCCTTGAGCTTGTATATTGCTTTGATCTGCCCACTCTGATCCTTCACCACAAAGGTATTCACGCAAATTTACTCTCAGAGGAGGATATGACAGTCTGTCTTGAAATGTCCACTGTATATATTTCCCAAACCCTTTCAGGACTGTTTGCTTCTCTGAATAAATGGCTTGGGGTTTGTTTTTCCGGTAATCTTCCACAACTTAAAAAAACTCCTTCAGAAGAAGAAACCACACAAGTTTTCACAGTTAATTTACATCTTTTTTTTCCCCAGCCTAAATCTAATTATTTAAATTTATTTCTTCTCTTTCTTTTCTTTCTTTTTCTTTTTCTTTTGCTTTCTTTCTCTCTTTCTCTCTCTCTTTCTCTCATTCTTTCTCTCTCTCTCACTCTCTCTCCTTCTTTCTCTCTTTCTCTCTTTCTCTCTTTTCTTTCCTTCTTTCTTTCCATTGAAGGTCACTCTGAAGCTGATGCACAGTCTTCCTTTGCAAAAGTAGAGCTAAAAATTCGAGAATTTACCCAGTGGCTTTATCTTTTATTTTCTCCTTAGTTTCAGTTCGGTATCTCAAATACAGAACTTTATCCAACTTTGTAATGGCACGTGCTTCAATAACTGTGGAAAAAAAACCCCAACAACTTGTATTGGCTCTTTGCTGCAATATTCTTTACTTAGTGAGTATAAAGCTGCCACTCTTTGAATTTACTGACAGTTTCTGTCATGAGCATGATATAATATAAACTGAATAGGAAGTCTCATTGTAACAAAGTTCCAGTGACACATTATCAGCATCTCATGGCATTAAACTGGAGTATATGAACACGACTTCAGCTGTTGGTATGACATACATAACAAAAAGTAATTCCATGGAACAGGTAGCTGTAAAGACTCAGAATTAATTGATGAAATACAAAGATCAAAACAAGTTAAACCCATTATGTGGAAAACCTGCAGTAAGGAAGTGCAAATGAAATAATCCATGGAAAATGTATACTCATAGTTTCAAAAAATAAAAAATTTTTAAAAAGTAGGAACAAAAATAAAATTTGTGATACATTATTTTCTTCCTAGAAACAATTAACTTCCAACACCCTTACAATATAATATTGTTGAATGCAATCAAAGCTTTTCCTGCAGAAACAGTGGAATACTTGTCCATTACAAAAACAATGCTGTTTTTCACTCCTTCAGTGAACTCCATTCTCCAGTGTGTGGGATCATTGCACCTGTGTGGAACTCCCTGTAAGTCAAGCAAGCCCTCTACAAGTGTCAGGGTTTGCACACGAGCTAACTATAAGCTACGACCTCTGTCTACTTAGAACGGAGCAAACCGCATTTTTCTGTCAGAAATGAGTCATCAGATTTAAACCTAAGCTCAAGTCTGGCCAATGTTTGAGACGCTCAAGACCTATTTCTGATTTTGCTGGCTAAACCTAGGCACTGGCTGGCTCACATCCTGAGGAGTTCAACACATTATTGCCTTTGAAGATTCAAGCCTGAACTATTTCTAAGCCGGACACCACCATGATATCCGGGCGCCTAATTCTTAAGTAGCACATTGTGGCTGGATCAGAAACTTTGTCACAATTTCATTTTTAAAATAACAGAAAATGCACCTGGAGAATATTTTTGATTGACAGTTTCTTAGAGGGAAAAGAAAAAATATTCTTAGTGATGCATATATTTTTGCTGAAAATGCCTGTTTTCTGTGCCAAATGCCAACTTTTCAATTTGGTGATCATGGATTTATTTATTGTAGTCAGCCATAGGAGGAAATTAAGGTGATTTCTGATTATTTAGCTGCTTAATGGAAATAGTTATGAGTCAGATCAGTCTCAGACTCCCCTTTTGCTGCTAAGCATTTTGGCAAACTCTTGTGGGATTTTTTTTCCCGCACAGTAGCAGGACTAGGAAGTGATGTTCCATTCAATTCTTTCAGCTGCGACTACCATTAATTAAATTCAAGGTTTCCCATAGGAAGACACTCTCACAGGAAATGTGCTCTTAGACTCACCTATATGTTCAGAGTGGGTATGCTTCTGGGAGAAAATTCACTCAGAACACAAAAATAGTTTCCTTTGAATTCTCATGAGGGACCTGGTTTCAGACCAGAGGTCCTGACTACGTGAACGCTGTCTTGGTTAAACGTTGGACTCAGCCTGAAGGAATAGTTTAATAGTGTCACAGGGAGGTAACAGAGCTTACTGAAAACAGTTATCAATCCATTAACTTGCAAATAAACCTACCAGCATTCTGTCAAGTACTGCCCATATAGCTTCAGTTATTGCACTTGTTTTTTTATCTTTTGACCTTGTTTTTTTATAATTCTCACAGCACTGCGAGTGAAAAAGTACTCAAACGCAGCCAGGAGTGTCTGAGCAAGGCTGAGCAGAGGCGGCTGGTGAGAGCCGAGGGAAGTAGGAGCGGAGTGTTCGGGTACTGAGCATCCCCTAGTGACCGGCTCTCCCAGTGCAGCATCCTGCTTTTCGGAGTCTGCACGAAGAGCGCAGGAAAGCCCAGGTTCGCAGAGTACAAACGACGGATTAGTACAAATAAAATGCTCCTAGACTTACAAACGTACTGACATGCTGCAAAATAAGTCATCACTTCTAAGGAAAAAGAGACTTCTCTTTAATCTGAATACATTATTTGGATTAAAAACACAACTGGCTTCCCTTGTCTGACTCACCAAAAAAGGAACTGAAGACATTTATACAGACATACTATCTTTGCACTTAAATTTAACTGATGACTTATAAATCAGATAACGAAATGAGAGTCTGTCAGTATTATTTCCCCCTAGATGTTACAGTATGTTGAAAAAGTCTACATTCATACAGAGATCCTGATGTTCTCTTTCTGGTCACCTATTGGACTGCTTGCTGCTTTTGAGCAATGAGAATAGGAAAGTTTTGACTAAAGAAGATGCTATAAACTTTAGATTTTGCTGGTAAACAAACAGGAAAAAATAAGCTCCTTCAGCAATATGTGGGATTTTATTTTTTTTCTCCCTGTAACAGTAACTTTTTTTCTAAATACTTTCACCAGCTTCAGGAAAGGGTGGGTTAGAGACAGGGGTTTCCTGAGCCCTTTCAGAACATGGTTTTAACGAAGCCGTGTGTTCAGAAGAGCCCCTAGAGAGTCTTGTTTTGGAACAGTCTGACGCCTACACATTATTATCTTTGCTACGTTTTGCAGTTTTGTGTGAAATTTATTTTTAATCTTTAACAAAACATGCCCCTGTTTATCTTAAATTCAGAAAAGGTTTAATAATGTAAAACAAAATAACTTTTTAAATAATTAGATTTACAATGAATGCCAAAACATAAAAGTATAAAGCAAGTTAACAAGAAAGGAGTTCTTAAAGATCAAAGAAAATGTGTTTATTTGATTTGATCAAAAACAAATAAAAAGTACTTTCACTTCAACAAGTTATAACTGGCTGTTGACAAAAACCAGTGAAAGAGTTTCTCAGCCCCACAGGATAAAGGTTTTCTTCTGATAGAGGTTCACGTAGTCAGAACAGATTGCTGACACTGATACGTCAAAGGAATTATATTTTGAAAAGTGGCAAAGCTGTGTCAATATTAAAAAACATGGATACGAAGACAAGTTTCCTTGGAGAACATACTCCTTTTGCAGCCTATGTCCCCCACAAAAAAATTTTTAGGATTAGGGTTAGGTAGCAAAGGCTGCCCCATACCAGCCTTCTCTAGCCATGGAAGAGGAGATCTGTGGAAGCCAGCTCTCTTCTGGGAACTCTACTGCTAGTTAAAGCAGGCTTTGAGCTAATGTTGTGCTTGTGTGTGACAATTTTTGAATCCACCTTTCTTCCGGAGGCTTCAGCAGGAAATGGACAGACGTCCCACTAAATGATGCCATGCTGGGATCCAGAAAAGAGAAAGCAAAGTAACTGAAACAGAAATTTGCTTTAGGTCAGGGTATCTAAGCTATATTTAATGAGTTTTTTTTGTTTTGAATTCAAATTTAACTGATGAAATACCATTTGAAAGTAAGCATCATTTTTTTAGAAAAAGAGTAAACACATCCCCCACTTCCAAAAGATAAAAGTATCCATAATCTAAGGATAGCTTGAATCTTCAGTGAAGGTCAATGGGTAAAAGACCAGATTTGACATTCCAAAAATGCTGTGGTAAAAAAATATCCGCAAAACACTTGAAACTGTCATATATTTCAGACCTCCTCCACACAAAGTGACGAAAAGAAATTCTCCAAAAACCCCAAACATTTGGAGTTTATCTTTAAAGGCAACACGTGAAATCCATCCTAACTTTATAGAAGTCACCGATTTAGAGGAGCTATGGTTATTTTCACACTAATTTTAGGGTGTTCATAACCTTTTAAAAGAGTATGCCCAGACAAGAAGGCCCCTGTAGCAATTGCTGTCACTGCATCTCGCTTTCTATCGTGTAACCATCTGCCAGGGAGATGTCTTCAGTGCAGCCAGCACCTCCCTGGCAGGGAGGTTTCAGCACACAGGGTGCTGTGTGCCAGGGTTGCTGTGCCTGGTGCAGTGCCCATGGGATCCTGTCTGCACTCTGGTGACCTCGGTGCTGGTGAAATCACCTGCAACACGCAGAGCAGCCTTTAAATCACCTGCAACACACATTGCAGCCATACCCACTGCTTCTGAGCTGTCACAGCGCTCATTGCTCCCCACAGGCTGTCATTTCTGATCCCAGGTTTGGTCAGCCTGACAATTGTTCCTGCAACTCCCATTTATTTGCTGTGGGGCTGCAGAGAGGCTCCCAACCACCCACTGTCGAGATGCTCGCCCTAAGAACGTTAAAGCAAAGTTGGTTGTGAAAGAAATCAAGCCTTGCTCCAATTTGAAATACTTGGTAATCTGATGGAAAAAATAAGTGTGTGATTTGTGTTTATGTCTGGAAGTTTTCCCTAGCGTGGAAACCTCTAAAGGAAAACCAGTCCTTTCTTGCAATGTATGTCCTTTTATGTTATGCAGCCGAGACTGTGGATCACAGTGATGTCAAAAATGTACATGGAGTGATTGCATCCTGTCTGTGTCCTGCAAGAATGACTTTGAAAGTTAGATGTTTCATCTCTACAGTCATATCCTGATCAACAAACTCAGTCAATAAATAAATATATTTAGTGACAAAACCTAGCATTCTGTAAGCTGCAGTTAAACAGGAACTTGATTTGTTTTTTGTATTCACATCTATTCTATAATAACGAATCCTGCACCACAATAACCAAGTACCCATTATAATTATAAGATCAGAGAAACCTTTGTGGTACTCATTTTCCTAAAAATTATTTTAAAAACTCCAGTCCTCAATTCTCATTCTTTTGAAGTTTTTGTTTTAAACCTAACACAAAGGGCCAGAACTTGGGTTGAGAATGTGGGGGGTGGGGAAGGTTTAAGAGGTGTACAGGTTTTGCCCAAGAAAGAGGAAAATGGAGTGTAAAGTCTACTATTTTTTTAGTATTTTATTTTATTTTTCACAAATCGGAGTGCCATAAAAACATATATAAGATTCCTCCTTAAATATTGCCTCAGTGTCTGTTGTGTGCATGTGTGAGAAAAATGGTGTTTAATTGCCACATATAAAATTTACAAAAACAGGTCAATTTGGGTTACTAAGAGTAATCCAAATAAAAAAGTTAAAAGATTGAATGAGCCACACATCTCAGAAGAAATATATAAAATAAATATCCCAGATACACCTGTGGAGCTATTCATTGAACCACATGGAAAACTCTCTGGAAGCATCACTGCCTGGTTTCACCGTCTCAGGCTGTCAGCACTGTGATGCTTTTGGTGTCACCCAAGCAGTTTTTGCTGGCTGTGGCAGAGCAGGACAGGATGGGTTTGACCCAGAAAAGTTCCCCACACCGGACACCACAGATACGGCTGCCCCGGTCTGCTATGGGAAGGTGTCAGGCAACTTCAGCTCCTCCTTGGGACCACGGTGGCACTGGGACAGCTGCGCTTTGCTGCCATGTGACAACGATCAGGAGTTTTACCCTGGAAAAGAAGGGGCTCAGGGGAGACCTGACTGCTCTCTACAGCTGCCTTGAAGGAGGATGCAGCCAGCCAGAGTCAGCCTCTTCTCCCAGGCTACAAGCGACAGGACAGGAGGAAATGGTCTCAAGTTTTGTAACGAGAGGTTTAGGGTGGACACGAGGAGGAATTTCTTCAGCGAAAGGGCGATTTAACACTGCAATGGGCTGCCCAAGGAGGCGGTGGAGTCACCACCCCTGGAGGTGTTTAGGGAAGGACTGGATGCTGCACTCAGCGCCATGGTGTCGTTGACATGGCAGCGCTCGGTCACAGGTTGGACTCGCTGGTCTCACAGGTCCTTTCCAACACAGCTCATTCAGCGCTCCTGTGAACAGCGCCTTCAGTCTAGGAGACACAGCCCTGCGAGCAAGAAAGCCATAGCCAAGGAGGGCACAGCCAGGACATGACCGCCTCAGCCCTCACCCCACCAGTCCCGCTTCCCGCACCGCCCTCATTACCCCGCCCGGCCCCGCCCCTAAAGCGGGCACGCAGCGGGGCGGGGCGGAAGTGAGCGTGCGGCGGCGGCGGAAGTGGCTGTGCGTGCGTCGGGGGCTCAGGATGGTGAGTGCGGGCAGCGGCGGCGCCGGGCGGGCGGGGGTGTCCTTGTGCCGGACCGCACCGGATCGGGCCTCCCGCCCACCCCGCCCGGCCAGATCCCCCTCCCCTCGCCTTCTCGGCGTCCCCGCTGGCAGCGAGGCCGTGCTGAGTCACGGGGATCCGGCGCGGCCATGGCGGGCTTCCCCATGGGCGCGGGGGGCCGGGAGGCGCGCAGGGCGCTGTGGTGAGAGCCCTTCCCTGGCAGCGGGGCAGACGGGGAGCCTCGACCCCCCCGGCCCCCCGCAACCTGCGGCTTCGGCGGCGCAGCTCCCGGGGAGGGAGGTCACGCTCGGCCCTCCCTGGTGGGCAGCGGCGCTGGGGCCGCCTCAGTCGGGCCGGGCACTGGTGTGACTCGATAGTGTTGCTTTTGGGGAGTGTTTCGTGAGTTTAACTTTGATATTCCCTCTTGTCACGTCCCCCAGGTAGCGTATCTCTTTAATGCTTTCATTTACAGCAGTCTCACAAAGGTCTGGTCGGTGCTGAGTGTGTAAATCGGTAGATGTTTTATATGCATGTAACAACAGGCATGCTAGGACTGTCTTACAGCTCTTGTATTGCTGAGAGCTCACATGTTGGCACAAAAAGATCTTAACTGTAAGCTTGAATTTTGTGTTGGATCTGACAGTGCTGCTGGGGGAAACCCTTGCACTAAAGTGCTCATCGCTGTCACCTTCCAGAGATTATTGCTGTTCCTTTCTGCTGTTTGTTAGACATTGCCCCATCGATGGAGCAATTTTTATGAACAATCCTAAAATCACTTCAATAGATTCGGGTAGGTTAAAATGAAATTAGGGGCCTAGGTTACTAGTGAGCAGTACTTAGTGAATCTGTGGACTTCTGATCATCCACTACAAGTTACTGTTTTCCTTTGTTCTTTCAGTTAACTGGCATACTAGACTGCTCAAATACACTTTGTCCTCCTTATAGCAGCCTCAAAACATGGCTAAGTTTGATCTGGTATCAGTATTGCAGTAAATGAAGGAATGCACCTTTCTGTCCTGTGAGCACACAGAACTTGCCTCTTTCCTTTCCATCCCTGCAGCCCAGGGTGCGGACAAACAGGATTATATTGTGAGTTTAACTTGATCTGGGTCAACCAGATCCAAAAACGTTGTCATGTTGTCAGTAGTTTACGTCAGACTGTCTGAAAGAATATTATATTAGTGTAGGATTTATGGTTTTGGGTGTTTTTGTTTTGCCTCCATTTTAAGGAAACTCTGAAGTCTAAGGCTTGTCCTGGAGTTCTTTAAGGAGTCTTTGAGCACTTCCTTTCATTTGGCTGGCCTATACAAAAGTGGACTAGGTCTGTTGAAGTAATCCCTTTTTTTTTTTTTTTTCTTTTTTTGTTCCAGA
>PYHW01010828.1:2699188-2734512 GCA_013186435.1 Turdus rufiventris | reverse complement strand
TCCCTTTTTTTTTTTTTTTCTTTTTTTGTTCCAGAATTCCAGAGGCACTACTCTGTTGAAGGATAGTATCCCATTTACAGAAGTTTCAGCTTCAGGGCTATTTGAAGGTCATGATCTTCTGCGCAGAGGGTACGCTTTACTTTTGCTTGCTGAATTGTGTCATGGACAGCGTTAAACTTCAGTATATGTTAAATGTTGGCTTTTTACAGAACTGTCTTGCAAGGGGTGTTGCAAACAGGCATTTACCTCTGTGATACTGTTCTTTAGAGAAGAATCAGCAAAGTATTGATAACTGTGAAATATCTAATAGCTTTAATATACATTTATATAAGTGTGTCATAACACCATGGGAAATGGTTAATTTCAGCATTGGGACAAAGCCCAAAATAATGTAATAAAAATAGTTTGGAATTTGCCATTTTTACACAAGTGCAAAACTTTATGTCTCTGTCTTGGGTAATGAATCCAAAAGAAGGTAATGGAGTTTAAAATGCCATACAACTGGCATTGGGGAGACGGTGTGTACAATATTCCATTGCAAAAGCTTGAAGACTTCAAATTAAGATACAGTGTAGCTTGGACATAATTAAATCTATAATGATTTTATTTATTAGTATTTTCATCTCTTTCTGAAGAGACTCAAGGAAGAAAAACATTCTGTTTTGTCAGGCATAAAGGATGTTGGAAACTCTTTTTCTTCTGGTAGTGCTGTAGTTAGAGGTTTTACTTGCTGCTTCACTATTAATCTTCTTTTTTTCTTCTGTAATTCAGACTTTGCTAGTAGTGTGTCTCTGTGGGCTGATGTTTGTGTCAGAGATGGGTTTTGGAATGTAACTTAAAAAAACATATCCCAGTTAATTTGAAGTTAATGTCTCTTCTACTTGTTCTTCTAGCTTTACAAGTGTGAAAAATGAATTGTTGCCCAGCCACCCACTGGAGTTGACAGAAAAGAATGTAAGCATGACATCAAATGTAGCCATCTTCACTCTTAACTAATTACGAGCTTTGCATTAACAGTGTGGTTATCTGGACTGCTTTGTGCAGTAGCAAGTCATGAGCAAGGTCTTTAACAGAACAAAGGTGTTCAACAATAGTAACATTTTATTTATACAGATAGCATTGTCAGCAAATCTGTTTAATATTCATCTCTTACTCATTTTTCTCCCTACTTCAAGTGTGTAAGCAAACTTCCAAGTAGGGGCTTGTGTGATCAGGTTTAGTCATCTAAGAGTGAGTGTACAGCTGCCATAGGTAGGCCAGGGGCACACTTTGACCTTGTGAAGGCTGATCCTCCCATTTTGTCTGTAGATTTACCATCTATCTTCATTTTCAGACTTTCAGCCCGTGAACACGTACCTATTTTTCCATAAATTACTCAGTCTCATCTAGACATTTTACACCTACACTTCCTCATAAGTGTTTGCAGTCTTGCCTGGCTCAGGTGTCACTCATGGACCATTACAAGTGGTCTGTGGGAGCTACAGGGAGGCCAGACTTGAGGTTGAAATGAATGTCTCTGCTACCTGTTCTGTCAGTACAGAAGATATGATGTATCAAACTGTCCTGAAACAAAGATGTTATTTTGATAGAATGTTCCAAATTGCCAAGCTAAACAGCCTGACTGTAATATCTAATATGTTGTAATTTTAGCCAGTGTTTGTGTTGCCTTGCCTTAAAAGGATGATGTTATTGGGACACCAATTTGTGAGCTTATTTATAATTACTATAAATGTTTCAGAGCTCTTAATCGATTGATTTTTTTAAACTGATGCTGTAACTTAGTTTTTGACTCTATTCTTGCCGTACAAAACCTGCATAATTAAAAGATCACATGCTGAAGAGACAAAAATGCACAGATATAAAAGATGCTGAGTAATCTCATAAGAAGTTTGTGAATTCTAAATTGTTTCTCCCACATTTGGTTAATTTTTCTGTAAGTTTAAGGCCAGTTTAAGAACTATTTTCATGTACATTTGAATGGGAAAATATTTAACTTAGCCTGGGACAGTAATGGGTTTTTTGCTGCTATCAATATTAAAAAGATTTTTCAGGTAATGCTGGTAGAAACCAAATGTTTCTGCTATCCTAAACTCCCTTCCCTCTACAAAATAAAAGATAAAATAAATGTAAGAATAATATAACCAGAATTATAAGAGTAGGATGAGGCATATAAATAGTATTTAAATTTAAGTATAACTTACTTCTTTGTACTCTAGTGTACAAGTGAGCACTTTTTCTTTAAAAAACCTCTACTAAATGGATTTTCTTTGTCTTACTGATAAGTTTGAGAGCAATTGGGAAGAATGTGTTTTCATAAGGAGTGCAAGTGGTGCTCTGTTTTCCTACTTGATCAGAAAAGAAGTACATCAAGTGTGTTCAAGTAGCCTTTGATGACTAACTAAAGACATCAGATTGGCTTTTGTGATCTTTAAATTGGACTCAGCTTCCTATTCATCCAGACAATATTGTAGTAAAGTAGTGCAAAACTATACCACTTGGTGGTGTTACATCTCCTGATTAACAAAAATAACAAAATAAAATTTCTGCTCTTAATTTGGAATAAAATCCAGCAAAAAAATAATTCCAGCTTCATAGAACAAATATTACTGCATCACTTGCTTTCCTGTACACTTGAGACATGTTTGATGGTATATCTGAATTTTTACATACAAATTTAATGAGCAGATTTTTTTAAGTAGGATGTCACAAATTTTTTCTATGGCTGTACTCTTAACTTTTTCTGAAATAAAAATTCAATATTGTTTGTGACAGTTCCAGTTAAATCAAGATAAAACAAACTTTGCCACACTGAGAAACATCCAAGGAATCCATGCACCTTTAAAGCTGCAGATGGAATTCAGAGCAGTGAAACAGGTAGGCATTTTTATCCAACTGGTATAACTTCAGCCATTTGAAAAAATGTTTACTTTGACGCATGCTTTCAGAGACACCTCTTTCTTTGTTGAGATACCTTGTTTTTCCAAAAGAAATTAATTCACTGTTAAAAAGCTGCTGTTAAAAATGATGAACCAAACAGTGCAATTACTAGTTTTTAGAAAAGTCAATATGCTAAAGCCTTGTAGCTGCTGTTCTTTTATTGGTTATTTGGTGAAGCTAACTGCTTTAGCTTTGCTGGGGAATAGTTTCCTTTAAACTTCAGAGAAAAGCAGGAGGAATTGAGTATTAATTCCTAAAAATAATACTCTCTCCTGTGGAACATACGACCTTCATGGAAAGGAGTCTCTTCAGCTGTAGGGAAAAGAGACTTAGGGGTCTGAAGGAGGTAGTGATTTGGGAGTGGTTATAGAGGTAATGTGAAACCTGGCACAGAGAGTTTTCTGTGTGCTTATTGTTCCTCAGCCTTTCTTGTAAGATCAAGGGAGGTCTGCAGGGAGTTAAGTTCAAAGGTTTTAACTCTCAATTGAGAAGTTGAGTCTGTCTCCTTTTCCTTCTTTTCTCCTAGGATTGAGGGTAGCTAGAGAAAGGGAAACATAGAAAGCTCATTGGTTCTAGTAAACTTTTTTGTCTTCTTGAAGGTTGTCAAGCTACTAAGAGTAGGTTTTCCAAGTGAGTTAGAGCAATTTTGTACTCTGAGTGATGAGGTGCTACTAAACCATAGTGAGCTGCATTAAGCTTGGCAGAAGTCACTGGTCCTGAAGGTGTGAAAGTCAGGATGTGAGATATGAAAACATCCCTTAGTCTCAGCTGTGCCTTCTTGAGGGATCTTTTTCCTAACTAACATTAGCACGTTGCAGAGAATGAGGGAAGTGAGGATATCCTGTTAGTCTGTCTCCAGAGGTGGTTTTGGGAGATGGGTGGAGGAAATACGGTGATCAGAGGGTTTTCCACTTCCACATTCATGTTGGGTATAGAAGTTTTATTGCGGTTTAACTGAAGCATCTCTAGTAGTAGCGAATGCATTCTCAGAATGCTCTGAATGCTCTCTGTGTGCCACTTGAAATTTTTTTGGAAATACTGGAAGTGAAGGGTACAGAAGACTGTTGAAAGTAACTGGGAGTGGACTTGAAGTTTAAGAATTGGTTGAGATTGGAGACATAATTATGATTTAGATTAATTAAAAGGAGGATTACGTTTGAATGGCAAAGTCAATATAGCTCTTGCATTTGAATTCCTTACCTGAGCTGTAGGAGGTTTAAAATGTAGTTTCCAAACTCTGCAGTACACATCAACTGCCCAGTACTGAAGTGATCTCAGGGTATGGAGGTTTACAGTGAACCTCCCCAACTTTATGTGAGAGGAGCTTTACAAAGGAGACAGAAAGTACAGTAATTTCACGACTATAAGGCGCACCCTTTTGATTAAAATTTTGGCCCGAACCCGGAAGTGCACCCTATAGTCCGGTGCGCCTTATATATGGACAAAGTTCGGAAATTTGCCAACCCGGAAGTGTGAGCTGCGAGCTGCGGGGGGAGCCAGCAGAGCCGCGGCTGCCAGGCAGAGGCGGGGCTGCAGGGCTGTGGCTGCTGGGTGCAGGGGGGCCCGGGGGCCCATGGCTGCTGGGTGGAGGCGGGGCCTCGACTAGCAACAGTGCGGGGGGAGCTGGCAGTGGATCCTCACTGCAAAAAAAAAAGTGCGTCTTGTAGTCTGGTGCACCTTATATATCGGCAAAAGTTCGGAAATTTGCCGACACCCAGAAGTACACCTTATAATCCGGTGTGCCTTATAGTCGTGAAATTACTGTAATTAGTAATTTTTTAAATTGCAGTATTTGCTGTACTACCTAGACCCCAGAGAAAACCAAAAATCTATTAGAGAGCTGTTCTATGCAGACAGATAACCAAAAGAAAATGGTGGTGATTGTGTGTCTTTGTGTGCCAGTAGTTCTCTTATTCCGCTGTTGTTTTTTCTGCCTGTTGACTTTTCTTAGTCACTTCAGACTGAGAAATCCAAATATGAATCCTTTCTATTTCAGACTTACAGAAACTTGAACTCTTGCTTGAACTCTTTTTACAGGTCCAGCGTCTACCATTTCTTCACAGCTCAAACATAGCAATGGATATTTTGAGGGGAAATGATGAATGCATTGGTTTTGAGGATATCCTTAATGGTAAATACATTCTGGCTTTAATGTTACGGAAACRTTTAAAACTAAAATTTGGGAGCTGTAAAGTTCTTTGCCTCTACTGGACAGGAGAATTAAACTTCTAAAATATGAAGAACAAAATTAAATCCTAAAAGCAAAGAAGCACTGGGGAAGGAGAAATAAATGTAATTTAGCTGTAAGTTATGTGGAAATTACTCTGAAATATTGATCAAGATAGTATTTGCTTGTAGGCTGAGTTTCTAAAGGAGCAGATTATGCATGTAGCTTGTATGCCTCTTTGCTCAGAAACTTTTAAAGTATTTGTGCAGATTTTGTCAAGCAGAGGTTACAAAGTTTTTTAAGTTCTGTAATTAAGAAGAAATGTTAGAGAAGAGGTTCAGAACTAATGAAACAGATGCTTAGCAGGGAAAAGGCTCCCTCAGATGAACTCAACAGGCTGCTGACTATTAGTATGTGTGGAATAGCATAAACCTGGAAAGATGGCTTTTGAACAAATTATTTCTAGCTGGTACTTAAGGACATGGAAGGAGGCAGAGAATATCATGGAAGGACACAGAGAGTACTTTGAAGTGGGATTGGAGAGTGGAAATAGCTAGGGAGATAGGAAGCTCGAAATAATGGAGGAACAAATCTGAATCTAGAGATATGGTGTAAATTTGGGGTCATTTTCTGAGATGGATATACAGAGACCAAGGGAAGGAATCTTGGGCTATTGTGGTTCCACAGGGGTAGAGCAATGTCAAACATAATTTGTAGAAATTTGGTTATTTTCCATTGCTCACAACAAGCTGTTAGATTTTATGGAGTGAGTGGGTTACAAGTGTTTTTGGTAAGGCTTTATTTATAAGGAAGTTGACTAGATATTTTTGTTGTCTCTGGAGGAATCAGAGGCATTATGTCTTATTTATGGAAGGAAAACATGATTGATGCACCCATAAAGAAAAGCATATTTCTTTGAAATAGTCACAACGTGTGTTCTGGCCCTGGGTTTGTTTTTGTGTTTTTATTTAAATTTTAATCTTTTGTGTAGAAAAGAAGTTCATACTGTCAATATTAGTCTCTTATATCATTTGCACATTCTTTGAATACAGTGGCTAACGTCAACCATACTTTACAGAATGGAGGAAATCTCGGAGATATTTATGGATGTAGAATTTCTGCAAATCTAGGTAGTTGGGTGGAGAATAGAAACCAGGAGTATGTCCCAGCTAAAAGAAGGGAGGAGTGTGAGCTCCTGTTGTGCAGAGAAGTTGTGTTGAAAAGAGGTGTAGAGCAGCTGTGGAGAAAAGCTTCAGTCAGACTTGAGTTTTCTCAAACACTAAACTTGTAATGTAATCTTGTTGAGATTCAGGCAGTTGGAGTCTGTGCTTAAGCACAACTGGTTGGTTTTATTTGAAATGTGTGTGTGTCCTTATGACAAGCTGTTCCACAATGTATGTGTTTGTTCTCTGATCAGTGCTTAGGAGAGAGGCTTCTGAGTTACAGATCTGCACTCCATCAAACATCAGTGAAGCAACTGTTGCATTAAGCCTTATAATGAAGAGATGTTCACCTTCATTAGTTGTTGGTCTTTGTAGCTTGGTAAAAGCCTAATACTGTCTAACTTTTCTTTTTCCAGATCCTTCCCAGAGTGAGGTTATGGGAGAACCACACATAATGATGGAGCACAAGCTTGGATTATTGTAACAAATTACACTTCACAAAAGTGTTTTGTGTGTGTCTTTCTAGAGCAGATCTAAGTACATGGTACTAAATTGACACTCACAGTGTTAAGCAGACCTAGTTATCACTTGCCTTCCTTAATGAAAAGGCACATTAAATGTTTCAAGTCTCTAAATTGTTCTGTGCTTGTTGTTAATCATACAAATGTCCTGTAACTAGGTAGTTTAAATAATGCCTTTTCATAAACTGCTCAGGATAATAGCTTCTTAAATATGGAAATGCTATATATGTATACAAGAAAAATACCCAGGCATTTTCAAACTGACTTCTGTGGTAAATGCATTTAATGGCGGAAGAGGAAGGTATTTTCTGTTCCATAACTCTTTGTTCATCAAATTTCCATACACTTTTTAAACTGTTGAATAAAAGTTTGCTATAAATGCTGTTGCGTTCAAAAATATATTTAATCCTAAATCAAGACTCTCTTATCCATAACCCAGTGTTGTCCCTTTCATTGCAATATCTTTCAAGGTCTTTAACTTCGGCATTGTCAATCGCATACATTGTATCTCTCTCTTGAAGCTATTTATGAGTGAGCTCTTAGGTTTTTGTGTAGAATTGGAAGTATTGCTGTAAGAATGGGATTGAAGATCTAGATTTTTTCATGTGTGTCCCTGAGAAGGTATTTTGGTTTCTGAAAGTAGAAACAAGTTCCATTTGGGGTTTAAAGAGATATTTTAAAATCTGTTTGAACATAATCCAAAAGAATGCTCCCAGGTCAGGTATTTTAGTATTAAGAAAGAATGCAGAATTATGAAAGTACTTAATAAAGCTGCTGCAGTAAGAACATGAAGATATGAAGATATTATTTGTGGGTTTACAAAAATCAGATCTTAATTAAGGAAGAATGAGATTTATACTTAAATACATCTTTTAAAGGAACAGACCACTGGAAGGATTTTTGTGTGCTTAAGTGGTTCTATTTATTAAATTCAGGGTTGTAACAACTATTTCTGGTGTCATACGTGTATATGTTGTCTCAATCCTAGAAGGCAGCTAATACAATATGGCATAACGGGAAAAAAAAGTCTGGTTTAAAAAATGTTATCTATTGTCAGATATTAAGAACTTGAAACTATTTCTAAAACAGGAACTGTTGTTATTCAGCAGGTTTTAATGACTTGGTTAAATGTAACTAGTGTTCTATTGTAGATAATTTTAGCAGGAATGTTGCCATAAACCTCTTTCCACAACTGCAAACATCCCTTGTGCTTTTCAGTGGGCTTATAGCTACTACAAATTCTTTATCCATGTGGACTAAAGCCTCTAGCTTCTGTCTGGTAAATTTTATAGTGCTTTTACATGCAAAACATTGCAGCATTTTGAAGACATTAGAGTGATAATATCACTCGTTTTAGTTGTGGTCCTATTTGGTTTTATATTTAAACTTCATTAATTTAAGAAGTGAAGCTTCTAAAATTTTCCATCACTTGAAACTTGAGATTAGAGGCTTGTGCTATGCAGTACAAGCTGTTCAATTTGTTGTTTTTTTTTTTTTTCCCTCAGGGAGGTTAAACAGAAGACCAATAAATTGAACATGCAAGTGTAGACTCACTCACATTTTTGTTTTCTACAGCTGTCCTAGTCCTTCTGTGAGCTTGTAGTCTTTATTAAGTATCAGAGTTGACTGCTGTTTTATAATTCACAAGTTCCTCTGCAGTTCTGTGTAAAACAAAACTAAACTGTTGTTACAAAGCAAGCTTGGGGTTCAGTAGGCTTTGTACTGCTCAAGGCTCAGGCCAGAAAAGCTGAGGGATTACATTGCCAGGTCTGGGATAAGTTAAAGGTGCCGGCATGGATTTTTAGGATGTCTGCTGTCTTACCAGCACTGTTCAAGAAAACAGGGAGCCATCCAACAGTTAGACACAGTTACTGGTACCTTACAGCTCCCTACTTCAGTGTATTAAGCTGGTTGGCCTTTCCTAATGTTTGCTGGCTGAAAGATGGATGCTGTTGCATCTGGGCACAATTGCATCTGGGCACAATTACATTAAGACAAGTAATTTACTAGTTTCTCATTAGTACAGTGTAAAAGCAGAAGCAGATTAGGAGGTGGCATGCAATTTCTAGGTGTTTTTGTTCAATGATTAGTATACTTGGTAATAATCTTGAGTGAGATCAAGCTATATTCAGAGCCAGGAAGTTGCATTGTTCATTATGTCTGTAAGGAAGCTAATCCTAGGGGTTAGCCAGGCTGGAAAGCAAATAGTTTGTGTAAGAGGCCCATGTGACAATTTATGCTGTTAGTAGAGAAATGGGAGTCAAGCAGGACTGAGGTAAAAAGCTTTTGAGCTAAAAAGGAAGGGTTACATTTTCTCAGTGCTGCAGGAGGCTGGCTTCCTGCCCCAGCCCATTCTTCTCATTTTGTACAAGCCTCGTTCTGTAAAGCAGGTGCTGTGTGGAGCAACCCACAGAGGCAGCTAAGTGGGGTGTGCTGGGCACTGGAGCTGAGACAGATCTGGCCTGGGTAAGGGGAGGAAGGCACTTCCAGCTCTGCTGCTCTTTGGCAGGTGCAACACAAGCCCTCACCATGACCTCTTGCAGGTGGCAGTGCTGTCCCTGCTTCGTAACTCCCCACCTCCTCTTGGTGCTAATATTCTGGGCAGCATCCTCTCCTCTCCCCAGGTGCAGGAGGGAAGCAAAAGCATGTTTGTTATGACCATAAAAAATAGATGATAACATAGTGCTGCTCTGGTTTACACCAATATCCTTTATCAGTCATGCCACAAGCCATTTGTCAAAACAAAATTTAAAAGCACAAGAACTACACATGCAACAGAGTTTAAAAAACCAAACTTTATTATTATTATGTCAAAATAATTTGTATTTATACACAAAGAAATTACTACAAACTTAGAAGACTTTGCTTTAATAATCTGATACATATTAGTACTTGGTTCCTCAGCTTGCACTGTGCAAGGCATTTTAAAAACACAGTTCATACCCTCCATGTGTTTTAACCTAAATTTATAGCCAGTTCTAAATGCTCCATCTACCAGAAATGCTTTACAAAGAGCACATATTTTGTGCAGTTAAATCATAGCAAACCCATTCCTGACGTGTACATGCTTGTGTCAGTTGGACTGATACACCACCACTGTGGAAGTGACTTGCTTTGTTGTAAGCTTCTGAGTGCTAGAAGAGGTGTGCACTGAAGAGCAAGTGAAGCTACATGCCCCTTCTGCATTTGCTTTTGTATTTCCAGGCAGTTTTGTGTGAAATAGTTAATTTCATAAAGCCTTACATAACTGCATAATGAAGAGGCAAGGAAGACAATGTAATGTTTGTGCTGAAATCCTTTACATCAGTGTTTTTTTTAATCTCTCTACAAGTACTCATTATGTTTTGGACCCACTGATTATTGAAGAACTCAGCTTATGTTTCCAACAGTTGGCAGTAGCTTAGGCACCTCAAAGGCATTAGGCAGTTTTATTTTCTGGCTCTTGTCTAAACTACCAAGAGAAAGCTAATGATCTTTAATTGCCAACATCAGTCTTGTGAGTTCAGGACAGAAGTGTACGAGTTGGTTAGAGGTGTTAGCACCTTCCCTCTGGCTTGGATAAATGGCCCTGTTTTCACCTGTGATGAACAGACAGTGGTCTCCTGAATATTGTAAGCACTTTCTTTAACTTACTTGAGCCTTCTTCCAGGCTTCTCTGTGATCATGACACATATCTTGGAAAGAATTCAGTCACTGAGTTATAAAGGATCTATAAAAGTATCATCATGATTTGGTATTACTGTTTTTTGGAGGATACCACCGACAAGTTTTGCAGGAGTCTCTGTTCACAGGATGGGTATCAGTGGCTGCAAGTAGCTCATTGATTATACAGTACATGCTGTGTCTGCATTTTTATCCTATGCTGAGTGCATGTGAAGTCATTGTAGTTGCTTTCCTAGAGGTTTCATTCTCTAAATGGCTACCACTTTACATTGTTTTGCTTTTTCTACCTAATCTGTTTTGGGGGAAAAGAGTCACACACAACTTTGAGAGATCAGAACAGTATTGGCTGTCAAACTCTTGACAAACAGTTGGGACTGGTCCTTAACATGATGTTATATTCACACTTCTGCTGTGCTCTGCAGAACCTACTACTCAGGATAACTTCTACTTAAAGATCTTAAGGGAAAAGGGGAGGAGTCAGTGCAGAAACTGATTCCTAGGCTTGGCAGTCTCATGTCACTTGTCCTTTCTGTTAATTTCTCTTTATGCAACAGATAGTATCTGTTATGGAAGGATGTTTTGAATAGCATTTATAAAGTGCTTTGAAGATTAGAAGTGCTGTTCAAGTGCTTATAAATTATGCTGCATTTGTGGAAGATTATTAGATTCATGATTCTGATTTCATCATCTCATTTCAGGGTTGTTAAAAAAATAAAGATCTACAGATAAGAAATGCTATCACAGCTGTTCACTAAAATAAACAGTTAAGCCAAGTACCAACTTCACTAGAAAACAAGAAGTATCTCTGGGACAAAACAGAAATGTCTGTATGTGGTCCTTAATATATGGAAAATGATAAATATGCAATATGGACTCTGTAAAATGTAGGTTTAGGCTGAACTTCACACTCTGCAAGATGAAATTTCCTGACAGTTCTCTGTGAAAATCCATTTCAAGAACTAAGTCACAGGCAAGGTCCACACATCTTATGTTAAACTTACACAAACACTCTGCTAGCTGCAGAACAGTAATTGTACTTATGGCAGGTGTAAGTACTGCCTCCAGTCTGCTTTCTGAAAAAAAACCATTTTTTAGTTTAGGAATTTTAGATAGTTTGGGGGCTTCACTGTTAAGCCAGGCCTTTCAAGATAAACCCAGCAGACCACATGTGCAGTGGCTTCGGCAGCATTGGCAACATCCTCTGGGTTGCTAAGCTTATCTCTGTCACTCAACTTAGAGTGGCATTCTCAAACTTGAAAAAGGGAAAATGAAAAAAGTATCATCCTACCTTATTTTTTCCTTCATGCTGAAGCAGCATTAATCTCAATTGCCAGCCTATTTCCATAGTTAAGAGCTAGCTTTAGTAAAGTGCTAAAAAGAGACTCTGGGTATTGAGTGGTACCAATTTAGTGCTTATTGCTGCAGGGCCACTTGGAGATTGTGTTGTGTTATCTCTGTGGTTTCTGTGTGACATAACAATCTCTGCCGCTGCATGTCAGATTAGAAATCCTGGGTATCCTTTGTTCAACTGTCAGCACTCTCTATGCTGGATACTTCTTCAGGTACCAGCAGAGCCAAGTCCTCCCCATTCCAGCTTGTGCACAGAAGCCAGCTGTAAGACAAAGACAAGACAGGTATCTTTAGCTGAGATAGTTCAGTATAGCATGCTGATTCAGCACCAACAAACACACAGACAGCTCTGTGCAGCCATCCTCTGTGGCAAAAAGCTGGTGATGTGTCTTAGCAAAGAGAAGCAATGCTACTATTTGCCCTAACTGCACAAGTGAGACAATATCATTACTGCTGCCTTTGAGCACAGTACCAAACTACTGTGCTGTTACAAACTGGAACAACTACCCTTTCTGCTCTCCAACTGTAACACTGTATGACACTCTAAAAAGAAAGGTGCAGAGAAAGTGTATTCAAAGGGTTAGATATCTGAAACTGATGACAGAAGGTAAAGAAAAAAAAACTTTCAGAAATTTATGGTGATGATGTACTACAGTACTGATTGCAAGATGGACTGATTGATGGTAAATAACTGTTACCTTTTCTGCAGTAGATTTCTTTCTTACTAGACACTTTGTCTACTTATACTGAACTAAACTAAAAATAATACTTAATAGAACAAGTACTTACTCTGCCTTTGTTAATATAATTGAATTTCTCAATTATTTTTTTTCTTTACTGGAAAGTATTCTACTCACATAAGCAAGATGCCTTTGCTTCAATTCCCTCAGGTGTAAAAGCCATCACTACCTTAAATTACCATCAGTATAGCTTCTCTGTAAAGACTGTGTAAAGAATTATAATGAAGCAGGAATAGACTTAAAATTATGCAAAATGTTCTAAATCTACAGCATTGTCACTGCCTATTTAAATCTTAAAATGCAGCTGATGCAGTGATAAAAGGTGACTGAGGTGAAGCCTAAGTATTAGGGAAAAAAAAATAAAAGTCTGCACACGGAGTGCCACCCTCTTAAGAAAAACATCTTTTCCCCCAACTGTAAATCTATCTAATGAAAATTGATTCTTCTGTCATTTAGATTTTTGTTTAAGCATCCTAAAAAGAAGTAATTTATACCGGAAATAATGTAAAGTGATCTTTGCTAGAGGTTTATTCTTCTGGGCATTAAAATCTTTTACAGATTTTAATGGCACTTGGTCACAAGGTACCCATGACCAAAGACCAGGACAGAGAACTTCCCATTAAACCATGAAACATGCTAATATCATGTTTATAACCCTCACTAGCATCTAGAAGAGCTCAGATTGCAAAATTAATCCTATGCCTTTCATGTGATATGTGGGAAAGGCTCTCTTGGAAGAAAGACCACATAAAGGTCTCAGACCAAGGGAAGGCACACATGCAGTCAAGGGTATGGTGTATCCTACTGGCAGTACATTCAGGACAGACTTCAGTTTGGGAGAAATTCACAGCACAAAGCTGAGGACAGGTAGCTGGATCAGGGAAATAGTGTGAAGCTAGAGCCACTAGAGCACAATAGCAGATAAGAAAGTTTGAGAACTACCACACGAAACTATTCAGCTACAATTCATGTCAAAATAGAAATTACTGGCAAAGGCAGTCAGAAGAAGCCTCCCGATCCATACTTACCACAGGACAGACAGTGGAATTAGACAAAGGCCAGCCGATAGGAGGAAGCTAAAGCCTGAAAACCATGCAACAGTAGTTGCATAGATAACATTAAAAACTGAAATGGACACAGTGCCGGCCACCACTTCTAAACAGGCAATACAAGCAAACACAGCACCTGCCAAAAATAAATGGGTGAATTACAAACAAAACAAAATAAAACAAAAGCTCTTCGAAGTACAGAAGTTTTTAAATATGTTTCAAAAGATATATCTGTTGGCAGTATTTTTGCAAGTATGCAAGCTACAAGCACTAGAGGATCATACTTTGTTTTGAAAGTGTGTTCTGTGACAACTCCTACAAAATGCTAGTTCTTTGAAATGAACAAAAAAACCCAACAAATAAGCAACCCATTTTGTTGATGGAAACTATTTTTCTTCAGTATTATTCTATCACCATGCCTACTTTCTTGCATTTTCTTATCACATGATGTTTAACCTGTTCATTTTCACTAACCATGTTTTGCCTATCTCCATACTTTACCCCTTCCAGTTCTCTTCCTCATTCTCACTTTTCCCTTTCTTGTTTCTTCCTTATCTTCACTCTTACATGTGAAAAAGACTGATACAATAAGGAACTGCTGGTTCAGCTTAAAACCACTGCCTTCTCATTTTTGAAAAGAAGCATTTTTTGGACTGAACTTTGGGGTGGCACTCTATCCTGTCAATGTGTTGTTGAACACATTTTCCCAAGCTGCGTTCATAATCACAGGGCCATAACTAAAATCACACTTAGGTAAGCAGGAAAGGATGACAAGAGGCAACTTGATTGCTGCATCAAACTACTCAGGTAGCCAAAGCCCTGAAGAATGCCAAGAAACTCAATACCAGAGGTGTATTTTAGCACAGCTAGTACAAAGAGATCTTTGTTTTACTGTATGAAGATTAATCTTTTAAAAAATAAAACTAATCAACTCAAGAAAATGTTTCTAGAAAGTATATATTTTCCAAAATCTAGAAAATACACACTCCTCAAAAGCAAAATATGGGATATTAGAGCCATATTTTGAGGCCTGACATGCTTATTTCTGTGTTCCACAAGGAAAGGACTTTGAGAAATATTATGTTACGTTTCTTGGGACATGTTTGGAAGCCACAGACCTGAAGCTGGGTTCCTGCTATACAGCTGAGGATCCAAGTATTAATGGTTTCCAAATGCTGTGAAGATTGACCACCTAGTGCTTATCTTTCTAAATCAGTAAGTGAGAAACTGACTAAATAACAGAAACATATCTTTCTCTGCATGCCAAAATCTTGTGAATGCAGACGCCCTTGTGAAATCACACTTGTATAAATCTTAAGCTTTCTTCTGCTTCAAGTTCCCAATGCTCTTTAATTTAAGAATAGTATTTTGTTTGATAGTTGAAACTGGTGGTAGTTTTTAACACAATGTTGTTTATATTAAATTCAAAACCAGAATCCCTTAATGTCAACCTTATATTATACAGAACTTGAAAGAAAAGCTATCTTAAAATAGCATCTATTTGTTTAAAGGTGATCTTCTTGCATCTCTGTTCTGAAGCACCATATTATTTTATTGTTTAAAACCAATTCTACTTACCCTGTTCACCAGTGAGAACCACTTTTGACAGCATGGATCGGAGAACAGGAATAGGCATAAAGCAGAACAAAGATGGCACTCTCACTGTAAAGCAGCCATGAGACATTGAAGTAATTAAAATCCAGGATTTTACAAATATAACGCAACTGTATTAGTCATATACTTTGGAACACTTAATTCCCCAAATAGTAAAAGGCAACAGAAGAGTCAGACTAGATGTTCACTGAGACACAGTTATCCATGAACAGAGAAATTAATAAATCAAATATATTTCTATTGCATGAAAACCAAATAATAAGCAAGTAATTCCATGATTTCTCCACAGAGTTCATATTTTAATCAAATCCTAGTCTGAGTAACCATTTGTATTTTACTTCTCTATGACCCTTTCACAGTGGTACGTTCAATATGCAACACCTGCATTCACTACAGATAACACAGCAGTATTTTCATATACATTGTTGACCATGGAACAACTGATTCGGAACTCACCTAAAAACATGAGCAGGGTAGTTTTGGCAAAGGCAGCCATGATCATTCCTCCAATGTAAGAAAATATCCCAATAAAGACAATATAAATGTCTTTGAGGCATTTGGAAAATAAGTAAACTCCTAAAAAGCTGGTCAGCGAGACAGAAGTGAATGCAGCTGCTCCATATCCAATGTATACTTCATTCCAGCAGAGTGGCTCATCGAGTTCATACAATGTAAAAAGTGAACTCCCACCCAGCATAGTAAATAAATAAGTCATAAATGTAAAAAGTAATACGATTATTAAAACTCTCTTTTTATAAGGGGCAGTTTTAAAAAGCATGTACACTCCAGAAAATGTCTCCCTAATAAGTTCTTTCCAGGATACTGGTGCTTCATGCTGGAGTCGAGAAACGCCTACGGTATTTTCCAGAAAAAATACAATATAGATGATATTAATGACATGGAGCAGAGATGCTATCACAAATGTCCATACAAAGCCTATTTCTCTTAGAAAGTAGCCAGATGACAATCCTGCTAATCCAGATACAACTCCAAAAATCGAATCCACTACAGCTATTCGTGTTGTTTTCTGCTTCTCATCATGACACTCCTCTGCTATGTAAGCAAAGCCTCCTCCAACGAAAGTTGCAAAACTCCCAAACAGTCCAGTAATAAATGCGACTGCAAATAGGACATAGAGTGACAAGGAAAAATATGATATTACAGTGAAGCTAATACCAGAAATCAAAGCTCCTATTGATGGTAAAACTAAAGACTTTTTGTGTCCCTGGCGATCCCCATTAGCTACAATGACAAAGGCAACTGTAAGGCTGGGAATGGCCCTAGTTAAATCCAACTGCATATTAAAAACAGAGGCTTTTTCTTGAACTTCCTGCAAAGAGAAAATAAAAATAATTGTAAATACTATAATACATTGGGAAAAAAAATCTGTAACAATATTACATACATAATTATTGTTATACAATATAATGAATATCGCTGTACATGTTTATAGAGTATAAATTGTACTATTGTAAGTCATGATACATACATTGTAGCTTTATAAGATTATATGACATTGTGATATACTAGGCTATAATAAAATTCATTGCATATTCAGACTTTTGTATATTCCTCAAACATTCCCTGTTACATTTTAACCCAAAACTTAATGCATAAGACACAGTCTTACTAGTATTGTTGACAGAGAAGTTTCAATGCAGACAAGAGAACAATCCTTTCGAATATGCACTTACAAGAGCTGTTAAGTATCTTTAACTGCAAGTGTCTCCTTCAATACGATGGCAAAAGGGCATTGGGCTATTTTAATACTACTCAGAAATCAGTAGTAAGCCAGTCATTGATTAAGGAACACACTGCATGCTCCCTCCTCACAGGAGATAATTTTTCCTCCCAAATAATTCTACTGAGGAAGCTACAAGAAACAATTCATGGATTAGAGCACACTATGCAGGTAAACAGATCGTGATTTGTTCTGACATCCCACTGTACAATCTTACTATTATTACTACAAACAATAGTAACAACCAAAAATGTGGAATATAGCTTTAAATATTATACTGACTCACAGGTATGTGAATGAATGGATTTTGCAAACACTGTAAAGCTCTGAGTTCAGTAAAGGTCCAAATCAGTGACACCTCTACAGATACATCACAGCAGGTATTTTCACATAAGAAACAGCAGCTAACACTATAAAAATAAACTCTAAACACTCATTACAGGGAAAATTTCAGTTCTTTTTAACAGAAGTATAAAAATCAAATGAAGCTGAAAAACAACCATTTAACAGAGCATGAATGGCTGCAGACAAAAAGAACTAAAGGATGTTTAATTAAAAAAAAAATGTTATGCAACCAGCTGCTAAAGGACAATCAACAACGTAATTTAATTCAGATCTTGTTTTTAAATGCATACATGCAGACTTGACAAGAGAGGAGCCACAACAGCCCTTTCAAAGACAACCACTTCATCAGACAGAAGAACCACCTGATCAGGCAGCAGGGGAAAAGGAAGCAACTTTATTCATACAAACCCTTTATACTAGCTAAGGTAAAGTTTTAGATGCAGAGTGTAAAGTCATGCTGAAAGTCTTCTTGGAGCTTTCTGAGGCATAACACTGATTTGAGCAGGCATTGTGCTGTTCAGTCAGCAACAGGTACAGTTGTGCAAGTCTGCCCACACCATTCTCAGCCTGTGTTCAAGCCATCTATACTCCACGTTTCAGGCATTTCCTCTGTAGCTAACATAATCCTGACTCAGTAGCATCCAACATGATGAAAAATCCTTAAAACTTAGAGGAATACACTTTGGGCAATTTTAAAAGCTGCTGAATTATTTATAAATCATATTTGTATGTACAGGCAGAGACTATGAGTTTCATGAGTTACTACAAGATACCAGGTTTTATCACAAGAGGAAAATTCAACTGATCCTGAGGTTCTCAAGGAAAGCCTTCAAGATCCGCAGCACTCTGAAGTCTTTTGCTTCCTTCCTTTATGGTGTGTGACTGCCTTAGCATTCATGGCATCCTGTCCTCTGGCCAGCAGTGCTGTCACCCTGGAAGGGTGAAAACCATGAAGACTGAACAAACTTAGATGGAAAATGTTATTCTGATCTTTAACTCCTCTGCTGCTGACAAAGAGAACTCTATATAGTTGCAGGCATAACTTCTTTACTAGGATTGTCTTGCTGAAAGACATGAGCATCAAACAAATGCTACTACATTAAAACTAAAATTAAACATTAATATGTATCATCTCAACCCACATTAACCACATAACACAGAGATTGTTGCCAGACCATAACGAAGTGTAAAACTGAAAGAATGAAAAAAAAAACAAACAACAAAACTTGGGTGTCCTTGTTTTGGAAGAAGTTGTGCAACACAAAAAACGTGACTACACCATGAACAATGCTGAGATAAAAAACTTGATGTCTACTGAAGACTACAGACATAAGTACAGGAAAAATATATTTAAGGTATGCAAGTCCCCACTCTATGATTTTACAAACCCAAAGGAAAAGAATATAGAAAATCCTAGGTCAAACCTTCAGCTGATTTAAAATCATGTAACTCCATTAAATAATCAATGGAATGACATATATTTGAAAAGAAAGGTCTAGTTTTTTAATCTGCAAATTCACTCTACTCTGAAAAATTACTCATGGTGGACAGAAACAGATAATAAAATCACCTATTTCAAAATTTAAAAACTGAAAATGAAGAAGCAAGTAATTTATTTAAAGATTAAATTATGAGAGAAGTGCAGTACCTGAGATTGAACAATACAAAGGACATGATAAACTCGCTGGCTCATAATATTACTGAGTAGCAAGTGGAAATGAACCGATTGGATAATGAATCATTGGGATGATAAACAGTGTTTAATGATTAATAATATAGCTCTTTCTGAGATATTGAAAAAAGGATTATCCAAGTCGGTGATCAGAATGTTTCTTTTATATCCAAATTACTTTTAAACTCACTTTATTATAAAATGACTATTTTTTTTCAAATTGTAAAAAATAATTAATCTAAATTCTGCAAAGACTAACCATTTTGAATTATAGTCTACCTTTTATGCAGGCTCCAAGTTATTTTTATCTTCAATTTCCTTTTACATTTTGCTTTGAAATATGTGAGATTAGTATAAAGCATCTTCATTCTCAGAACATAAGGACTTACACTAAATTGACTGTTAAGAGAGATATTCTTTTAAACATTAATGCCAAACAGGGCCTCACAGCAAAAGTTACAACATCTATAAACCTAATTCAGTTAGGAAAGTCTTGGAAAATCCCTACTTCAACCTCCTTGTGAAAGGGTTTGGAATTAAGTTACTGGATCTACTCTTTGGCCCATACACAGGACTATTACTCAGCACAGAGGCCCACTTGCACTTAAATTAATGCGTGTTTTGGGCACTTAAATTGTTACGCTATGGTAACTAGTGTGGTATAAAAATGCAGCAAGGCATCCAGACAAGAGTGTAATTGTTCAAAAGCTCATGCCTGATTGGCGATCACTGAAATGCAGGGAATGGAAATTTGGCAGGAAAGAGAAACTAAGAAGTTCTACTGGCCATTATTCAACTGCTTTCTTCAAGCACTCATGCTCTCAAATATAAAATTAACTGTAGTTTGTAAACAAGAGACCTGTAAAGTGTGAACATGCCATCATATCAGAGACGCTATCAAAACTTCAGATGAAATGAAGCACTCTGCCTCAGTGTTTTGCAAAAAGAAATATGAAGTCTTATATCTTGAACTATAGGTGATGGCAATTTGAAAATCAGGTTGGATTTGAGGGGGTTGAAAAATGCAAAGATGTATTTGAAATTCAGATTTCTTGATAGGCTCTAAAATAATTGTATTATTAGAATTGTATGCTTAGAGAAAATGGCCAGACACAGCATCAAATGGGGAGCTAATACTAAAGAAAACACTTTTTGGGAGTAACATACAGGCATTATTACTCTGACAATAACTGGTAACTACCTCCATGGGTCAGCCCAGAAGCCATATTAGACAACAATTCTATTGACCTTTTTACTTTCACGTTCTTTCTACTAAGACCAGGTTCTGTCACATGACAAAGAACATACTCCACACTAAAAGTCCTGAATTACTTCTTTGGTACATTAATGTACCATTAACAATCTCCTTTTATACATGACAAATGAGGCAGATAAGCGCAGGCGTTCAGTCTTGCACATATGCAGCACATCAGAGATCCAAATATGGGATGTGAGCAAAAATTTTCAACTAACAACTTTTCAGCAGTGTAAGGGAATGCCAGATGACTGTTTTGTAACCCCAACTTCTGTGTAATTTATACGGTGAATCATTTACTTTTCTGACGCTACAGTGGTTTCATCTTTCACTTTATCCAACCCAACTGCCAGTTGGTGTTGGCAAGTATGGTTCTATTGCACCTCTTCTGAAAAAATGTTCCCCCTACAATTCCCATGTTAGACACAGAAATCATGTGGCAACTGAGTGTGCCAGAGCAGTGTACTGCTTCAGAAAAACAAACAACATTCAAAAAGCAACAACCCCAAAACAAGAGATGAGCTTTCTGTTGAATCAGTGCCCCACCCAAATCCACAACCTGTAACTGCAGAACTGCAAGATACAACACATGGCATGAGAGGGGAAAGGGAAATGGAGAATGACCATCTCTTCTGCTGGCAGCTCACAGTTAGCTCTGCTTAAGGGCAGCATTAAAACTTCACTAGATGTGCAATGGAAGAGGTACCAGTCAATTAGCTATCCAGACTGAATTGGAAAAGTGCTAAAAATGTAACTGACCATGCGATCCTGTCAAATTCCTCTGAAATACACGTATTTAAGCGAGGTGCTATCCCTCAGAATTACAGGGCATCTGTTAAACTTCAGATGGCCACAAAGAACAGCAGGAGCCGCAGAGACAGGGTGGCTCACAAACACAACACGCACAATGGTCGTGGGAGGAGGAGCCTCCAGTCGCACCCGCGGCACTGTCAGCCCAATGCTAATTGGCTCCCCGTTCTCTCCAGCGGTTTTCAGCTCCCGCTAAAATCCAGTATCTCCCCGGAGACAAATCTTTGTCTTTAAAGAACTATCACTGCCTACTGCATAACATTAGAGCGAGGAGACAGTGAAGCGAGGGTAGGTTACAAAACTACGGCTTTCCGGAGAATTTAAGGTTAAGGTTATAAAACAGGAGGTTCTAGTGAGGCAGCACCTCCTGGCTGCAAGTTTATTCACAATTATCATTCCTCCCCCGCCACTTGCCTTCTGTTTGATATAAGCCGGGCTGCTCTTATTCTGCTCGCAGTGAGTGACATTGCTGTCGCTCACGAAAGTGGAGTTGTACTCCTGCTCCCACAGCCGCCGGTAGATGAACTGCTGCACCAGCGGCATCGTCAGGAAAGACGCAAAAACGTAGATGAAAATGACGGGCTCCACGCACAGAACCTTCCTCATTTCTGGCTCCGGGCTTCAAACCCCTCGCCAGAAGACGAACCGCGAGTGCTGAAAACGGAGGTGAAAGCGAACCACCCGAGCGGCAGCCCCAAGCGCGGGGCAGACGCTGCTCCAGCCCCGTCCCGGAGCGCAGCGGCCCCGGCTGCGCCCCCGCCCCGCCCCGCCGGGCTGTCCCCTGCGCACCGGGCCCGTCCCGCAGCGCCGTGACACCGGGAGGCGGGACGGGGCCGCCCGTGTCCCTCAGCGGAGGAGTGTCCCCGCCGCGCCGTCACCGCCCCCTGGCCGCCGAAAGGACGAGCCCGGGTGCCGCCATCTCGGCCCGGTGTCCCCGGCCCGCGGGCGGGGCCTGGTGTCCCCGTCCCGGCCCGGCCCGCGGTGTCGCCGCCGCGATGTTTGTCCCCAGCCGGGGACGCGGGGCTGCTGCCAGAGGTCAGGTCACATCAGCGCCGTGGCCGTTTCAGCACCGCGCCGCTCAGCACTGCCCGGGCCCGCGGCGTGTGCGGGCTGCTCACACAGCCGGGATCGGCGTGATCAGCGGCACCGCTGGCCTCGTTTGGCACCGCCAGCCCGGCCTGGGGCTCAGCCTGCACAGGGGCGAGGTGGCCGTGCCTGGCCGAAGGGAACCTGCGGCGTGCTGCTGCTGCGCTCGCAGCTGACAGAGCGTAGAGGTTTTGTTATTGCTGCTCCCCTTCCGTGTGCTCTCGGCTTGTCAGCCTGTGTAAAAGCAGCATTTGTTAGCCACCAGCTGGTCTTTGATTAATAGAATCATAAAGTTGTGTAGGTTGCATAAAACCTCTAATATAATGAAGTTTAACCGTTAACCCAACACTGCCAGGAAGAGATAGACCTGGCTCTCTCTGGGTCTGGCATAACTGCTGCCAGGTGTCGGGGGAAAGGTCTCGTGTCCCTGTTGGAACAGCTGCTGCTTTCCCACATGAAAGGCTGTGCTGGTGAGGACCCGCAGTTGTGTGTGTGGTTTAGATACAGCCTCTTCCCACCCTGCTGTACGCAGCATGCACAGCACGGGGAGCACACAGCTCTGCACTGTCCTCCCAAGACAGCACTGAGTAATGATTCTGGCCTTGCCATGGGTGCTGTGTACCAAGGAGAGGTGACATAGGTGGGGAGTCCCGACGGACCACCTTTCAGTCTTAAATGCTGGTTCTCAATTACAAGTACTGCAAGAAGTCCCTTTTGCTAAAAGCACATCAGAACTTCAGTTTCCCTGATGTATTTGCTCTATTAAAATAAGAAAGGCAGTTTAGAAACTGCATGAAATTGAGTTTCTTGATAAAGTGATTTGTAGGCATATTTTCTGTAACATGGGTCATGTGATCTTGAGTAATGCTTTAACTTGTTCACTGCCATGTGACATGTCATTCAGTCCCAAATTTAGGGACAACACTGGCTTGTCAAGTGTCTCTTAGCATAGGATCAACCCAGTGTACAAGTTCAGTGGCCTTGATGATTTGCTTGAGCTCCTTTGGTCTAACATGTGGGCTTGCTCACAGAGGCACACAGGCAGACTAAATAAAAAAAGTACTACTCTGGGATGAGATCAGCTTGTAGATAGTGGTGTCCTTGTCATCCTGTCCAAGTCCAAAGTCTGACTCATCCGGTGACAGCATTTTGTTTGTCACAAGGTAAAGCCAAAACAATCATGTGAGACTGGTAGGTGAGAGGGCCTGTTTAGGTCACTCTTCCAGCTGTTACCATTTATTTGAGCAGCATGAAGTAGGGATTTTAATTTTAAGCCTCTTGGAGCTTTCTTTTGTTTCACACAGGGATATTGTCCAGAGGCCCATTAGGTTTCTTGCCAGATCCAGCTGTGCTGAAGAGTGCATCACTCACGAAGGAGCACAAGTGTCTGAGTGCAGTCCAGCTTGCTGGCCAAAGTTATTTTAATGCACAGCTCCTTCAAGACAACCTTCCTAGCCCCAAAGACTGGAGCTGTGGATCTGGGTTCTGGAGAGGTCCTCTGCTTCTCTCCTGCCATAGTAACTGTGTTTAAGTTTGGGCTTGAGTTTACAGTGCCAAGTGGCTCCAATAAAGCTGTGATCTCACCAGTGCTGAAGGCAAAGCTGCAGTCTGAGCTGGTCGCCTTAAAGCACCTTTTTACCTTTGCAACAGCTCAAAGCCTGTTCATGAATATCTTCCAGTGCTGACACAACATATTCCTCTCAGGCAGGGGCATTGGAAGACATTTGGCCTTCATTTGTTTCCAGTCCCCTCCCTGTTGCAAGGGGAACTAAAAGCAGTAGATATGATTGGACTTTTAAGATCAGACTTAGCTGGGTGATGCTTATTTTTTGAAGTTGAGCATTTCCAAAAACACAGTAGATGGCAAGCTACCTTCCTCTGTCCCCTGCCATCAGTATTCACACTGGCCCAAATTTGAGTGAAATGCCCATGAACAGACTTCACAAAGGTCACAGGGCATGTGGTGGCTGCAGCTCTGCAGTTTGCACTGGTTTGCATTTTAAGACATCCTCGATGTGTGAAGAATTGAAGATACTTTTGATGAAGATATTTTGGAGAAATGCTTTACTGAAATACTTTGCTGAAAACATCAGTAGTGCTTTACTAAGTAACATTGGCATGTAAAATGTGATTTTAATTGCCTTCTAAGAAGTTAAGTACTTTTAAAAATTGAGTTGGCTTTAAGTTACTCTGTTAACAATCTGCTGAGAACTTTAGCCCTCTACCTGTCATTTATGGATTACAGTGTAACATTACTGTACTGTTTGTACAATGTTCTACTCATGTTTTCAATGCTATCTTGAGAACAATGGTTAACACAAATTTTAAAAAGGAACCTAAAAAGGGAAGAGAAGAACATTTTTGGCAGATAATCAGTTTTATTTACATAAAATGCAGTTCTGCAGAAACCTTTCATATCCTGTGTCATGCCCATTAGCACGGTGAACAAAGATATATGAAGGAAGTTCTCCAAATACTGGAGAAAGGAAAAGAGAGTAACTCATGTAATTCTGCAGAGGCATAACTAAATTTAGATGTAACTGCAATGATGTGGGCAACAACATCCCACTGATTTTGTGTTCCTGAAAATGGGGTGTTCTGAACACCTCTGTCACAGCACTGACACTACTGCTAACTGTAGTCTTCATGCCATATGGCACTTTTTCCTCCTCTAAAGTGTTGTGTTGAAAATTTTTGCTTGTTTGAATCCTCAAGCATATATAAGGCATCAGGATATATATTTTTTTTCTAAATGAGAAAATCTTAACAGAACAGGTGTCCTTGCTGGCTTCTTGTCTTCCACACCACATAACAACAGCTATTTCTAAATGGTGTGGTTTATTATTTTCAGTTTTTTACCTCTCATACTTGTGTATTTGCAAGTCCTCCTTGCTCATCTCTGATTATTTCACAGCTCAGATTTAGTTATTTCTATTGAAAGCCCTTCACACTGGTGGCTTTTCTGTTTAGATGACTCAGTGGAGAAGAATTTAGCATCTCTCTTCGTGCTGTGTTCAGGTGCAGCTTGTGCAGCCAGCCAGTTGTGGTTTTGCCCAATCCTAAACAAATCTACAAGAGCTACTAAATCTGCTGTGACTGGCTTTCAGACTACTTGACGGTTTGAAATTTATTTAATGCAGCAGCTTTGTTCTGTTTGAGGTGATTTGATCTTTTGTTTTTCTTCCTGTTTTGCTTTCAATCACATTTATGTACTAGGCATGTGATAGCATTTCACTGTAGATGGCTGATGTAAGTTGTTTTCGTCTGACTGCATTGCTTAATAAAGAATTTCTAGTGAGCCATTTTAGAGCTCCAATTCAGCACCTTAGACGAGCTTTGAGGAATAGCTGGTGGTGCTGGTAATGCCGTGGTGCCTGCCACTCCCTGTCCCCTCCCTCGGGAGCTGTGCATTGGGTGGCGGTGATCAGCAGCAGCAGCAGCCTGCTGGAGATATCCGTGGTTACTGTGACTCAGCAAAAGCTCCTCTCTTTGCTCTGTATTTGACTTCACGCGTTTGCACAAGTGGACAGAGGCATCCTTCTGCCTAGACACATCTTTTAATCTAAAACAGCAAGTTTCTTTAATTTTAAAAATTTCCATTTATTTAATGTAAACAGTTCCTTAACGAGGAACTGAAAGTAAGCAGCTGGGGCAGAGCTGGAGCGGTTGCCTCTGAGTCATATGCTGTTCTGTTGTAGGAGGCTATTAAATTTCGTCTGTTCTTAAAACTTTGTAGAGCAAAGTTATTTCCCTGTTTGCTAAATGAAAGTGCTTTTCGTTCCTAGTAAGTTGTTGGGACTGGCCATCTGCATTCACTTTTCAGAGATAAGGACTCATTGTCTACCATCGCCCTTATGAGAAGCAGCAGCTTTTTGAGGAACTTCACAAAGACCAAGAAGCTGAATGCAGTGTGTTTAGAATACAAGTGTTTAAGCTTGTATCGGGAAGGTGGTGACAAGCTGTTCTTATCTTTCAAAGTCATTGAGAGATTTGCTGCTGTTCTCCTGGAGAGCAGGCTTGAGCCTGAGCAGTCCAGCTGAACTCTTGAGATCAGTGACAAAGTCTTCATCACTTGAAGGAGTTTGCATTAGGGTGAGTGAGACTGTGTCTGTATCCCAGACGGGGATTTCATATGCTTTTTCTAGTTTTATATTCTCAGGGGAAAAAAAACCCCTGGTCTCAGAGGTGAAACTGTAAAAGGTTTCAGAGGAAGCAGGACTTCAGTCTGCTTAGCTGTGGTTTAGGTGGTAATGGTATTTTTCCTCCACCGACTGACCACCAAAACTATTCTTGACAGTCAAAGCAGCAGGGTACACAGATATCAGTCCTTACTTCTATCCATCTGAAAATACCCAAATACACCCCTTCCCAGATTTTCCAAACATCTGCCCAGATCTGTTCAGAAAGACTTGCAAAGTGATGTTTGATATGTCCTGTTGCTTTTACTGAAATAATTCCTTCCCTGGCATGATTCTGCTGTATATTTGTGCACATAAACATCACTAGGTATTTATCCCAATTACACCCTTTCACATTTATTTATTTATTTATTTATTTAATTAATTTATTTATTTATTCAATCATTGCAGGGACAGTAGGTTTCCTGATGATCTCTTAGGTATCATATAATAGCTGCAGAAAATTTCCTGGGTTCTTTCAGATTATGACAATACCCAAAGCATATTTGTCACACATTGTTTTCAGACAAGTGCCTTGCAAGATTTCTTATACAGAAGGATGGGTAATACTGATGAAAATAATATGGCACTTTAATCCAGCTTTAGGCATCATCATAAATTAATTTCTTCTAGAATAGTGTTGAGTGCTACTTATTGCTCCTACACAGAAAGCGAGTAATAAAGCACCTCCATTCCTTTGGAAATTTGAGCTCATAAAGGGAGGTATTGAGTTTAGCCATTTGAATAATAAGTGTGAAGACTCAGGTTAAGCACTTTATACAGGACCCTCAGGGACCTGTTAAACCCAATAACCTAACCATGACAGATGATGTTCCTGGTTCAAGAAGTTCCTGAACTGCTGATTCCTGGAAGTGAGGAAGGTATCCTGAGAACAGTCAGTATATGTACTTGTTCTTTAACCTGTTCTCTGAGCATCTGTTTGCCCCTGCCAGAGAAGGGAATTTGAAGTAGGTGGACTTTTGACTACTCAATGTAGACATACTTATTTCAGTAGGACTGCACTGCTGATAGAAGTTTTGAGCTAGCATTTTGAAAAGATTTCATAAAAACGGGGAACATAAAAATAGGAGCATACAAGGCAAAGGCTGTATGAATTAACAAAAAGGAGAAGCTACTCAAATAAATTTACGTGAAGATGCATACTTTGGGCAATAACATAGACAGTTAAATACAGTCAGTTTTGCCCTGAATTATTCAGCTGTATAAACATATGAGTTTGCATAACATCTTGGAAAAACATTTTATTTTTTGCATGGGCCGTGGGGAGTTGTTTTTTCTATAAGAAGGTACAAGTATGTTTCAGATAGTCTTGAAAGTGACTTCTGAGCCTGATCAGAGCTTGCTGAGCTTTAAGCTTACCTCTCTGCTGTGAGCAGCCAGTTTTGCATTATGTCTATTTCAAAAAATTAGGTTTGTGGTGGAGATATGGGAAAGCAGTGGTCTAGTGCTTTGGCATAACAAAGTTGATAGTTGACAGTGTGCCTTACAGACACTGAACCTCCTATTCATAACTATGCTGTCTGCTTTCCCTGACTATTTAGATGGCATGCCCATGGCTGCTAAAACTGCTTAATGGAAAAAAAAACCAAAAAAAACAGCTAATAAAGCACTTAGGGAATTAATTGCAAAATTAATTTGGCAAACAGAAGTAGTACTGCCTGACTCACAGGAATCATTTGTCTGTTTCCTCTCTTCTCCGCTGCTGATTCTCGTTGACTGTGTTGTGATGGTTTTCCTCTTTGCCACTCCAAACTCCCTACTGTTATTTCCATGCCTTATTCCCCAGCATTGACACCTCAAAGAACAACTGGGCCTTCTTCCATAGTTGTTTCCAGCTCTTTGCCGATGTCAGGTGAGTGAAGCTTGGAAGCAGGAAAAAGAGATGGAAACCAAAAAGCCATGCTGTCACCGGAAGTTCAAGCTGCTCCCGATGAAACCAGCCAGTGTGCTCAGTTTCCCTCTAGTTTTATACTGTTTTTACTCTCTGCCTGTCCTGCCCCATCCACAACCATTTTAACAATCCAGTCTCTAGTTGAAGTGATTATGCCTTCTCACACATCTTCTTTTTGAACTTGAATAAGCTCTGTTTATTCTGTGTTGACAAGAAAACCCTTTATAAGTACAATATTTTAAACTCGAACTTGCATGCATTCTCCAGGGCAACATGGGAAAAGTTCCTCTTTCAAAACTGAAAATTTCTATTATTTTTGAAACAAAACCACGTTAGCAAAGACATCATTAAATATCTTCAGTGATTCAAACAGATTCATAAAATAGACTTACAAAATAACATACTGTATTCAAGTGTAAATAATGTTTACCTGGGAAAAGCCAGATGTGAAACAGTGAGTACTTGAAATACCCTCTTTTCCCTCTCTTCTTTTGTTCTAAACTTTCTGAAGACTGGACTGACATCACAATACTGTTGTTTTATAAAAACTCCTGAAAACGTTTTGAGAGATAAATGAATACACTCTCATTTAGAAATACCACAGCTTGGAGTTTGTCCTTTCTATTTCAAATTTCCAGACTGTGGCATTTGTTTAGTTTCCACAAGACTGAACCGGTAGAGAGCCCCCACCTTTGTTGCTTGTCTTTGTGTTTCTTGAGGGTCTGGCACTCCTCTGGGGCTCCAGAAGAGCTCTGTCAGTGCAGGAGGTACCAGCCTTGCTCGTGTCTACAACCAGCCCACTGGTAAGCTTGGGTTCATGAGACACTGACAGGTGAGTTGTGTTTCTTTGGCCTGGCTTTTTGGCATGTTCAGAAGGTATCAACAACAAATATTACTATTTAAAAAATCTTTGCTTAGTTACTGTGTGAATCAAGGAGAGATTGATTTGTGGTATCTCCTCTCCACATTCAGCTATTTCTTTTTAATCTCTGAATAAGAGTAACTGACTGCCACTGTTATTGTCCTCAGCCCTTGGTTTAACAAAAGAGGAAATCCAATTTTAGCATGCCTCATCCCAAACCCAACCACTAATGCTGCTTTACATTGATAACAGGTATTGCAGATCAGATAGTGCCTGACCAAACCACTCCAATCCTTTGCCTACATGTCAGCCTCAGGCCATGTTCTTTTGCCCTGTAAGGTAAATGCTACTTTTTTTTTTCGTGGTGTGACAACAAAGCTTGTGGCTAAAGATGCTGAAACTTTTAATTAAACTGTACCTTCACCGGCTGTTACATTGAGGTCCTCTCTGGAAATTGTTCCTTGTTGCTGTGAGCAAATTCAGCTCATTTACAGTTTGCAGGAGATCTGACATGATTGCTGTTGCAGTGTCATTTGCACTTGTAATTTCTTTTGGTCATATGCAAAGCACAGGCAATGTGCTGTATGCTGCTTGTCAAAGCCTGGATGAAGAGAGGTAAAAAGTGGTTGAGGTGGGGCTGGCTTGTCTGAGGGTTCCCATCCATGGTGTTCCCTGGGCATGTGATATACACGAGATACCTAATTTTGGGATTACTGAGGGGAGGTGAGATTGACTTAATCCTCATTTTTGCATCTTCTGAAGAAAATTTGGTACCAGTATTTTAACTAATTTGCACTATATCTGATTCTTCTTTCTTAGTAATATTGGTACTATTTACCTGTCTTCGAAAAGCTGCTGAAATGAATGTAGCCTCAAGCATTCTTTAATTGAGGGTAGCAAAGTACATATTTTTTAATAAGTAAGCATCCTGAAATTACTGGTTAAAGGCTGATTTAATTCTCCATCCTAGTGCAATTCTTCAGTCTAAGTCAAATACAATTTCACAGTTCATTCATGCTGAACTAAACATAAAAGATTTTATACTTTTTTTGGTGAAATCATCTCAAACTCTTACAAACCCATTATACTAATTACCTATTTAATGAGCACAACTGAAGGAATGGGTGTGTTTACAGGGTTCAGGGAACACTGTATGAGAGAGAGAGAAATATACTATTCCTAGAATTTCAAGAGTGGATTTTGTTTCTAAGCTAGTTGAAAATTCAACCCAATTTCAGAGTTGTGGTGTGAAATTCCATAGTAAATGGGGGGAAATATATAATAAAAGTTAAAGAATCATGACCACTACCTTACAGGAGAGTGAAGTTCTGAATATTCTTCTTTGACTATGTCCATTTCAGTGGCTGATTTCTTGCAAGAAGCAGGTTTTAAGAGGATGCAGGGAGGGTCAAAACACGGAGGATAACTCCAGCAAATTTAAGGGGAAGCATGGGAGATGGAGTTTTCTCTGCTGCTTCCCCTCCCTTTCCCTCACTTGCCCTGCCTTCCCTTTCCCTCCCCTCCCCACCAGTCTTCTAATGAAAGGCTGTTGAATAGTAACAATCTTTTTGAGCAGCTTATGAGAGAAAAAACAAAGTTAAAATGCAGTAAAATTTCTCTCCTAAGATGACTTTACAATGAAAAAAACATATGATCAAGGTGGAATTTCTAGATCTATAAATTCTATTTAAAAAATAAAGAAAAAAAAAAGATACTTAGTGATATTTCATGGATATTAGCAATAATAACTGTGCAACTACCATATCATTACTGCACATAATGGAAGGAATGCAATGGATGGAAATTAGGACACAAGTATTGCTATTGTAATATATTAATGTGTTCTGTAGTGATAAAATAATTTCAAAAGACAAAGTGAGTGGCTGTTGCTTGTTGATGATATATTATTCATTCCCCTTCAATAATGGACATAGTGTAGAAATATCTCAGTAGAATGATGAGGCTGCAAGTAGAAGGTGACTGCAATTACTTCAGAAAAGTGAAAAGTAACAGATGATGTAACAACCCTGGGGAACATATCTGATAGAGGCAGCTGCAGCATTGTCATATTAATGTCTATCAGTAAGACAACCCTCAGTAAGATAAGAAGTCATGAGAAAATCAGCTGTCATCCTCACTGTTGTGACCCTGCCTGCATTATCAGAGCAAGCCTGTCTCAATTGCTGACTCCCATCAGCTAGACAGCAAAACTAAAATCAAGGTAATAATTTTTCCCTGAAGTATTTTTTTTCCCGTGAATATCAACCATTCCTTCAGCTAGCAAAAACTGACAGTCTTCATTTTCTGATTGTACTTGTAATTTCTCATCTTCCAAAATACTGTCTATAGAATTTTTCCCTGTTGTTGAAAATATGTACAATGTTAAATGTGATCAAATTTGCTCCAATTTGCATGAGAGCAATGAAAATTTATAGCTTTCAGCCATGACTGCACTGTGCATTTCTGCACAATAAATATTCCTGTCTCACACACGTTTTTCATGCTGATGAACTTTCCTGAATGCTATAATATCACACAATCTGTAAAATGGCTATAGGGAGCCCTGGTTATCATACCAGTAATTTCCTATGTGGGACTGGGATGGAAATATCTGGCAATATTTGATTTTGCAGCTATCATGATATGCTATCTTACCTATCCCTTTGAGGCTGTTGTTACTGTCTGGAGTCATCTGCGGGCAGTCTGGTACTGCTTGCAAAAAGACAAGTCTGGGAATTTTTTTGCCTTTCATGCTTTGAAGCTTTGCTTGAGAAAGCTCTGCTTTCATCTATTTTTCCTCCTTAAAACTGCTGTCAGGTATCATTTGCAGTTCTTTGGTTTGATGGTAAAGTGCAATGGATGCAAAATGCTGCAGCCTTATCTTGCCATGGATGGACTGCAGTCCTAACAAGCTGGAAGTGATATATTCCTATTAAAATCTCATTGTATCCTCTTCTGCCTGACTTTTCTGATGCTTAGCACTACCAAGGTAGTGGCACTGTGCAGGATCCCTCACAGAACTCTGTGTATCTTCCTGCCCTGACCTTGAGCACTTCTCTAGTGGAAGATGCTATGAAATGATAAACACCTTAAGCATGATAAGCATCATTAAGAGATGATAAGCACCTTAAACAGGTGTACCAAAACATCTGTATGCAGGAAGAAGAGTTTCTTCGCCTTTTGATCCACACATCTTTTGTGCCCTCTGTGCATCTTCTGGATCCAGCTGCAGCCTTTACTCTGGAGATTAATGATACAAAGGTAAGGATACTACACACCAGGCCTTGCAGGGCCCACAAAACAAGGCACAAGGCCAGCAGTAGGGATAGCATGATAATACATGCACCTAGTCATTGGGTATTTGTCGGCCATCACTGCCTTACATCTCGCTGGGATTTACAGGAGCCTGTTCCCTTCTGTTGTATGTGTACAGGGAATGTATTCATAGATGTCTGAGTGTAGCAATACATATTGCTCTTTAATGACACTATTTGCTTCCCAAAAAAATCCCTGCCCACTTTCAGTAGGAAAACAGTCTAGCTACAAATCAGGGCTGAAATTGCTGAATCATCTGAGATTTGCTGTCAGCTTTGCCAAACTTTTGCTGTTAAATAGTGGGAAAAACAGGTAAATTAGTAGTTTATATTTTAATTTTAAATTATATTGGTAGCTACTATTTTCCATTGTGGTTGCCTGAAGTCAGATGCATCTGAAAATGACTGGTGTATGTAAATCCCTTTGATTTGATAGTGTCCATCCATCCTGTAAATCTAGATGGTCTTACACTTTTCAGTGTAGACATCAGAAGTTGCTTCAGATCACATCCTTTCTATTTCGGGATTTTCCCACAGGTAATATGAATGGGGTGATATTCTTGTGGTGCAAGGAATACAATGCAAGTTTAATGTCACGAAATAGGTTAAGAGCATAAAACTGCCACCAAAATTGCTGGAGAATTGAGCAGAGGAAAAATTCCTTTAATGAAAAGACTCAATTAATGGGAGATTTTTAGTCATAAAGAGCAAATTATAGTCTAATTTCCTCTATAATTGATAGAGGACAAATTTCCTTGCTTTATGATCTCTGGTTTATGAGTAATTGTTTTATTTCTGCACACCAAGTCCATTATTATGGGATTATCATCTTCTATGGTGTGGATTGCAGCCACAATCTAAAAGTTTCCTTTTAAAGGAAACTATAATATCCTAATCTATTTTTTTGGCATTATATCATTTATAGACAAAATGAACAGGATCAAACTACAGTTGAAGAATCATGGCATTTTTAGCTAAGGAAATGTTCCTGATGAAAACACAGATTTTATTAGTGATACTACAATTAAATAAGCCATTATCAACTTCCTACAGATCTCCTAAGAGCAGATCTCTTTCATTCTGGAGCCCAAATTACGGAAGCAATCTTCATAAAGGCCACTTCCCCAGCTACAGCGCCTGCTGTGATATGATTCATGCCTTTTGTCTTCTACTTGGAATTTGGGGATGTTTATGAAGCACTGTTATAAATACTGCATCTAATTCCTCTTTTCACAAGATGCTTTATTCACAAGAAGAAGAAAAAAAAAAGAAAGAAAATTGCATCACATATGTACGTCATATCATTTCCATTCCCATTCCCATTGCCATCTGGCACTATTCTTGTTGCCTCCTTCATATATATATTGAAAGGATGTGAGACCAGTGCCAGGCAGACTCTCTGGAGCACACATTTCAGTACTACAGCTGGGAATTTAACAGGGCACAGGCACGTTTGAGACAATGAGACTGTGTAAATGTGCGTTTGAGAGCTGGAGCTGGAATCATACATGCTTGGGAGCAGAAGAAGTAATGCGTAAGAATCCCACTTTCCATGCTGTGTATCACTAGTGATTTAACACAAAAGTTATGAAAGCAAACAGATTAAATATCTCAGTTGTTTTTATACTGTTCAGGCATTCATTTTCCATGAGGAAGCAGTGGTATCATAGATACCTGGAAAGTACCTGGCTGTTGATTTACTCTAAAATGTTGTCCAAAAATATACGTCAGTTCTTCTTGGCATGGCAACTTCTTTGAGACAGCAACTGCCATGTATCAGTGCTGATTGTAGCGGGATCCTTTTTCACAGAAAAGAGAGTTTTCAAGGCCAAAAAATGATCTCCAGTATAATCAGCGCAGACCCACTGCATTCATCTTGCCTGCTTAAGGTGAAGAGTGATGATGATGGTTGCATTCATATTCAAGCACACTATTTATGCGAACCATTATGCTAATAAGTGACAGAATTACTGGTTATGAAATTCAGATGGGCTTCCAAATACAAAGGTCATGTGACAGGGGAAAGGGAGGAAATTAAGAGTCAGGGATTTATTGACTATGCAAAAAAAGCTAGGGAAGTAATTTGGTCATCGATTCAGAGAGGGGATCCTTTAATAAGGTATACCTAGTTATAAATTACACTGCTTCATCCCTCCTCTCTGTCCATGCTAGAATCAATGCCACCCTGACATCTAGCAGCTGTGACAAAACAGTCATCAGTGAACAAATCCAGTCGTTCATTTGCTGCCTGAGCTTCTTCCTCCCTTGAAGGCCTGGGGCTCTGTAGCATTGACTTGGACAGGCAGTTCAGCCAAACCAGGCAGCTCTAGCCCAGTGGCTCTGAGGAGTGCATATGAGGGTCCAGAACCTAAAAGGAGGTGTTTAGGAGACCCAATAACTGCCTCAGCATCATGAGAAGAGCCCAGCTCAGAATTATTGTGGAATGCTCACTGTCTGCAGTTTGTTTAGGCAAGAAAGTTGAAACAACATCTCTAGAGCCTGCAGGCAAACAAGACCCAGCAAACAGTGATACAGATGGAGCAGAAAAATGAAGCAGATTGTGGTGGTTTGGTTTTTTCGGTTTTTTTGTTTGGTGGTTTGTTTTTTTTTTGTTTTTTTTTTTTTTTTTGTTTTGGTTGGTTTTTTGAAGTGGTTTATATCTGGGAAGAGAGATTTTTAATCAGCTGGGTACAAATTAACCAAACTGCAATAAACACAACAAAAACTCAAGAGTAATTAATATTTAATCAGTCAAAGGCTCGATTCTCATCTCAGTAGCTTTGTTCTCTGCCCTGAAATTCCAAAGAAGGACACAAAGCCCAGTAGTGGTTCTGGAGTTCCTCTATCTGATGTGTTAATCCCGGATACACAGGACAGATACTACAAAAGCAAAGGCTATATAATTCCAGGAAAACAAAATGTAGCAAAAGTGTCACAATGAGTTG